>JAVIWC010002573.1:0-397136 GCA_031894815.1 Creontiades dilutus | reverse complement strand
ATTAACGTGCTGAGACTCCAATCATCTTCATTTCTTCGAAATAATTTTTTTTTTTTCGTTTGCCTTTTGTTGTTTTACCAAAGCAAAACAGACGAGAATTCCGCGCACTGGAGATATGTGCATACAAATCTCTTCTGATTCATTGAAGTTAGGAAATATTCAAACAAGTCCCAATTTTTTGTTTTATTAAATAATGAAACTCGATAAACTCCTATCCATGCAATGCAATCTTACGTACCTCATGACATCAAAACCACCATAACTCGATAACTAAACCGAGTCAGTATAGTTTTGATTGTTAGGCTACAGAGCCGTGAGAAAATGCCGATTCGTTAGTTAACATCATACTAAAGTGAAATAATTGTTGACACTTGAAAACTTTGAATTTTTAAACCACTGGACGACCCTCACAATACCGCAGAATTCTCGATCACGTTTCAGTTGTAACTTGACCTGAATCTCACCAGGTGATAGGTCCTATCAACAGTATGCTCGGTTTTGTTTTTAGAATTTTAATAAGGAAAGAAAAATAGTTTTGAACAGAAAAGAAACGAGGAGTTGTAAGCGAAAATGACGTGGGGGTTTTATGAACAATGTATGCTAGTCATATTCATCTTATCTTTCTTGACAATTATCTTCCTTTTCCGAAACAAAATAAAGGTACATATAATCGAAATTGACCTTTCTCGTTACTGTAAGAGAGTTACCGCCGTTTTAGTGGTTAACGTAAGATCTAGAAAAGTCTTAAGTCTTAGTAATTAAGTAAAAGAAGCTTTAAAAAAGTCTAGGAGGCATTTTTTGTTGCAAATTATTTCTGGAATTGACCGTAGGAGTCTAGGAGGTTAGTTACCAAATGCGTGAACCCCCAGGGTATAGTTTTTCATCTTACACCTATGGCGTTCACATCACATACCGCGTTACAGAAAGTGAGTCTCACCTACTCCACAGATTTTAATGATGCATCGCATTGAATGAACGAGGTACGATCGTCCTCCTCTGGTACTGGTGGAATTTGGGGGTGGTCAGACAGCTAGTACAAATAAGAAAACATGTTGTTTGATGAAGTTTATGTTTGTGCATACTGGTACCAAAGCATTGGTTTGGGTCCAATGAAACCCCTACCCCTCACATTTCCTGAAACTTTTATCAAAATCGATAGAAACGCAAGAAATAGATCTTATAGGTGTAGGTTATTTCAAAAAAATTTATTTCTAACCTTAAATATTTGTACCCAAATTTTGAGAGGGTAGGTTCAGTATTTTCAGAGAAGAACTTTAAATTATTGGTATAATGGATATAATGGTTTATTATTATTCAATAATAAACCATTGTAATCGCTCTCGAAAAAAAAAAATTCTAACCCCCCTGAAAATTACATGTTTTACGTTTCAAAGGGTGTAGAATACAAATCTGCAATAAAAAATTTTCCGTCCGTCCGCCGTACGCACGATTTCTCCCAAACGGCTGAAGCAAAAAAGCTGAAATTTTCAGGAAAAATCCATGTTGGTCCGGCGACGTCCCAATTCTTGAACCAGCTCTCTCACTTAATTTAAAGTGCCCTTTAAGGGTTGTCAAAGTTTGGTAAAAACCTCAAAAAAAGTCAAGGCGGTGTAGCCGATGCTTTGTAGACGGGTTGAATCATTCTGATAATTTTCACGAAAAATCAGACAATCTGAAATTTTCAGGAAAACGCTGCAAATTTTTTCACTGGGGTTTATTATTCAATTGGCTTCCGTTCATGATTTGAATTTCCACTAAGCTTTGGAGTGTGCTTGTTTCACAGGTGATAGAGCGATTATTGAATTTCAGAAGGCACGGGAATATGATCAACTGATCAATCCAAATAGGTATTTTGGTTGATAACAGATTTACGTGCTCTATGCGTATCTCCTGAAATTCAATAATCATAGGAGATATGCATAGGTCACGTAAATCTGTTCTCAACGAAAATACCTATTTGGATTGTTCAATTGATCATATCTGTGTGCCTCCTGAAATTCAATAATCACTCTATCACCTGTGAAACACGCACACTCCAAAGCTTAGTAGAAATTCAAACCATGAACGCAAGCCAATTGAATAATAAACTCCAGTGAAAGAATTTGCTGCATTTTTTTCGTGGATTCAGTCGTCGAATGGTTTAAAGCGGATTTGTATTCAGTTTTTTTTTCCTTTTTTGGGTTATCCCGCACTCCCCCTGGATGAATTTTAACAGGCGTCACTTCCATCAGAGAGACGTCCTAAAAATACGTGTAGAGTTGCAGTCTACCATTGGTTGCTTGTCAGTTGTTATTTTCCTGCTGCAGTGATGGCCAGTCATTACGGGATCATTAGAGACGCATGCGGGTAGAGAGCACCTGAGGCAACAAGCCGAGGAAGACTTGACCGGTCGAGCCCTTGACCTTCCAGAAGCCGAGAGAGTTACAGGTGAACGGCCTTCTTCATCCATCAGATCCGATATCACGCGACTACACATCCCCAGTCCGACTGGTAATTTTCAACTGGATGCCGGAAATACGGTTCATTCTGCATTCGAGGTAGAAATAAAATTACTTTAAAAAAAAGAACAAAGCAGCAAATTGTAGCTAACGTATTACATAAATGGCTTGTCACTTCTGTATTAGATGGACTTCCTAAGTTGTTGACTGGGTTATAGATAATTAGGTATTTATCGGAGAGTTTGATTCAGCCCACACTTAAGTATAGGTGCTGGTGTTTGTCGTGCTCAATAAAATGTACATCTCCCCTGGAAAAGAAAAGTAGTACTCAGCCTGACATGCTCTACAGTCCAAAATTCCAATAATCGTATCGCGGAAGATCATAAGTACAAGCTAATTGGTTGATTTCCAGCTAATTGCTAATTGATTTTTTCCAGGTAATGTTAATTCAATAATCTTATCTACTGTTACGTTATACTCATGTCTACAGATTCTTCACATATTGTCACTTGTGAAGAGCTTGCAGGTGATAGTACAGCAATGCTGGTAATTTTCCACCGTTTTCATCCGTAATGATGAAATTTTCAGAGATAGAATGTCACAAGCTGTTTTATGGTCGCCAATGATCTTCAGTTATCAAACTGCTGTTTTTTGAGTACGCAACTACTGCATCAAACGCATAATTTTCTCTTATCTCAATTGACAGATTCTTAAACGTTTCGCTCTTGCTATATTTACTTTTTTTTTTCAAAACATAGGCACCCGCTGTGGAATCTTTTATGACTATTTAAAACATTTTGAAGATCTATGCATCCAAGTCCATCCATCCTCGCTTCTTTCCTCTTACTAGTTCAATTAGTTTTGTAAAGTTATATTTTGGGAAGTGTACAATTAACCACAATTTTTTTTCTCTAGAAAACAGCTTCAATAATCATTGTTATCGCCTATCTGTTTGGCTTTTACTAAAAAGAGCGTAATGTGAGTAGATCGTGCTCAGGATCGCAGATAAGAACTAAACCTCTTCAGCAACTACGTCGAAAGGTGTTATCTTTTTGTTTGGACGGTAAAAGCGATCTTAATCGAAATAATAACGTAATCAGAAGAACTTAGAGTTACTGATTCGAATATCAAATCCTTGGTTGATATACAATACTCAGCTAACAGAAATTGAAACGATTTTTACACGTTTTGTGTACCAATTTACAATTTTTTCACTAATTCCGTTTGCTTTGAACGTGCAGACCAACGAACTATTTATTATTATTATTTTGTTTGCTTGATATTTTGGGGGATAGGACGAACCCCTCTCCCTTCTTAATTGTAGGGAGAGTCATTGTCGGAAATGGCACATGAATAAGTAGGTTCACGTGTTGAATGAAAAATTGTTGAAATCGTCAACGCTTCAGAATGCCTTTAAACAAATTTCCATGAAGGAAAGTTTGAACAATTTTTTTTGTGCAGCAAACCTTTCAAATACGATGCTTAGTACATATAACTCCCAAATCATGTCTAAAAAAATTTTTTTAGTTTGATTATCCAGTGGAAATCCAAAAATGACATTAGGGCACAGAAATTAGTGCAGATCCCGTGTAACCGCAGTAGTTTTTTCAACGGTTTTCATTGGAATTTAAGATTAAGCTTCCGACGATTAATCAAAAGTCTCCACTAAACGTCAATGGAGCTGGTGTAAGTGTGCCACAACCCACTTGTGCTGCCTGCTGGCGGGTCTCACAATAGAAAATAAACTGGGCTGAGATCTTTCACGATTTGGTCAGAGGTAATCGCCAGCTGTCTATTGAGCGGAAGGATGAAGAAGTTACTTCATGCTAGAGAACAACCCGCTACTCGAGTTACAAAACTCTTGCTTCCTCAAGTAAAGAATGTGGTTAAGCTTTGAATCCACCTTCGACACCGTAGACGTCCGAATGGTGTCTTTAATACGGTACTTTTAATTTCTTCACTTCGAAAGAAATTGACTACTAAAATCAACATTGTGCATTCCACTCTCATACAGGTAGGCAATTGCAAGCTCAGCGAGATTCGCATAAGACAAAGAGACGTAGGTATAAGGCATTCTTATTCTATGAAAATAAGAATGGAATGTAATTCGTGTATGACATCGAAGAAATAATTGTTCTCCAAACCAAATTTGCCACTTTCTTTTTCCGTTTTTCAGTTTTTTTGTACAATTTTGTCTGATTACTACCAAGTTTGCAGTAATACCTTGTCCTAAGAAAACAACAAAACTATAACGGATACGGACATTTACTGGAAATGTGGTCTTTGATGTACCTGTATGCAACTTTCTGTAAGTTTCATAATTGTTGGATAACGTCTTGTGTGTGGCTACTCGTAAAACTATGTTTATGACATTCATATCATGAAACTCTCGAATCCTCTCAAAACAGGAAGGTGGATGGTGGATGGTTTCAAACTGGTTGCTTAGTTTATTGTTAAATGTCTATTAACTCATGGAACAGTTTACCTATTTCAATGACTACGGGGATGTCAATTGTACTATTTCCCTATTGCATAGCCGCAGATCTGTCATAACCTATTTACTGATTTAGGAATTTAAAAAAAGGATAGGAGGACTAGTTTCTCAAACATTGCGACCAGTAGAGGTTGTTGTTTACGGGTTATATATGTGAGAAAGTCGTCCAACTGCCTTTGGGACATCCAGAAGGCCAATGCATGGAGGGACAATGTATGGAGACATAGTGAACAGCTGAAGGAACCTTGTGGCTAATTTCCTTATAAATCGATCTACCCCTCTGAAATATAAATGGGCTATTTCATGGCATCTGGAGTGCAATTACGAGTCATGAAAACGCGAGCTGCCAAATTTAGACAGTGTATAATATTCGTAGATCTGTGATTTGCGTGTAAGAGTGATTCTAATGCAGAAATAGTAAAATTTTGATTCATTTTCCTCTGATGAGAGCTTACCTAACGCCTAGAGAAATACAAATGGTTTGGTGGGGAACCTCCTAACTTACTGAGCAATGGAGTTTGATAAAAGTTGATGTTTGATCTCTTTAATAGACTCGGGTAACCAGTACGTTTTGCTAACAAGTGTTGGTAAAAGTGGCCCTTAGCTATCCACTGGTTGGGGAGTTCAATCGTTGGTCTACCTCTAGGCGTACCACAGGGAGATATAAATATTATACGCCCCGAAAGAAGAGCGACTGGTGAAGGGGTCACATTGCGCAACGGGGATGGCGGGGGCGTCGGATATATCATTTGTGCCTTATTGGTGGCAACGGGACGCCCCATTTGCGTCCGACAGTCCCGGGCACGGGGCGGGTAATTGTGCCGAAAGAAGACGAATCTGGAACTACCGTGCAAGCGCATGACGCAAGACAAGCGCTCAACGGCTCTTTGAAAGTCGGTAACGAGAGGCTCTTTGAAGCGACTGGGATCCGATCAAATCCGTTCAAAGCGTTTTATAGGAAGAACAACCTGGTACTACTCGAGTTTGAATCCGTTTAGGTTCGGAACGAGGTCATTTCACTTTCATGTTTTGAAATGAAAGATGGAAATTCCAGTGCCTCGCTCCTTTGTCTTCAAATCAGGATACGTGTGGAAGTCTGCTCAATCAAAAATTCATGTAGGAAATTTCCTCTTGTATCTGTTGGATGATGACGTAAATGCGGCTTCTTTGCAGTTTAACTTCGATCGGGACTTTTGAAATTTTTATCCTGAACGATTGTAGCTACCAACGTAATCTTCCACAGTTACCCAAGAAATATAGAATTGGAGGGTCTCTATCAATCAACTTCTTAGATTAATGCGAAGTTGAGGGAATAATCTTTCACAAACAAATACACCAGCGCCAGCCTCAAGCAATCAGTAACGATTGTGTGCATGGATGATGCACTTGATTACAAGGGGGCATTTGAATGCTGCTCTCTATGCAGGGATTGGAATATTTGTCCCAGAAATATCCAATTTCCTTTTTCTTTTCCTTTGAGGGCTTCCAGATCTGAGGATTAGATGCTACAACTTATTTTTAGACTCCAGGAATCAATGGCATGACTGATGAATCAATCATCAGGACAGAATCTCATATCAAGGAATGGAGGCGGGAGGTGTCGAGTTTATATACTTTAAATAGTTCAGATATTGTAGGCAATCGTCTAAAACACGAGTAAATACAGACTACAGAAATAATAAGCCTTCGCTTTCCAGCGTTTTTTATTCGATTTTTGAAATCTTCGTATCTTGAAACGGAAAATCACAATTTTTTAGGGGTTTTTTTCCTTGGTCGATTACAAAAGGTTCATCATTGAAAATAATAGACGAAAGCATAATTTATTTTAGATTAATTTATCATGTAAAACTTTAGCGTGTTTATCATAGTCCTGGATCCGTCAAGAATTGAGGACAGTTTTTAAAGCTAACGATGGAAAATACCAGATGGGTGGAAACTGGCACTAGAATGAATGGAGTGAGTCCTTGGGGACACGTCTGGACATTTTCGAAGACAAGTCAAACAAGCATCATCAGAAACTGTCTTGTGTAGGGTATGTGACACGTTAGTCCTTGGAGGGTTAATATTATTATCAAGGCAGTGCTTCTGACAGATTGATTTTATGGGCTTTTCTCCCAACGGCAGCCATTTCAACTACCCTCAGTCTGCAGGTTGACAATTCAAGTTGTTGCTGCAACCGAACAAGCGGCCACCGGCTATCGACTCCGATCGCATCCTTTCTAATGAAGATCTGGATGGCATCAATAACCTCTTCACAGACTACGGACAGAGAAACGACCGTCCCGAGGCCACTTGCCGCAACTACTCAGTCCCCCCCAGTCAAAATAAATGGGCGGGTTGAGTTCAATGAGACAGTCAACTTCTGTACTATCAGCTGCACAAAGGAGATTGCGGCCTTCGAGTATTTTTTTTTACCTGACATTTCAATCGCAAATATTGAAAGGGTGATCCGACCCAATCATCGATCGAAGCGACTCTCCCGATTCGCGAATATTTTGTCAACTCTGTCGTCAGAAAGCATTTCACGATCGCCATAAGTTTCAATTTTGTTCCCAAACTGACTGAAGTAATAATTGCCATTGCTAAATGTCGATGGGGAAGACAGGTGGAATATTTCTGGGACCTGTAGGAATGTGTATTGGTTGTCGTACGCATGCTTATGTGTTGTAGGCAGAAACGAATCGCTAGTACCGTTCAGTATTAACAACTATCTGCTTTTGATTTAAGCTTAAGTTATATTTCGCAAAAATTCACAAAGAAAATTTTTTAACGCATAACAATTTGTCATGAATTACCTCTTGCCCTGGCTAATTCAAATTTCAAAGCACTGCTGTCAAATTCAACCTTTTTCAAGTTGAAAACAGTTTTTCCTAGTTAACTCTACATTCCTCAGGTGAAATTCAAAATGTAACAAGTCAAACTAATCATTTCTCGATTCAAGTCGAACTCATCGTTGCTACGTCGAATTCATAATTTTTCCAAGTCAAATGTAAAAATTTCCCCCGCCAAGCTCTTCAGTAAAATTTAACATTTCAAAAGTAAAACATCGTTTTCCAATTCGACTTCAAAATATCACTTTTCTGACAAGTCAAAATCATTGTTTCTCTTGTCATACTTTGATTTTCAATGTAAAATCCTCATTTTCCTAAACAAGTTCACCGTTTCTTGTCTGCTTCAAACCACACTCAATATTGCTTCCGAGTCTACCAAGGTAGCGGAAGCATTGTTTTCACTTTCGGAATGTGAAAATTTTTTGTCTACAAAATCAAAAATTCCACTCGCATTTTGCGTTTTAGACCTCTCTGAACAATTTTGGTTCCGTGTCTGTCTGTCTGTCAGCAAATCCTTGTTACGGGCAAAACTACACGAAGTTACAGTGCGATTTTGATGAAATTTTCAGGGATTGTGCGGGTTGGGGTGTAGATGGTCCCCTATAGGTTTCATGACCCCTGGATCAATAGTAGCCTCTTCGCATGAGCAAACGAAATCCTTGTTACGCGCATAACTCCGGGAGTTCTTGACCAATTTCGATGACATTTTCAGGGATTGTTCGGTTTGATGTATAGATGGTCCCGTATGAGTTTTATGACCCCGGATTAATAGTAGCCTCTGCGCATGCGCAAACGAAATCCTTGTTACGCGCATAACTCCGGGAGTTCTTGACCAATTTCGATGACATTTTCAGGGATTGTTCGGTTTGATGTGTAGATGGTCCCCTATGAGTTTCATGATCCCCGGATCAATAGTAGCCTCTGCGCATGCGCAAAACGTGAAATCCTTGTTACGCGCATAACTCCGGGAGTTCTTGACCAATTTCTATGGAATTTTCAGGGATTGTTCTGTTCGATGTGTAGATGGTCCTCTATGAGTTACATGATCCCCGGATCAATAGTAGCCTCTGCGCATGCTCAAACGTGAAATCCTTGCCGCAAGCATAACTCCGGGAGTTCATGACTGATTTCGATGAAATTTTCAGGGATTGTTCGGACTGATGTAAAGATGGTCCTCGTGAGTAATAAAGAGAAAATAAAGTTTTAGCCTCGAGCTTGCTAATTCAATATTTACTTCGCCTAATTGAACGAAGTTCTTTAGTCAATAATAATTTTCAATGATCTATACAGTCATATTATGGATACGAGGAAGCTATGTGCCACACCACTTGGCAGACGTTATTTTTATTTATTTATTTTTTTTACGTCACTGATGTAGCATGTCTCAAGTCAAACGCCAACGATTCTCAAATCATCCAACACCTCTTGCCTCTAGAGGCCTCTATGTTTGATTGTTTGAGCTGAATGTTTTAGTTTAGATAAGTAACTAACTCCGGGGTCCTCCCATCCCTCGACAAGGGGGTTTTTAATCGTGTTTTGCTCGGTAAATTACATAGGTTCATTATTTAAAATATCAAGAGGAAAAGGAAACGTTCCTGCTTCTTCAGGAGAGAAAAAGATGACCTTGACTTACGACAAATACAATCTAATACGCTCTAGATAGAACTCGACACGACACCCGGATCTCGAATACCAACGACCCCAAACTACGGTAGAAGTTTGAGTCACAAAGTCGGAACTCGTGTCCGGATGAAGATGAGTCGTTTAGCCGGACGGTTCTGATTGCAACACAGAAAATGGGCAGATCTGTGCGCATAGGGCTGAGTCGTGACAGATAAGAGTCGATCGTGAGCAGCTCGCCCTTCCTCACCCTTGGCCTTCAGGACGGACCGGACACCCGAAACTGATCAATATGACCGAAAAGATGGTCCCATCCCTAAACCTAAATCACTGGGTTGCCCTGTGGTCATACTCGGATTCGACAAACCGAAATACATTGGGTTAATTTTTTTTTTTTTTTTTTTTTTGGTTTATTATTCAATAACAAACCATTGTAATCGCTCTTGAACAAAAAATTCTAACCCCCCCTGAAAATTTCATGGTTTACCTTTCAAAGGGTGTAGAATCCGAATCTGCAATAAACATTTTTCCGTCCGTCCGCCGTACGCCGTACGCACGATTTCTCCCAAACGGCTGGAGCAAAAGATCTGAAATTTTCAGGAAAAATCCATCTTTGTCCGACGACGTCCCGATTCTTGAGCCAGCACTCTCACTTAATTTAAAGTGCCCTTTAAGGGTTGTCAAAGTTTTGTAAAATCCCTAAAAACCTCCGAAAAAGTCAAGGCGGCCTAAATTTGTACTCTCTTTGAAGAACACTCCACGAGGAATCGAATGAGCCCTTCCCTAGGTCCGTAGGTCAAAACCATTCTCGATCTATGGCCCGAATTATGATGCCAACATTCGCTTTATTTTAGTTTATTATTGTTTTTGTGTTGATATCAGTAACCTAGTGACGTAGTGATGTAGTAATGTGGATAATGGAGTGAACTTCTAAAAGGCTTTGTAGCCGATACATGGATTGAAGCATTCTGATAACCATTAAAAAAACGCTGCAAATTCTTTCACTGGGGTTTATTATTCAATTGGCTTGCTTGAATTTCAGGAGATATGCATGGAGCCCGTAAATCTGTTCTCAACCAAAATAACTATTTGGATTGATCAGTTGATCATATTTGTGTGCCTACTGAAATTCAATAATCGCTCTATCCTGTGAAACGCGCACACTCCAAAGCTTAGTAAAAATTCAAATTATGAACGCAAGCCAATTGAATAATAAACCCCAGTGAAAGAGTTTGCAGCGTTTTTTTATTGAACTCAATTACCCCCCCCCCCCCCACAATAAAACCATCCATAATTTATCAAGTCCTTTAGCGCTCGTATTGCGTTAAAACTTCGCCAAACCCAAATTTAAACGATGTAGCCAAAGGTAGACTGATGTAGAGGAGGCACACAAATATCATCAATTGATCAATCCAAATTGGTGTTTTGGTTGAGAACCGATTTACGTGGTCTTTGCATATCTCCTGAAATTCAACATTGCTCTATCACCCGTGAAACACGCACATTCCGAAGCTTAGTACAGATTCAAATCATGAACGCAAGCCTATTGAATAATAAACCCGAGTGAAAGAATACTCATTTACCCCAGTAATAATATTGAATAATTCCCAGTAATAATATTTACCTATATATTATCAGCGTTTCATGCTTCAGCCCGCGTATCGGCTATAAACTACGAGTATTCACATCGGCTATCACTCCAGTAACCACATTCACTACAACTCGAGGCTATCGGCATCACTATGTTACAAACGAACAATAATAAACGAAAAAACGCAAATGTTGGCACCATAAATCAGGCCATACATCGGGAATGGTTTGACCTACGGAGGTGGGGAAGGGCTCATTCGATTCCTCATGGTATGTTCTTCAAATAGGAAAATATTTAGGCCGATTCGACTAGTTTTGAGGTTTTCAGGGATTTTATAAAACTTTCACAGCCCTTAAAGGGCACTTTAAATTGAGTGAGGGAGCTGGCTCAAGAATTGGGGCGTCGTCGGACCAAGATGGATTTTTCCTGAAATTTTCAGATTTTTTGCTCCAGCCGTTTCGGAGATATCCGGTACGGCGGACGGACGGAAAATTTTGGTTTATTATGCATAGAGCACGTAAATCTGTTCTCAACCAAAGTACCTATTTGGATTGATCAGTTGACCAAATTTTTGGGCCTCCTGAAATTCAATAATCGCTCTATCACCTGTGAAACATGCACACTGCAAATTCTTTCAGTGGGGTTTATTATTCCATTTTATACATTTGAGTTGCTTTCATGATTTGAATTTCTACTAAGCTTTGGAGTGTGCATGTTTTACAGGTAATAGAGCGATTATTGAATTTCAGGAGATATGCATAGAGCACGTAAATCTGTTCTCGACCAAAATACCTAATTGGATTGATCAGTTGATCATATTTGTGTGGCTACTGAAATTCAATAATCACTCTATCACCTGTGAAAAACGTACACTCCAAAGCTTAGTATAAATTCAAATCATGAACGCAAGCCAATTGAATAACAATCCCCAGTGAAAGAATTTGCATCGCTTTCTGATACATTCGCTCACCACCTTTTGGTTTATTATTCAATAATAAACCATTGTAATCACTCTTGAAAAAAAAAATTCTAACCCCCCCTGAAAATTTCGTGGTTTACGTTTCAAAGGGTGTAGAATCCGAATCTGCAATAAAAAAATGTCCGTCCGTCCGCCGTACGCTGTACGCACGATTTCTCCCAAACGGCTGGAGCAAAAAATCTGAAATTTTCAGGAAAAATCCATCTTGGTCCGCTCGTTCAGCCCGAAAAAAAATTCATAAAGCTCCCTAGGTCAGTAGAAAGAGAGTTTTTTCTCGGGAAAAAAAAACGGTCATTTACACCCACTGTTCGTCACTCAATCATATATTTGTTATTATTTCGATCATTATATTTCAGCTAGTGGCTACGTCTGTTTAGCTATACTTAGATTATGATGTACTGTGTAATTTATTTAACAATGATCAAAACTTTGATCTGTGAGTGGAAAGACTATCTAACTCAACGGAATCAATTTTCCTACCTTTTTATAATAATTCGCAATGTTTTTTTCTTTTTGTTATTAGCAATGATAGACACTTTCTACTGCGAATATTCGTTATTCGTATCAAACAAAATACCCATCTAGTTAGTTTTCCGTGTGGAGTCGAAAACACGGTACTCCCAAGGGCAATACCTACAATCGTTAGTACTACAACATCAAGGTCTCATCGAAACAAGGTTGCAATAAAAGCTTGAGTGCAAATAAATTGTAAGAGGCAACTGCAACTACATGTAAACAACTTATCTGGTCATTAAAGCAGGTAGATGTAATTCTACCTTTGCGATCATAAAAAAAATTGTACCCCCGCTTGTATCATCAACTTAACGATGCCTCAAGTCCACACATATATGCATATCTGCGGGCCCTTACCTAAAATAACCAAGAGAACTATTACGGCAAATTAACTTGGCAGATGGGCAGGCAGTCTGAGGCTCAAAAGTCGAGTACCGCCTGGGGGTGTTCACGCCAAGGAGCAAACCTTGCGAAAAGGTTTGTGGGGATCACGCGTGTTGACAGGCGAACTGGCAGACGCTGAAGGACGTAATATTGTCATTTCTTCGGCGAAAATATCAACTCACGTTCACTGCAATATGAACACCGGGTGAATTAAACAGGAAATTGATATTGCGATAGCGGGCGTAGGAGGGTCGTTTCATGTCGGCGTATGAAACGACGGTGGAGGAATACCATGTCTAATATTGGAGATAAAATCATGGGAAACACACGCCTGAAATTGATTGGTACTTGATGCAATTCTTAAAAGCCGCATATTAATCGTGTCTAAGACAATCGATGAACAGTTGAAGCAATCCTACTACAATATAAATTCGTTGCATTACACAACCTAAACATGAGAGAAAGGACTCTTCGAATTTTACACAAAGGTTTATTATTTGTGGGTTACGTAACTGTTCCAAGTGAGATCATGTTTATTACATTTAGTTGGTGTACATCATCAAAATACAGCGCTTACATCTCTTGTATTTGTATTCTAGATGAATAAAAAAAAGCTCGCTTCACCTATATTATAATCGATTTTATAACAAATTAGTCACGTAGGGCCTCCAGCTGGATGTATCCAAACCTTGTGACTATCAGAAATCCCCAAGATGATAGGATAACTTCATCATAAATATAAGTCCTTAAACTTTAAAACTTTACTTGTTATTCAATACGCAATCTAAGCTGATATCTGTGTACCTACAATGATGCAAAATACTGTATAATCAACAAGGATTTTGGTATTCACGAATGGAACAACTAGAAATTGGGGAGATAAAATAAAACACCTACCTGGTTACAGTCCACATGTCCACAAATATAAAGGATGTCAAGCTTTAATTCCTGCCGTGAGTTACTTAAAAAACCCGTGAGTACTTGTTTTGTGAAAATTTAATACAACTCTTGTATTTTAATATGTTATCTGATTTGATGTTAGATTGATTTTGATGATTTTATATTGTATCAGCTGGGTTCGGCGAAGATGAGTTCGGTGTATCCCATGTAGAATACCTGATAGTTGCGTTTATGTAGTAGTTCGAACAGAAGTTGCCTACTTATGAAAGGGACATCGTTGCATGGTTCGACTGCCATATAACTCGTGCCAAACAAAAAATGTCGAAACTAGGACGGGTCTGTCCTGGATCGAAGGCCTCAAATCTGAGAATGGGAAAACGGGAAAGGAGAGGTACGAGGTGATAGTGAGGTAGGTCGGGGCACATACGAACATCCGACGGAATCCTTTTGAGAAGAACGTTGCCCAAGGTGTAGATGAGAGCGATCCAAAAAATCCTATCTCAATGGAAAACTCAAGATTAACATCTCAATAGAAAGAACGCCGGCTTTTGAGGTTTTTTGAATCGAAATAAATGAACTTCAGGCAACAGTGGGCTCCGACCTGCTTTATTGTGATTTGTGTGTAGCTTTGAGTCGTGTGTGGAGACTGTGTATGGGTAGTTGCAGCTACTTCTGCCTCCTCTCTGTTAGGTTGGTGTTTTGGCAGCAAATCTGCATGATAGGCCAATAGTTAAAGAAGAAGAGCACAGCTGGAGAGTTTTAAAATTATTTTCCGTTTCCTACCGTCAAAAAACAAGTTCCTGTCATGTAGCATGATTGCACGAAGGAATTTTCATATTTTCACGTATTATATTCATGTTTAATAGTGTTGCAAATCCTGCACATTGCGGACAAAGAAATATTCATTAACAAATTCAGTGCAAAATAAATTTGTCTAAATACTATTCGGTTTTAAAAATAAACCTTTACGTTTTTTCGATTTGTAGCTGTTATAAATCATTGTTCACAGTTTGCATGGTATTTCTTTATTTTGTATGCTTTATTGACATTTAAATACATGTTTCGACATAAGTGTATGCATATCGTTGAGCTTCCTAGTTCATAGTTGGTGTACTTTTTTTGTGTAATATTTTCCTAAAAATTTGAATTTGAACAGTTTTAGCCATTTATTTGTTATTTGTCGAACGTTTTAAAAGTTTCATGAAATGCCACCAATTTATTGTGCTCAAAAAGTGGCATTCAATGAACTCAACCATTTGTAAAGCTCAATCCTAAGGTGAGTTACTGTTTGAAAACATTCACTTACACACATATCACACACACTCAATCACAGATATAATGCATTTCACAAATGTTACTTTAATATATTCCGAGTTCTATTTTCCATGGATATTCGCAAACCTCCAAATTATTACTATTCGTGGTTCTCTTTGGGGAAACCTTCAGGAGGTATATAAATAAGAATGTTGTTTCGCATCAATATTTTCCTAACAAACCATTGTTTTTTATTGAAATAGTCGCTGCTGATGTTGACAACCCTCAAAGCGATTTTGTTGTGCACATTTGTACAACAGTAGAACGACTGGCGAAAAGTATTATTCTATTCCAAATAGTAATTAAACAAAAAAAGTACAGAAAAAATACAAAACTATTGTTGTAGAATTACTATTCGCAATAGGATAGGATAGGATTTGCTGTTGAAGCAATTAAGACAGTTCCATTGAGTTTTATTCCGGTATCTAATACAACTGTGGCTTTCTTGGTGCATACTTGTACAGAAGATTTGCGCAGGTTATACACATAATGAATAACGAAATTGACGAAATTGTGAGTTCAAACCAACCAAATAGGAAGCTCTCCTGAGATCCCTCACGTTTACATGTCCGCGCGACTTTAATTAACCGATTGTTTGACATTTCAAGGAACAAAACTATTATTTACCTAGTAGTTCAACGTTGATCGTTTTGTAACTTCTATAAAACCTATTGCGAAAGCCCCATGTGCAGGCACAAACAAGAGAGGAGGCAATATTCTATGCGACACAGTTACGCGCATTTAAAGTTATGGGAGCATCTCTCTCTTCCCGTGATTACCACTTGATGGGCGCACAGGTAGCTTTTAAACGTCTCCCCTGAGCCCGTCACCTTTTGATGGCTAAGGCTCGAGTGTTTCCGACCCTTCTGGCAATAATGTAAAAGGTCGTTTTGACGCGGTTTTGTCGTGATGAAATGACCCTCAGAGATAGCGTAATTTGCTATCAAAAGCGACTTGGAAATCGGGAGTCTTCGCGTTTCAGAAGTGGAGCACTGCTTTCTTCTACTTGCTCAACTGAACTGTAAGACAGGTCAATGTTATAGTGCGAATCAGAATTAGGATCCACAGTAAGTCCTTCTACAAACTATTGGCCAAGTTATATGTTAGTACATACCTAACTCATTTAATTATCGTACCAATGTATTTATCTGAATACCTTTGAAAAAACATACCTTTCTGTACTTATTTAAATTTGATTTTTTTTTTCACACCTCGACCGTGAATGCAAAAAAAGCGTCTGCTAGGTTGGGTGTGGGACTTAGGTTCTTCGTTTAGATAACGTGGATCTATGGATAAATTAAAAGTTTTAAATAATATCGAAAGATGTAGAATGTAATGTTGTTATAACGATTCAAGGGACAAAATTCCGTGGGACCTGTTCCAACACAAATCAACGCCTTCAATTATGTTAGCAGACATGTATTGAGGGTCTGTCGTGCTGGTTCTATCACCGATAGAATGATGGTACGACTTTGTTGAAATTTATATTTATTGAATTGATGCTTGTTGGATTCTACAGTTGCGCATTAGCAGGCCGATGTATTGACTTGTAACCAATGAAACTCATAGGGCACAATTTACAGTTTAACCAACTCTTTCTCTGGATATTTCATCAAAATCGGTTGACAAATGTAGGAATAAAGCTTGTTTCAAGAATCTGCAAACAGGAATAATAATATATTTTTGGCTTGGGAATGTGAAATTACGCCACCCACTAGGTCTAGTACCATCCGCGGAGTCAAACAGTTTAGTTACTAAAGTAGATAGTTTTAGTTTCCTAGTAGAACGTTGATGATCTTGTGTTTGTCTTTCGTCAATGATGTGCTGTAAAAGATGAATTCGATTATTTTTTACTTGAGGCCCTAGGGTATTGTGTTCATGGTCACCTCAAAACACGCTGCCAGGCCCAACTGAAAGCTTCTATTCAGGATGATTGTCGGAAGAGAAGATACCGGATCGGGACCTTCATTTTCACGAACAATATCCAACCTTAATGGGCACTTCTCAGAGATGCTTTATCAGGCTCAAACCGCAAGGAAGTGGTGTCGTTTCCCTTCAGATGTTCCTGTATGGTGACTAGCTACTTATTTACTTCTCGGCTATAGTTTCTGAAGTAGTTGGGTATAAGCTACTCAGCCACAATCATTCAATAACATGGAAATGTTCCTTTCGGGGTGTCGGTGACTATAATATTGCAATGCGCTAATGTTTCTGTGATGAAGTCACATCCGTTACTTCATGAGTTGAGTATTCGTTAATTTCATTTGGCTCACCAGTTAGAGTTTTTCCATTACTTACAGCTGGGGACATTTCAAACTTTTTAGTAGATTATTGCATGAGTGGCTTTATGTGCGAGGCTTCATACATTTTCCACTCTACCAATTATTAAAACATTATCAAGACTAATGTAGAGTTTGGATGATATCTATGAGATACATTATTTGAGGAACTGTATTAGATTCCTGATTAGCGTAACTCACCACTTTTCCTCACGTGTTCACACCTTGCGAACTACGTTTTGTGATGGATATGGATAGTTCCCCCTCCCTGTTTCTTCAAAAGGCTAAACCTGAGAATAAACCAGAAGCTTTTTACCTTCATTGGAATCTTTTGGGTGTTTCAGGCTTGTCGCCACAGACTTTGGAAGGGGCTACTGTCGACAATTTGGTTTGCAACTATTAAACGATTTTTTTTTTGTACTGGTTCACGTGTTAGACCAACTTATATATTTAATGATATTCACAGAATATGGATCCGATCCTGATATATGGTGTAAAGGATGACTGATAGAAAGCATTTCGTATTTCCTTTCAATTTTCATTTTCCAACACGGTTGTGAGATTTTTCATTACATGCACCCGTATCTTGTTTTCGAGTAAATGACAGCGCCGTCTTCGTCGCGGTACACATCGATCCAGGCTTTGCAAATGTTCTTCTTCTTATCATTTACGAAGTAGCCAACGACGTACGTGTCCTTCCCCTTGGAGGGCTGAAATCATATTTTAAAGTGTCGTTACTAAATGTATAGTTACACGTTATGAAATGTTTTAAAATGTCTACATTTGAATCTGTAAAGATCACCCTTCAGGTCAAATCACTACCTTATTTTTAAGCGAACCTGAAGTTTAGGATATGTCCTGCACCGTTCGAGTAGTACAGATATACTGATCCTATCCATGACATTTCTTGTTAATGTTGATTCACAAATTATTAAACCTACATTCTTGATATTGTTTGGTGGTACATTTGAATTGATAACATCTGATAATGCGTAAAACTTCAATTGGGTTGTCCTTGAAAAATTATGTTTGTGGTGTGTAGGCTTTTTAGTCAAGTGTTAAACGTAACTCATAACAAAATATAAGTTTTGTAGGAAGCAAGAGTATAAGAATTAGTACAAAGTGTTATTCAGAACTTTAAGGTAATAAGAGAAAGTGTGGATCTTTATTGTTTATGTACAAATCTTTGAGTTCAGCTCCTTGCCGGATTAGACAACGGATTCACAACTTCTCCTGCACTTAGTGCAATCAAACGGCTGGTTGTTATCGGTTGTTCTGAGTCCATTTTTGAGTTTTTCTAAAAAAAGTTGTGCTTTCTGTGGCACATTGGTGTTGCTTTAATGTCGGATGGGGGAGACCCAGGTTTGATTCCTATTGCGCCCGAGTCTGCGAAAGCTCTATTTTCACTTTCGGGAGATGACACTTGTTTTGTGCCCCAAATTACCATTTTGACTCTTCTTTTGAGGTGTATACCATTATGAATAACTCACGTTCGAATCTGTCTGTTTGCATATGTTTTTGTCTGTCCGTGTGTTATCTGATCCTTGTAACAAGTCCAATTCTTCCGTCCAACAGTTTTCATTTGATTTGATGAAATTTTCATGGAGCATATAGGTTTAGGCTGTAGATGTTTCCCAATAAGTGTCATTGCTCAGAAATCGATGAATATCAGTCTCCGCATGCGCTTAAGTGAAATCCACTAATAATTTTTTCAGGTTCTCAGTGTTTTCAGTGCTCGCGCTCAATTGTGCAGAATAGTTGGGAGAAAACTACTTGATAATCTCTGTTCAACTTCAACGGAAAAGTCTGATAGGTAACAACTGGGCATTCGCAAGCGTGAAATCCACCAAATTTCACTTTCTCATGGTCTACAGATCCAATCGCGCTCAAATTTTCTGGGTAGTCGGGGAAGATTATAATAATCCCATATAAATTTCAACCCAATCGCATCATCAGTAGATGCTGAATATACTGAAACTAATTTAACTAGCTTTGTTTCATCAGTTCTCATCCTCATCATCAACTTCCCGGGAATGTGTGAACATAAATCAATATATCAGTCTACTAATGCAAAACGTAAAAGCCGTCAATAATCATTTTCTCTCTTTCTAATCTCCGGATCTTCCTCAAATTTCGAGGGTAGGAGAGGGAAGACAGTTTAATCATTTCGTACTAATTCTAACAAAATGCTGTGATTACAGTACACTTTACAGAATTCGCGCAAGAGACCCGCAATGAACCGACTTGAAGGCATTAATATCTGTGGAAATACGTCCCGTGAATATTTTTTACAAGTCTAATTTCTACGTCCATGAAGATTGAGATACTTTTAGAATTATTTTTGATATTTCAATTATCATAACATTCTTGTTACCAATACGTGGAATCAATGTTTTTAATTTTAACTGGGTTAGGTCTGCCCTTCAGTTTCGGGGGCGGTACATGTGTTTCTGTATTTAGGTTGGGGACTGAATTATCTCTAACCAACTCAACAAGTTCCCAATCGTACTCTTCCAATGTGAAAACAAAGCCAAAAAACATGAATAGTATACTTTAAAGGAAAAAGTTATGAGAAAATGGAGATGTAGGTTACGAGATAAAGGGGTTGCAGTTGTGTACAGAATGTCACATCTGGCACCCAGGATGGTTAGCGACTCGTACACCGCATTGAGCAAAAATAATGATTTTACACAATAAACCTATGACTATAGGGTAAATATTCAACGAATGGTATCCACAGATAATCTTACCTTCTTTCCAGTAAGGATGAGTTTGCTTGGTTTTGGTACCTTCTGCTTTTTCAAAGTTTCTTCAATAAACTTCTCTTCGGCTTTATCAAGCTGAAAAATTTAATAATAATGACGTAATTAATAATATTTCCAACATTCACTATTCCTAAATATCTACTGAAACCAATCTGATAATAAATGTCTCAAGTTTATTAGATAAATGGACATTTTCAGAAATTCCATTTTCTAATATTTGGAAGAAATTAATTAACCACTAACTATTTTTCATCGTTATTTTTTGACAAAATGGGAAGAATTAATCCTTACTGCCATTGGTTTTTCCGCATTGAAGTCCACTTCTACGACAGGAGCTATTTTCTTCTGTAATAGGAAAAATATGTACTAATACAAAAACAACTTCAACAACTATATATTAATGGTTTTTTTATCAATTTTTATTGTATTAATTTGTTGCTATATATGACCACATAACATTGTTCCATCTTCATAACCGTCAAAAACGTTTACTGAATCAACGGTAAAAGAGAGTTTATTATGATTTGGGTTGCCTGTTTGATATGAAGACCATAAATGTCGATTAGATTTACAGGACTAACATAGGTAGATAGTTCTAAAAAGAACATAGTTTCCCAATTCAAAGAGAAGGTTAATTATTTATGTCCACCACCAATTAAATTAAAAGAATTTTCAAGAACTAATTCTAACTTAAAATTTACTGTGGCAGATAGTGGAAAAAAGTTGTAAAAATACACTAAAACAGCCAAATATTCATTTCACTATTATCCTAAAAATTTTAGTAGTAATTATATTATTTTTAGAAACTTTTTTGTAGGGAATAATATTTACCCCAGTTTTGGCGTCTTTCTTCTTATCCTGTAAAGAGAAAATTCAAACAAGAGTTAATGAAATGAAATGATATTGTTGGCGATCAAATTCACAAAGATAAATTTATATAGTAATAAACTAAATAAACAAGGAATACAAATTGATAGAAGTGAATCTGGGAAAGCAATTTCTTTGTTTGGATACTAAGATTGGAGTTAAAATAGAAGGAGAGCGTGTCTCCAGAAGGACAATATAATTTGTACATAGGGCTAAAAGACAATGAGGCCAAACGTTCCCCGTCTGATTGCCTCCAAAATGCCTGAACCCGTTCTACGAATGCCCTATTGTTGAAATTGTGGGGTTCTTGAGCAGCCCATGATGGGTTATCTTCATATTTAGAAAATATGGGATCCATTTGAGAGACCCAGTTGAATTGCCGTTCTGGCTTAATAGCGTGGAGGGCAAAGAGACGGGAGTCAGAGCCTTGCCAAACCAAAAGTTATCATCAAGTCATAACTTCGAATTCGTTTGGATGCTCAAAATTCTCGAACGCACTTTATGAATAACATCAGTTATTAGAAATTAACGTGATAATATAAAAACATCGTGAAGTTGTTATGTATAAAAATAACAATAATGGATAGCCATCAGTTAAACTTCTTTGAAGTGTTGCCTACGTTGAATGAGGATCGAATTTCCATGGCAGCATATTGACAATTCTATCAGGCATGAGTAACGGGGAGGATGTTTGGGTGGCATCCTTCGAGACCTGAGCCCTGATGGCCCAAAGAGGGACTAACGGTAGTTATTCCGAAATAACTACCATATTTATACTGTTATGTCATATATGACATAAGATGTTATATCCAGAGTTCGGTCGATACAGCGTAAAAAACTTCAGCGAATAACGAAAACCCTGTGAATACGACCTAAAAAAGGACCTAAACCCTTTTTATGTGATTTCAAAATGTGACCAAATAAAAGCAGAATTTCAATTGTGACGCACTAAAATACTCCCGATGAAATTTTGAAAAGCCATGTGTAGAAAAACCCAATTTTTATACAAATTGTCTATTTCCCCAAAATTGAAGAGTTATAAATGAGTTATAGAGTTATAATTTATAGAGAGATAGAGTTATAATTTATTGTGAAGCCGTCATCAGCAACGATAACTTTATTTGTTGGTTATTGTTCATTGTCAGTAACTTGACCATTGAAATCGATTTAACGGGTAAACTCTTCAATTTTGTCGAAACGGACTGTATTTTTTGTAAAAACTGTGTTGTTCTTGATCTAGTGTGAGTTACAAAACATATTCAAAATAACAGGTACTTGAAGTTAACCCCCAAGCCCCTCATCTCTTCTTTTCAGAACTTTTACTGAAATCTTCATTAGGCGTAATTTTAATGAAAATCCGCTCGTAACACGGGGCAGCAGTGAAGATTCACTTTAGTTCAGTAGTGTACAGAATGGCCGGCATCGCGTGACCAGGAGGTAGGAGAACATACTTATTTTCAGGGATTCATCGATACTTTTGTGGCGAGCTCCTGGTTTTTCCAAAATTCTGAGTTACATTTGGGTTCTTTGTCCACGTAAATTGCAAAAGTATCCGTGGTCGAGCCACCAACTAGCTACCATTTGAAAAGAGTATCAAGTTTGTATTGTTGGTCATTCACCGAAAAAGGAAAAACAGATGGTCCAAAAGCAAGGATTAGGCATCGTGTTACTGGTCTTGTCAATAACCGTTTTTCATAGACCTGCCATATTATTGTGTTTCATGTTGCTTGTTCAATCTTCTATAGTGCAAGCAATATTACTGTTGTGAAGATTATCGTAACCTGGTCGTTGTTGTAGTCCATATTTTTGCAGTATCTTCAACCAATCTATGGGGTAACAGTGTGGTCACTGCATCCCTTGTGGCAAAGTGCTATTGTTATTACTAAAATTATCCGGGCTATATTTCCGACCCTCACACCCTTCGGATCTGCCAACGTGGTTCATGGCGATCTATTAGTCAGCAAGGTTCAACACTGCTCTCTATGGAAAGGCGCCCCTTGCAATGGCCCCTTTGACACCTTGTACATTCTCGCCAAAGTCCCGGCCTGAAGTAACGTGTCAAACAGTTCCAGGCTGAGTTCCGTCGTGGGAAATGGAAGGTGAGGTTTTAGTTGGTTTGAATCCCACATAACCCAAAGTGCGGTCCCTTTTGGGTATCTTAGGAGATCCGATTTCCGCCTAAGGATCTCAAAGATTTCCTCACCTGCCACCGAAAGAAAAAAAAAGTCCCTGTTAAAAAGTGGTTTAATTGAAAAAAATAGAGAAAACAACTGTAACGACCACTCAGCATTGCTGAGTCAGCAAACCAGTGGCGGCTCCAGGGGGGGGGGGGCCATGGGGGCTGAGTCCCAAACAGGACTATACCAAAGTGCATTTTTGTTTATATTAAATTATTTATTCCGAAATGTATATACAGAAGGTGAACCAAACTTTAAGGATCGATTCTTTTTTTTTTAGAGGCTGTTTCCGAGTTTTAACGATTTAAGTTTTTTTCGTGTTATCGACTTTACTTCACTAAAACAGCCATAACTCCCTAGTTTTTGGAGTAATCTCAAATTTGAGGAAACCGTTGGAAAGAGCGTTAAATTTCCTTTCCGTTTAGTGTGAAACGCTATTTTTTAAAGCAATTTTCTGAAGTAAAAAATAAGCCAACGTCAAAGTTTTAATTTTTTTTCTCGAAAATCAACATTTTTCAGGATAATTTATCGCCTGTAATAAAATGGAATATTGGTGTGCACGCCCAAGACCTCAGCTTTCCAACGGTATCATCATTTTTCTCTTTACATTTGAATAAATCTCGTAAAATGACGTTTTGATGCAAAAAAAGAAGGATTTTTCGTTAAATTTTAAAAAATAGCGTTTCACACTAAACGGATAGGAAATTTAACGATTTCCTCAAATTTGAGATTACTCCAATAACAAGGGAGTTATGGCCGTTTTAGTGAAGTAAAGTCTATAACACGAAAAAAAACTTAAATCGTTAATAACTCGGAAACGAAGCCTATAAAAAAAAAGTCTAAGGGGCACTTTTTGTCGCAAATTAGTTTTAAAATCGATCCTTAAAGTTTGGTCCTCCTGAGTATCGAGAAAAAAATTTCTTAAAATATTTTCAAAGACGATAATTTTTTATTTCTATAGAGCTTACAAATACAAACTCAATTTAAGTCACGTTGACATTTTTGTTCGCTATTCATAATAAAATTTCAAGTGCATAGCGGGCTGCCCGTCAAGTGTGGTAGCATTGGTTTAAAAAATCCTTACAAACTTTTGCATAATCATGAAGAACTTAAGTAGAACAGTTTTATTATATATTTGTATAATTAAAAAATTAGGAGAAAGAGGCTTAAATGTAAAAGAAATAGAGGACAGACACGGCCATGGGTTTAGCTTTGCTTCTAGCGAACGTCGGAAACACTTTCTAAACCATTTCTACGAAGTTAATAGATGTCTAAATATTTTAAGGTGACGTCAGATAAATATATAATCGTAACCAAGTTGAAGTTCATTTAGCATATGAGTTAGTATCATTTCAAAGGAATAAACAAATGATTTAATCGTTACGTACTTATAATTAGAATCATAATTACATAACATGTATATCAAAGTACTACTATCTCGTAGGTAAAGGTATTAATAAACATGTATTGTTGAGGGGGGGGGGGGGGGGGTTGCTAAAAAAAAACACAATTTTCACTTGTGGCCCCCCCCGGGAAACTATCCTGGAGCCGCCCCTGCCTCCAACGAATAAAGATGAAATGATTGCGGACTTTGACTGGACGTAGAAATTAAACAGTTCGTTCCAGTTGCTCTCAAGTGTAAAACCACGGATCTTCATTAGTCCAGACATCCCTCAGAGAGGGTCCAAATTCGACCTAAGGTTAAAGCCCCATAAGGACAGGACAATCCTCCAACAAGCAACAGATGGAATGATCACTCCCCACATCCCCATGCTCGGCATCTCGAGGTATTACTGCAATAAGTAGATGTGCAGTAGCTGTATGTGTAAGACGGCTACAGTCAGAAGCTAGTTACTGGGGTACTGGTCTGCTGGCTGTTAGACACACTCGCTACTGGATGGAGGCCCAAGACAAACTTAAAGATCCAAGTTATTTTTCCTTCAAAATTCCATGTTAACAATCAGTACAACCGACCCCCACACATCCGAAGATTATTCAGAACCTTGGGAACTACTTCCTAACTGCAGTAAATTTGAACAAAAACTGCGCCTTAACAGTAGCAGTGGTACATAGAATCAAGGACAATTTTATTAACAATAATGAGTGCTGTTAATAGACATACAAGATACCAGTTTATATATCGCCAATAGTTTTCTCAGTTCTCGTGAAATAATGACTTTTAGAGGCAACATGGATGCTTTGGGCTACAATGTTCTATTTTACGTAGAGATTTCAGATTTTAGACGAAAATATAGTACAGCCTATGTTATTCAGTGAAAATCGCTTTTTAATGGAAGAAAAGTTTTATGAAGGGTAGTTTTTGAGTTATACAAAAAAATATATATGAAATGTCTTCATAATACATATTATCTACGGTAAAATCGCCACTATAGTGTATTTCATTGTTTACGTACATGTACCATCAAATTAAAATTTTACATGCTCTCAAATTCACTTACCTTATCATCTGCTACTTCTTTCACCTGATAGAACAAAAATCAGTGGTACAAATTGAATGCGAAAAAATCATTGTAAGTTAAATGAATAAATATGAATCGCTCATTCTCATTATTTCTAGTAATTTATTAATTATTGTCCCACCTGGAATGCTCTTGGAAGGAAGTTAACCTCTTAACTTTTCAACTTTTTCCTAACTCGATTTTTAGTCCTTCATCGGCCGTGCACTCCAACCTGTGCACACGGCCGTTCTACTGATTTCTATAATTTTTTTAAATTCGATTTCAAGAAATGTCTAGCATGTAACGTTGAATGATATATAACTCTCCATAAACAAGACAAAACTTTGCCAATGTTCGTTTTGAAGGAAAGTTTCTCAAAAAGTTTAGAGGTTTTTCTCAAAGGTAGGACGCTTTAAACACGGTAGATATTGGTCGAATATATCATTTATAACGCTGTCTCCCAAGTTTCAATTCAGTGGAGTACTATCGGTTCGAGGAGAACAAGCGTTAGCACTCTTCTTGACTCAAGAAAAAAATCCTAAAAGTAACGTAACTCAAAAACGAAGCCTCTAAAAAAAGTCTCTATGAGGCACTTTTTGTTGGAAACTACTTGTAGAATACGTGTGCGAAGATTTTCGGATCATATGCGGTACACCCTGTATATATCATTCTACCTATGGCAGAATTTGTTGAACTACCGAATAAATCTTTGTTGAATTCAGCAGAAAAGTTATTTAAAATTTATTGTGGCAACCCAATCATGTTCCCCCATCAATAATGAATGCGATTGTTTCAACTGTTGTGATAATCGATCATTTGTAGGCCCTAACACCAATTAATTACAATTTACGTTCTAAAATGATTGATGGATATATATTACCTCTTTTTTGTCTTTTTTATCTTCTTTCTTTTCTTCCTTGGCCTTCTGAAAAAAAAATGCAATTTAAAATATTTGTGATTATTCATAATTTCTAAGTGGTCATGAATAATCATGTCACTATTGAGAACCACACTTTGATCCTCAATTCAGTTCACTCCCTGTTCAATGTAACCAAAAGCCTAAGAAGACCTAAAGTTCCAATCCCATCGATCAAATGTGACGATGGAACCTGGGTAAGGAATGCCAGAGGAAAAGTAGAGTTGTTTGCAGACCACCTCGAAAGTACCTGAAGGCCATTTGAGAGGCAAACATCTAATGAAGACGCCTCATTTGTGGAGAATGGTGCCTTGGAAATAGCAAGTGTGACGGTAAAGGAATTGCAATGTGAAATAGTGACAAATCTAAGCACCAAGAAAGCGCCTGGCTACGATCTTATAACAGGGAAGGTCTTGAAAGAGCTACCTGAGAAAGGTTTTCAGAAACTACTGCAGATTATAAACGCAGCTTTTAGGCTAAAGTACCTACGTCCCCGGCAGTGGATAGTGGCCGAGGTCATTATGATTATGATAGCAACTGTTTCAACTATTGTGACTATCGATAATTTGTAGGCCCTAACACCAATTTAATACAATATAGTTCTTAAATTATTGATGGTGATACATTACCTCTTTTTTGTCTTTCTTATCTTCTTTCTTTTCCTCCTTGACCTTCTGAAAAAAAAATCGCAACTTGAAATATTTTTGATCATTCACGATTTCTAAATGGTCATGAAAAATCATGTCCTTATTAAGAACCATGACGAGTTGATAAATCAGTCTGTTGCTTACATTTAGTGTATAATTTCTATTTTTAAAGTAGCATTATTGAAATAGTAAATTAGGTTTTGGGGTAGTAATAAGTGTTAATTATCATAGATAATTCCAACACTATTTCATGGTAGCAAAAGGACGAATCACGGCTTCTGTATATCTAAATCAATCGTGTTTTACTAAATAAGAAACACGTAAAACTAATTTTTCTTTATTCTAATATTGTTTTTTTTTTGCATTGCGTTAAACTAAATAAGCAGAAAGAAAGACCATTTGAATTTCCCAAGACTAAAGAAAACATTAAATTCATTTTTGACATCATTCTCCCTCGAAAAGAATTTCAGATTCCATTAAAACTCAATCGCTTCCACAGCAAAGCACGTTGAGAATAAAATCCAGAGATCAAGAGGTAATTTGAATGCATGCCTAACAGATAAAAGTGTTAAAGATCATTTGTGTGTCGACAGTATTCACGCAAAGGATAACAGATAACTCACACACAACAAAAAAAGTTGAACTTTAACAACAGACAGACCGGTTCTATAAATCCATCGAACGTTCTTGTCTCTGCAACCTTTGCAGCCCTGCAATTCAGCTGATAACCCAAACCTCTTACAATTGGCCACCTTTCCCCCAACTCCCAAGCGGAAACGGCCGATAAAATCATTTCTTGACTCACCCGATCCCGAAAGGAACGGCCAGACGAACGGAAAAAAAGAACAGTTCGCAAAAAAGTTACACGCAGAATATGCAGATCTGTGGCTTTTGCGGTACACCCTTAAACGCCCCACATCAGGCTCCCGACCCAATACGAGAACAGAAAGGACTCTTTCCAGCCACCACATTTTTCCTGGGAAAAGCATTTTAGGATCACGAGTATTTTCATTGCCTCAGTCCATGGAAGGGCCAACTAGTATATTCCATTACCTCTTGGTCATCCAGTAACAGACGATGGTTACGTACCAATGACACTGAATATTGACTGTCATGACGCCCCTGTCCCTCTCACTCACCCTTCAGGGAAAATGGCCAATGCGTTCCAAATATTACCTCTTATGCTTTTGAAAGTTAGGGGGATGTGATAGATTTCAATATTTTCCCTTTTCCCGTCTGTTCAAACCTCACAACTTTCATCTTCAGAGGTATCCTCTGAGTTTTGAAAGGCTTATCGCGTCCTTGTTATATGTTCATGTATTACAAAATACCACATAATTTGGGCAACATGGTAACACACACAAATCTCAACCAACTTCGATTTGGATCTTGGAATGCAAGGATGTGATCGCCCCGGTGTCAAATGTTAAGCATCAGACATCCTCAGGTGTCAATCTCTATCCCCAATTACTTTTATAAAACGAGGAAGGAACGGACACACTGACAATGCAGGACGTGAGTTTATGAATTGTTGTGGTAACTCATTCTACATTAGGAACTTCTCGTTTAACAATCACCTCTTGGCGACTGACAACCAAGCAGTAAATCACCATGAACCCCTGCACCACGAAAAGTTTAAGAATTGTAATGAAGTTCGAGTGCTTCTTCACCACTTCTTCAATATCGGAACAGGCTCGAATTTGGGTGCTCTCTTTGGGTGATTCCAGGCCTGATTCAGTTGGTTCCCCTTAGGTAAAACCATTTTTCACCTTATACATCTATTGACCAAAAATATGTACCTACTGTCTTAAAATTTTGATTTCACAAGAGCGAATCTGAACTTCTACATGGTCAACCTTCGCATTAGGTGATGAAGAGCCTTGGAGGAAGACCGTTTTCCAATTACTGACTTACTATTCTTGAAACGCAAATTCAGCAAAACGTTGACTACTTATGTGTGCAATTTTTGACATCTTATACATGACGCTTTGATTATTCACTTAGAAAACATACAACTAAACTCTGTTATTTAGCATACTAGGTACGTTTATACCGTGCTATACCTTGTCGTTTACTTTGGCGCTCTCTTCTTCGTCTTCACCGTCTTTCTTCTAATAAAAACAAAAAAGTTATACAATTTAGAATAGAACAGACATCATACTTTAACTGAATGCACGTGGCTGGTTATTCTTCAGAAAACTTTCTAATTTCGCTAATGGTTGCTAATTGATGGTTTATTATTTCATCTAACAATAGTCGCATCCATAATTATTATAGTTGGTAAATTTGATAAAGAAAAATGGGAAAAGGGTTTATTTGGATAAACATTTTTCCCCATTTATGATAGCTTAGTAATTCAATATGTTCTTGAAATGAAATCTACTTCCATTGAAAATTACAATAAGTTCCTTTTCAATTTACACTTAAATGCATGAAAAATGAATTGAGCAGTCTCTTGAATTTGACTTCATATGAAATATACCATAAGTCAAGATGCTGAAATGATCTCTAATGCACGAGTGAAGATGAAAATAATAATCAATTGTGAATAATCTTCGATGGTACGGTACCTCTCCAACTTCTTCAGGTTTTTCTTCTTTTTCGTCCTGTAGAAAATAAATTAAATTAAAGATTCTGCCGCAGTTTGAAAATATTGTTTTCATTTTTACGTTATCTAAAATGCATTTACCTCTTCACCTTGTTCCTCGTCGTCTTCTTTTTCCTAACAGAAATACATGTTTTATTATTGTATAATGCCCTTCACCATTTTGCTACTCTAATTGTGTTTCCACAAAACATTAGTGACGGCTTAATCATAAAACAACTTGCTAATCAATTCAAAATTTTGAAGCTGTTCATTATCCCTAATGGTTGTTTATTTGGAATCCTGTTGATGGAGAAAAACCGAACCAAACATCTTCTTTTTTCATCGCCAAGCTACTCTTTATTAGGCTGAATTCTAGGCCTGAAGAGAATACTATTCTAATTAAACTACTTATTCATCTGACCCAGGCGATCCAGCTTTGAAAATGTGGGTGGAAGCCTATGTTTCATTCCCAACCTTCTATATTAATTATTGGAGCTTTTATCGATGACCTATCAATGAATTTTATAATTCATCTTGGTGCAGCGAATTGAAAAAATTATGAATATGATTTTAATGTTTATACTATTTAAATTTTTTTTCTGATTGTTTAAGAACAAGAGCTGTGGGGGATATGAGGTGTAAAATCCAAATAACATCGAACTCATTTCTTATCCCCACCGTCTTGTGATGGTCTCTGAGCCACGGATGGCTCTACGTAAATTTGTTAATGCATAAATATTTTATAAGTTCTGTAAAGTATAAGAAATGTAAAAATGGACATTATTTTTCACTCTGTAGGGAAAGTGAAGATTAACATTACTTTCCAGTGAAAATAGACTTTTGGGAAAGTGAAAATGGACAGAGAAAGTAAAACTAGACGTTACTTTCTATTAAAAATGTGAAAGTGAAGACCAAATTAACTAAATAAGCCAGTGCAGGTGAGAAAATTAGTCAGCTGCTATAGATAATGGTATCTAAAGACAGAATACCTCCTTCTTTCCGGCTTTTCCCTTCTTTGCCTTCTTCTTAGCCTGAGGGTAAACAATTGTTATCAAGATGTCACAATTTTATTAAAATAATTCTGAATACTGACAATCTCAAACACAAATAGAAAAAATATGGCATATTGAAAAAGAGACTAACGATATGACAATCTCCATAACGTTACAACAATAATAGTGTAGTAAGTCATAGTGATAGTCTGCTGGTCATCTTACAGGATCAGTACACTGATGGTTTTTTATGATCCAGCATCAAGGAGGGAAGCGAATAGTGGTAGATGCTGAAGGGGTTGAAGGAGAAAGCTGAGGCAATTTAGAGTTACGGTTTCTCCTCAGGTTGCGAGCAAATCTGAAAAGATCCTCTCGGGAAAAAACGGTAGATGTGGTAAGGGACCTTGTACGTTCCAAAGTTCTTGTGTTGACCCATGAGTACGGATGCATTTACTCGCAACGTTAGCAACTCGAAGTTTTAACTCCCAGTTCTGGAATCAGCTCAACTGATCGCACGCTAAGAACCCTACAAACAAGATCCCTCCTTCAACACAAATTGAAAATGCACGTTGAGGTTGTAAGCAGCAGCCTTTTTACAACCAACCGCAATTAGACCCTCTGGGCAGGGCCTTAGCAAGCTCGTAGCTAGTCCCTCATTGATAGAAATATTATCGCCTGCATCCAGAATAGTGGTCATATAGGTAACCAATATTTCCTGTTCTTGTCCTCAGGACCCACAGTCTGAAGCAATCCAAAGTAAGGTTTCACTCCAAGATTGCAAGTGATTTGGAGAAGTTCATACAGTCGGTGTCTTTGATATGTGCAAAGTACCCATGTTAATGTACTGATTGAAGCAAGCATATTAGTTCGCATTACCGACTAGACACGTTGGTTACCAAGTTGTTGGATTGTCAAATGCCGAGATCCGTGGTATGTAACTCCCCTCCTTGCATCCAATCTCAACTGGATGGTAGATATTTCAACAATGTCAACCTCTCATGACTAGATCACAACACCCTTAAGGCCTGAATGGCTCTGGCCCGACACAGATGAGGTATCCATTCCTCGTCTTGTTCCAGGTCTCTCTCTCTCTCTCTCTCTCTCTCTCTCTCTCTCTCTCTCTCTCTCTCTCTCTCTCTCTCTCTCTCTCTCTCTCTCTCTCTCTCTCTCTCTCTCTCTCTCTCTCTCTCTCTCTCTCTTCTCTCTCTCTCTCTCTCTCTCTCTCTCTCTCTCTCTCTCTCTCTCTCTCTCTCCCTCTTTTCTCTCTCTGTTTCTCTGCATCTAACATGACCGGAGTTTTGCGGTTTTATTCACCATAATTGTGCAATGTCTGCAGTTTCCAAGTGATAAAATCATTTCAAGATCAGAGACAAAACAAATAATAATCATATGCAGGATGCTAAGATTTATCAACTAGATAATAATGAAGATACTACCGCTCGCTTCGCGTTTTTGCTACGTTGCGCCAAGTGTTGCTGGAAAGAAAAATTATTATTATTAGAATATATATTATTATTATTATATATTATTAGAAAAAGTATTATTTTGCCACAACTTAGAAATGCACACTAAGTACAATATCATAATTCAAAACTAGTCTTATAGCGTACCACTCATCGTACTACCCTTAGAATCACAAGTGAGCTAGTAGAATAACAATAATGTAGAGACATAATATGTCTCTACATTATTGTTATTATCGGGAGAAGATCTCATTTACGACCAGGAACTTAGAGACTATTTGCACTGGCATGAGCATCATGAGTGTGAGCTTATTTTTCTACTGAAAGGAAGGAAGTGTGAAGATATTCACAGGGATTTTGTACGGTAAGAAAAGAAGTATGAGGTCTCGCACCAATTGGGATTTTCGGTCTGCTCGGAAAGAAAGGGATCCTCAACTCCTGGACTTTTTTAAAATGTTAAAAAAGAAGTCTAAAGCCTCTCACATGATGGGATTTTGGTACTATAGCTAAAGAAATATGAACCAACATTGATTTTTTTTTTTTTTAAATTGTAATGAAAGAAGTGTGATGTCAATGTTATTCCGGAGCAAGGATTACCGACTCTCCGCGTCAACCTTCCATACAAATTATCCCTCTTTTAAGAACAATATTGGTTGTCTATTGGGCAGCCTATGAAACATTTAACGTAGAAGTGATAGCCCTATTTGTATTTTATACAAAACAAACTCTTCTGCAGAAGGGAAAAGAGAAGTATTGTTGATAGAAAATAAACGTTTGGTCTGTTTAGGTACCATATTTTGCTGAACGTTTGGTGGAATATCATGAAGAAGTAGTGGTGGATCGTTTTGCAAAAAATCCAGGTAACTCGCTCCATTCAATCTGTCAGGCAAAAAATGTGTCCACATCCAAGAAGGTGTATCGACAAACTGTATATTAAACCCGTCCCGTTTTAAAAGGAAAAAGAACTGCTAATCTACAAGCGGCAATGTTCAAAGTACTCCGAAGGTCGAAGTCACTGTTATTATGATACCTAAACAGACCAAACGTTTATTTTCTATCAACAATACTTCTCTTTTCTCTTCCGCAGAAGAGTTTGTTTTGTATGAAATACAGATTTTAATAATGGGAGTATCATAATGTACCTATAATTTATCTACTAAGTAGGTAACTGATTTTCATACCAAATTAACACACCATGTTTTTCGGATTTAAAATGTGAATATCTCTACGAAATCGGACCAAAATCATAAATGTGACTATATCATTCAAAAGCTGGTTAAATGCGCTACTTTTTATGGAATTTGCAGTTTTGTGGGTGGTCTTTTAGTAAATTGATGAGCGATAATGAAAAATAAGAAAATGTAACTTTCCTACTTCAGTTGAAGTTTGAGCTGTTCATTCGACTTTTATGGTAACCTGTACCACCAACTTCTTGGAAATTTAATGCTGAATCCGAAAATGTACTAAAAAATTGAAAAACATTGGAGCAAAGTGCACATAACACAGCTTTTATGGAAAAAAAACGTGGTTTCCTCGGAAAAACCGTTGAAAAATCATATCCCCGGAACGGGTTGAGATAGAACAGTGCGGTTGGCGGCGTTTTGCTTCATTTTTGGTCTAGTTTTACTCAAAAAAATTTCGTACACTACGAGGGAATCACCCTGTATATATATACTAATATTCATAATATTATATAATATGGTTTTATATAAATATATTTTTTCATGTATTTTGAAGATATTCAACTATTCACGATGACATGTTATCACATGGATCAAAATTCACTTACCAGCTTCCTTGCCCCTAAATCGGCGTATTGAACCTGATAAAAACAAAGAAGTGAAACAAATTACGGTAAAATAACCTTTGTGATTTAGCTGACTGAACATTACATTTAAATTCAAAATTCCGCTCACATATAAAATGATTTGTAAGACAACAATAATTACAGGAGTCTCAAGAATAGACCCTTCATTTTCAACAACTCGTCTTTGGAATCGATCACGAAAAAAATTACCAAATTGCTGTTCGTGATTTATTTTGTTTGATAATGATATGAACATTAGTTATTATATGTTACTTTTAATATATTATATTGAGATGATTAGGATCTGGTGTTAATACGAGTAATAATATAATAATAACCAACTAAGCACTTAATAATCTCAATCGCATACAAACCTGATGGAACGGAGCGAACAACAGTTCATTCTTTCTCGCCCGGGAGCCAAACGGAACGTGAACCTAATGAAAAAATCAAACCCACCGTTACGACTTAAAACGTGTGAATATCCTTATTAAAAGAACACATAATATATATATCACCTATAATGCACCATATTTGATTCAATGATCAAAAAACAAGTCTGCTCCTCATCCTTGTGGATCTTCAGACATTATGTGGATTTTTGATTTGACAACGTAAAAGATAGGTGCCGTAAGGATTAGATGAAAGACGAACCAGCTTACAAAGGATCCAAATTTTCCATTCTTAATTGAATATCTCCTCTTCAAATAAATTGAAAGTTAAGTTTAGAGAGTCCTGAGGTATTAGCCTAGTGACCCCCCCTCAGTTATTACTGTTAAGGCCGTTGACCAGAAGTCCAAGTTGTGATGGTGCAGAGCAACTTTGTGCTCCTGTCTCTGTGCGTTTGGAAAAATATTAAATTAGCTATGCGTATCGGATCCAAGATAAATTGCAGTATATAGCGATGGTGTATGTTTGTGAGTTCTTGTTTTACAAACATCACCCCTTCAACGCACCCTAAAAATATATCGTAACCTTGTCAGTCTGAAACTCACTCCAACAATGTGGATCATTCGAAAAATCCATTTCTAATCAAGTGAGAACAGAATCTGACCGTCTCTATCAATTTCATGCCCGAACCCTTAGAATCCACGATCTTTGGAGGACGACATGGTGCCCCCAAGTGCCGGTGTTTCCTCCAAATGAGTATAGACCAACGAAGAAGTGTGTACAGTTATATGAACTGCGCATCCACTGATGGCTACGCACTATGCGAGAAGTTGCCCTATTCAAGCACGAAGTGTAAAAAACGCCATAACGTGCTACCAAACGACAGTGATTACCGTGATAGAGCAGTAGGTACAGAAGAGGTGACACTGGAGGCGGAGAATGGTGTGATTAATGAATCGGGAGGGAAGAGTCGAAATCAGGGACACCATCGTGTCCAATACATGCCGCGATCTCGCACCTGAGTGTTCCGGCCGTGTGCGTGTGTGTGTGTGTGTATTTATCACTCCACAGCAATATAATATTAAAAAACTAAATTCATGTAGTTAGTCGCTCAATCACAGAATGCCATGAACAATAACAGGAAAAAACGCTGCAAATTCTTTCACTGGGGTTTATTATTCAATTGGCTTGCGTTCATGATTTGAATTTCTACTAAGCTTTGGAGTGTGCGTGTTTCACAGGATAGAGCTATTATTGAATTTCAGGAGATATGCAAGGAGCACGTAAATCTGTTCTCCACCAAAATACCTATTTGGATTGATCAGTTGATCATATTTGTGTGCCTCCTGAATTTCAATAATCGCTCTATCACCTGTGAAACACGCACACTCCAAAGCTTAGTATAAATTCAAATCATGAACGCAAAACCAATTGAATAATAAACCCCAGTGAAAGAATTTGCAGCTTTTTTTGAGGTTTTTAGGGATTTTACAATACTTTGACAACCCTTAAAGGGCACTTTAAATTAAGTGAGAGAGCTGGCTCAAGAATTGGGGCGTCGCCTTACCAACATGGATTTTTCCTGAAAATTTCAGCTATTTTGCTTCAGCCGTTTGGGAGAAATCGTGCGTACGGCGGACGGACGGAACATTTTTTATTGCAGGTTCGGATTCTACACCCTTTGAAACATAAACCATGAAATTTTCAGGGGGGGGGGGGGGGGGGGGTTGGCACTTTTTTTTCAAGAGCGATTACAATGGTTTATTATTGAATAATAAACCAATATCAAATTACCTACGGGGGATATCCAGTCGAATCCGAGTTCTCACCACGAACTTAAATTAAATCAAACTCCTTAACCTAAACTAAACTGCTTACCCACCTTGCACCTTACTCTTTAACTTTATAAAAGTCCTTCAGGCGTTCTGGACGTAGCAACAGCCGGTATCCTAGTAAAATGGTCTGTATTACATCAGAATCTAGTTTTGTTGTAATTGAACAACAATGATGGAACCAAATCAGAACCACTGTAGAACAAGTGGACTGTGATTACAATGCATAGCCCTAGTCAGATCCATTTTTTCCCTTTATTTATGAGTTTTAGTATACCACGACAAACTATAACTACAGCACATATTAAATATAATTGCTAAGAATTGGTTGTATTTACCGGTTTGGTATCGTCCGAAGATGAAGAGGATGAAGATCTAATTTCATAGGCACAGGCAACGCCGACAGTCAGCAGCAGCACCACCGCTGCAGAGAATCGGGGCATGGCGAATGATCTGCACTAACAAACCACCGTATAAATACTTGAAAAGCGTAGACAGGTTTTTCTATAAGCTATCAAAAATTAACTGGGTAGGTATCAAGTGTCAACAATTTAGAGGATGGCATCAAATATATGTTTTATTGTTGAAAACAAATAAAATTATGGCCAAGGCACGATCGATCTTCTAATATTTCCAACTTTCTGTGAATACTGCATTAAACGGTATGATGGTTTGGAAAGATAAGCTTCAGCAAAGTATGAGACACACATAAATTATACGACTATCCAAATTACTAAAGTTTGTATTGTGGTCGTTCGGCGAGATCAGCGGATGAATACACATTATTGCTTTACAATTGTCAATGGTGAATCTTTGCAATCGACCAAAAAACAAAACTTTAATCCCCTCACAATTTATTGTTTTACATTTCAAGATGTGTTCAGGGCTTCTTCCCGAAACTATTGGAGCAAACTTTATGAAATATGGGTCAAAAATCACATTCTAGTCACATCTAGTTGCGACTGAGGGCACGATTCTCAGTCAATCTCAAAGGGTGAAATCAGGCTGAAATGTTGATCGGACCGCTCCACGTTCACCCGTTCGCTCACCTTAAAGGCTAGATCGTTGACAGAAAAAAAGAACTCCATCAAAAAATTGAATGTGAACTTGCTCGAAAATGCCAAATTGAAATAGCAAGAGTCGCATAGTGTCACTAGTATTATGTTACGACCAAATCGCTGAAATTGTCGTGGAGTCGTGGAATTTAGTTTATTGAGTTCCTAGCGAAAACGCATTTTTCGATTCTTATGTTATCATATTACATTACATCGTAATTGAGGACAAGTGAAGCGTAGTTAGGTGTTTTTTTTTATGTCGTCAAATTTCAGTTTACTCGTTTTACATTTCTACTCGTGTAACAAGACATAGTCATAAATAGTAAATTCTACCACTGTACGTAGACAGTAGTCTACTCTATATTCCATCACCATATTTTCACCTAAATATAAGCTCGTGCGTCAGGAAAAACTGTAAACCATTTTCTGTTCTAATCAACTTATAAAGCTGATATGTGATAGGTGGCATTACGATTAAATGTAAGTCGAGTACTTCCCAACGTTACATATTAAATTGTAAGGAATGGCAGATGGCGCACAAAGAGCTTTGTGAGCTTTGAATTTTTATATCAGCTTTTATTTTATAAAAAGTTGGGGCTCACAGAGTTATATTCAAGAAAAAGCTGAAATATAAATTTCAGTTCCAATTAAAATCCATACAAAATGTGGAGGATCGAATCGCCGAGTTTGATAATTCACCATTTGCATGTCTAATGTACGTAGATAATTTATTCTATTACGGAAATAATTAACCGGTGTAACAATTCTTAGAGTTTTTCTTTTTGAAATCTACGTATGTAGAAACATAAACCATCCAATTTTGAGCGGCTATTTTGTTATGTATTGGAATGAAGAACCTTGTAGCCGACGTGGACGAAAGAAAGTTAAACCCCCCTCAACATTTGTTGGCTCACCAAAAATCAAATTAACGAAGATCAAACGCAATCCGCCGTCCGGAGTTTTTTTGCGAAACCGCTGGACCAAAGTTTATGGAACTTCCATTAAAAATCGGAACTGAGCCCAGGATGGTCCTGAATCACCGCCTTCAGTCTAATTCAACCTTAAAAATTGAAAAAATAGGGCCGAAATGTATGAAAATCAAAATTGAGTACTTTCAAAATAAAGCTAATGTTTTTGTTTGATATAGACTGACTCCTCTTCAACGAACCAAGTGAGAGACCAATTGGCCCGCTTTTCGTTTAACCAGTCCCTATAAATCTAGACTTCAACTTTGACAGAAAAAAAGGATCAAGAAAAATGAAAATTTGAATATCCTCGACCAGAATAGAAATCGCCTTAGCAAATTGTGGCGATCGAATCGGCTGACATAATTATAACGGAATTCTGTTTTCAAAAGTTCATTTAGAAATCGGGGTTTTCATAATTCGTGCTACACATTTGCGGGAAGTTGAGTAGAAGTAGCAATCGGTATTTTAATGATCAGTTCTGGTCTTCTTCCTCTTCACTTATTCTCATAACCACTTCACTTTGAACATCCTAATGCATTTTTGTTCGTAATCGGCAATGTGGGTAACAACGAAGTTATGCCTTGCTGAATTGGTCTGCTGAAGGATTTAACTGCATACGGATGATTTGAGCACCATTTTGTTGACAACCTCTTCGACTGAGTATTGTGACCTTCACTGCAGTAATCGTCTGCCAGTTCCTTGCACCATAATTCATTCTTCGCACCCAATCCGTTGGTTTTCTCAAAATCCGTCCACTAGTCTGGGAGTTAACTGTTTCATTCTATCCATATGGAATGGATATTCGCCAAATTACGCTCAAACATTTCTCATACTTGAACAACATCGAACTGATAGATAAAGCGAAAAAACATAATGAGGCATTCACTATTGGAACGGCAGCAATGAAATTTATTGGGGCCCATTTAGAAGCTAAATCACACAATCCTTCAAAATCTCAACAAAATCGGACTAGAACTTAGTATAGTTTTGAACATACTAAGGAATTCTCGCCAACATACAAAACAGAATCAAAATTGATCTGCAAGCTACAAATCCAAGAAGGGGAATTTTTTTTAATTTGGAGGTCTTGTTTTTCGAATCCTCGTACAAATACAAAGCTTTTCTACCAAGTGAAGAAGCTAAAACAAAGGTTACGATTTTAGTTGATGGTTACCATCGAATGTGAGAGCTTAACATATTTATGACTGCTAAAGGTGTCAAGATATTGCTGAACGGTTCAATTTTACATAAATATTAAAGTCATGACAGTTTCGATTGTCTGGTGTCCAACTGCTGTTAGAGTTAGCTTAATTTCTGAAATAAGAATTACGAGAACGTCATAAAAGACCGTCCATTTCTTTTCATCCTGGACTTTTTATTGTTTCAGGGTACCAAACTACACTTTTCCAATTCAGAACAATGGCCACGTTATTATCAATACTCTTAATCCCTTTTTGACAATCCAAACTACAATCAAACTCCACAATAATTCAAATAGGTATCTTGGACGTTTTACTGCAACACATTAATCGTTTACTTAAATGAAGACGTCATTCAACATCCCGGATTCAACCATTTATACCGATGGAAGAAAATCAATAAAAATTGGCCAGGGGATTCAAGAGACTCAAGTTATTACTAAAGTTATCATAAGATATTACAACTGCTCCAACATTTACGAGGGATTTAAGTGTTTTATTCAAGATTTTGAAAAACTTTTATTCCACCACGGGTAAAACCATAAGTTTAATATAGCATTTCCAAGTCTAATGAAACCTTTTTCTGACGAAATAAAACCTTTTTTATTTCAAATGAAACTTTTTCCAAAATGGACGTATGTTTGGTGACTCCCCTTGATTATTGACCTAGCACCTGTTTCTCCGTGCGGCCGTGGCACCCACTCACATTCAACAATTAGAAATTTCTCAAACTCACCTACCTGTTTTCTATTCTACTAAGGTGAGATCTACTTCAATAATCCTATGCCTAAATGTATAGAATTTTCATTTTGTGAACTTCTTTCTACGGTAGGTACAATCGCATCTACCTCCAATGTGCAGGATACCTATCTATCTTGGTACCTCATTTTCTTAGTAGGTTTCATTTGGTCTGAAAAAGGTTTTATTTGATATGGAAATGGTTTCATTTGGCTTGTATATGCTCTACTTTCTTACTTGATGTAGATATGTTCCGCTCTTGGTGTAAAAAAATTGTGGGTGTCACTAGACGAAAAATGGACCTTAACACCACCCATTGCTTAATTTGTCCGATTCAAGAGATGGAAATTGGAAAAATGAAATTTCTGTTGAAAAACCTGAACTGATCAATACCTGATTGGTTAATTTAAACTAGAAAAGGTCGGAAAACCACCGAAACTCTGCACAAGAAAGACGGTAAAAACACAGTCTATAATACCGAAGTCAAGATTTTCAAAATTTGACAATTTTCCCTCTTCAAGTTCATTTTTCTTAAAAAGTAACTTATTCAAACACTTTATTTTCCATCAGGAGGATAGGAAATTCCATGATCTTTTTTTTTTAACCGCTTGTTGGTCACTGTGATTCAAAGGTGAATTTTAGCCAGCAGTCCTCAAATATCCACCAGAACCTCAGGTTATCAACGATGAAATAAAAAAATACTTAACGCTTGAAATTAGTAAAGAAATTAACGTCCAAATGCGTTGGGTTTACAATGAAATCTACGTTTTTCACCCAAAATCGACTTGCCATAAAAAATGATTTGTCATCGGATTTTAGGTCTGTATCTTCCTTCAACGAATCGAATGGTGACCCTGTCGGGTCTCTTAGAAATAAGAGATTCCAGCCCCTCTCCCTTAGTCGAAAGCTCTGAATCAACAGTTGAACAATTCAATCATTAAGATAGTAATAAAAGGTCGATCATAGTAAGAAAGGAGTCGAAAGTCTCTTTTTGTTGAACACGGAGTTCAGTAAAAGCTGCCCACAGAATATGGCCAACACTGTGAGAGAATGAACAATACGTATAAAACCTCCTAGGCCTGAGACAGCCTAAACTATGTATGACGTTCTCAACAAGGAAAGTGACTGAATTAATCGCCAAACACAGACGTCAGAATACTTATAGGCTTATTAACTGGTCATAGTCCTCTTCGATATCACTTGTAGAAAATTTTGATAGTAAAGGACACTTGCCGCTTCTGCTAATTGGAAAAAGTGGATGCCGAACATCTCGTGCTACTGTGATGCACTTGGTCGAACCACATATAATATCCTTGGAAGTGATGTATTGCCTCCTGATACTAAATCCAAGGTCGCATGTGCCGATCTTTTCTGGTTTGTTGAAACATAGGAAAAAGAGTTTTTGAAAAATCCTGTTCATGCGGGTTACCCAGAATAGATCCTTTGGGTATCAGTGGGGGTATGATAATCGGAACCCAATGTCCGAGAGGGCAAGTCGATTTAGGCAGAACAACGTGGATTTCACCTCAATATTTAACTCACGTTTTTCGCATTTAAACGTCAATCGCTCCACTAACTTCAAGCGTAAAATATTTTACGATCACTCCGCTTGTAAGCTGAGCTTCTGGCACATATTTTAGGGCTACAGGCTAAAATTCGCCTTTGAATCATAACGGCCTATAAGCGGTTAAAAAAAGTCGAGATTTTTAAGATTTGACAATTTTTCCTTCTTCGAGTTTGTTTTTCATCCAATTAACTTATTCAAAAACGTTGGTTTTCCATCAGGGAGATAGGAAATTAATGATGTTAACAACGGTGTAATCAAATTTGAAGTTATTTCTTTCATGAGGATAGTTATCCTAATTCCAGTCAGTTGAAGTTGACACCAAGAAAAACATCGTATAACTGACATAGCTGGAAAACTAAGTGAGAGAACAAAAAATGTTTTGGGACAACTTTGGGTGCGAAATAGTTGTACAATTGGAACCTGGTCTGCGGCAGATACCTAAGGCTAACACCCTGTGTAACCGTAATGACGCCTCATAACCCATTGAAAGTTTGAAAAATAATGACCTTGAATTGTTAGACAACAGATTATAAAGGTAATGAATTAAATTGAGAAGTCAGTATGCATAGGTGCAGACTATAGGAAAACTAAGTGAGAGAACATACCGTGTCAGACAGAATACAGAACGCCCTCAACATCGTCCAAAAATGGTGTTCTGCAAAGGGCTCATCTGAACCCCGAGAAAACCATTGTGGTTCCCTTTACCAATAAAAGGAAGCTCACACTTACACCCCTACAACTTCGGAGACAGAGGATTCCTCTCTCAAACGAAGTAAAGTATCTAGGGGTGGTGCTCGACTCCAAACTAACATGGAACAAGCACTTGAAACATATAGTTTCAAAAGGAACTAGAGCTCTATGGTCATGCCATAGAATGCTAAGTAAAACATGGGGGCTGACTCCCAAAATAACACTATGGGCTTATAAAGCAATTGTCAGACATACGCCTCTTTAGTATGGTGGCCAAAAACCTGCCAAACCACTGCTCTACTGGAACTTAATAAACTTCAGAGGCAGGCCTGTATTGGCATTACAGGGACCACGAACACCACTCCCACAGCAGCATTAGAGGTTCTCCTAGACCTCACCTCTCTGCACATTTATGTGCAGAGAACAGCCTACCTGGGGGCCATTAGAATGCAGCAAATGGGAAAAATAATGCCCTCCCTACAGAAAGATAGTCACTTGGAAATACTGGACAAAATAGATACAGATCCATTGACTATGTCCATCTCTGACGTAATGTTAGAAAAGATGAACTTTGATCTACCTTTTAAAGTAATCATAAATGATCGTGAGTTTTGGAAAAGAGGCATGCCTTAATTTAAACCAGGCTCACTTGTGTGGTACACAGATGGGTCCGTGATGAATGGGGCAGCCGGTCTGGGGATTAAAGGCCCCAATTTCAAACTGGCCAAGCCTCTAAGTTCGACCGCAACCATATATCAAGCGGAAACCCATGCTATAGAAATATGTGCACAAGAGATTTCCAAGAAACGACTCAAAGGTGCAACGATATTTATACTATCTGACAGCCAAGCAGCACTAAAGGCTATTTCTGCCTTCTCGGTAACTTCAAAGCTGACTTGGAGTTGCCTAAACTCCCTCAAGGCTGCGGCCCGGGGTAACAAACTGATGCTACTATGGGTGCCGGGTCATGAGGGAATAGAGGGCAACGAGGAAGCTGATCGCCTTGCTAAAAAGGGATCAGAGTCCAATCCAATTGGACCTGAACCCCAACTAGGGGTTACCAAGAGTTATATAACTCAACAGGTTCAGAAATGGGAGGACAAAACACGCACAGAATACTGGCACAACACTCCTAAGCAGAGGCAGGCCAAGCGGTTCCTCTCTATTTCAAGGAAACGTGCAAAAGCCCTTCTATCATTGAGGCGCAAAGACCTTTGTAAACTAGTGGGTCTTCTGACTGGCCACTGCCCCCTAAGGTACCACCTAAACAAAATGGGTAAGGCCAGGACAATAGAAAGCCGGTTCTGCTGCGAAGAGGCGGAAATAGCAGAGCACATCCTCTGTGATTGTCCTGCTACAAACCTCCTACACTTTGTTACGAATAAACAAAGAGGTTATTAATAAGGTTTTGAATTAAAAATGGGGACAGCGTCACAATAGATCCTAGCGGTCTCAGTGACCAGGGGCTCCTCCCATCCCTTATTAGGGGGAAAAAAAGTGAAAGAACAAAAAATGTTTTGGGACAACTTTGGGTGCGAAATAGTTGTACAATTGATACCTAGCCTGCGGCAGATACCAAAGGCTAACACCCTGTGTAACCGTAATGACGCCTCACAACTTCATAACCCATTGAAAGTTTGTAAAATAATGACCTTGCATTGTTAGGCAACAGATTATGAATTAAATTGAGAAGTCAGTATGCATAGGTGTAGACAGCAGTTTGTGAACGGGATTTATTCGGAAGTTACCCACCTCGTCGTTTTTGAGAAATCTAACGAAACCAAGGAAAAGTTTCAGTCATGCGAGACCGTATATGCAAAATTTCAAAGCTTCAGTTTCTTTGTACGCAATTGGAGAGTTTTTTAATCAAATTTGAGTCCATTTTCCAGCCCATAAAGTTAACTTTCTTTTATATTCTGGTTCAAGTAATATTAATCAATATAATAATATTAATCAGTTATATATTAATTCATCGATTTACATTTTTTTCAAATTTTACCATTGCTTGAGTAGAGGATTATATGTAAGTTGAAGAAATTTGCGTGTAATGTTTGAGGATGTGTAGGTGGTTTATGGAGGATTACCGCATAATGTTAGTGGGAGTTAACTTTTATTTGTGAACTAATCCTTTATAAAGCACCCGCATATTCCTTTTAAAAAAAATTGCAAGAATTTCTCGGAATGTTCTAGAGCCAGTGATTTCATCCAAAATACCTGTAATAAGGGCTTTAATTGTTGTTTACTTTGTTCTCACAGGTTTGTTAACCCTTTTATAGACAGAATAGTTTAATTTACGAATTTCATGTGAATGTTTGAAACAATACATTTGAAACATATTGCAAATAAAACTTTTGTTCTTACGAAGTCTCTTTGTTCATTTTCATGAAGGCCATGTGATCTATTCAGTTGACTGTAATCGATAAAGTCAACAAATCTGTTGCTAGCGAGTTATAAAATGACAATTTTATTGATGATTTCACGGAATGTGGAGAAGTTGAAGTTTGTTTGTGGTACAGCAGGCGATGGATGGTAAGTCAAATGTGGTATGCGTAATTCGGTAACTACCCCTGAAAGATAACTTTTCGAGATATCACCCGAATACCAACCGGACCTACACCACGAGCTTAGGAGAACGCAGAATTTTGAAAAGGTAACAACAAATCGTTTACCAAACGACACCAAACTAGGAGAGTATAGATAACGTTGGTGGACGAACTTACAGAGGTATATGATTTTACAATTTGATGAAGTTCACTTGGAAAACCGTACAGAAACGGTTAAGACTCTAGAACTTGTGCCTATTGGTTCAAATCAAACTCTAGAGAAACTCATAGAAAACTTGTTTGAGAATAAAAAACAAAAGTCAGAAACCCGGATATTAGGAAAGATTGCTAAAGATTTCATAATTGAGAAATTCACAGGACGGAACCCAAACGCAAACCAGTGGATTGAGAACTTTAATAAGGAATATGATTGTTTTCAAATCGATGAGGATAAAGACAAACTTGAAATTTTAAAGCATTTTTTGGAAAACTCCGGGAGAGAGTGGTACAGCTCCCGATTTGAACCCTTGTGATTTTTTTCTATGGGGTTCTTTGAAATCCTGTGTTTATGTGAACCGTCCAAGGACCCTACAAGATGTGAATACCAACATCCAGGAAGAAATTGCCAACATAACGACTGCTATGCTGGCTGGAGTCATGAAAAACGCCAGAAATCGGTTTACTCAGTGTATGGAGAATGGGGGACGTCACCTACCTGATTTGATCTTCAAAACTGGGTAAAACAAAACTTTATGTATGTGCCTATATTATAAAAAACTAATAACAATTTTCTGATTCATACAATGCGTTTTATTAAGTTTTAAAGAAGGAAGTTACGCTGCCGCACCCTGTAGTAATCATTAGAATACCACAAAACGGATTGTCTTGTAAATAATTTCATTTTTGTTTCAAACTTTTGAAGTTATTACATTATTCAAGAAAATCCGATAAAAGTAAAATGACAAATTCCTATACGGGGTACTTTCCTGGGTATTGGGTGAAATGTTTTTCTTTGACGTTACAGCGCCAGTTTCCGACAATACGGCCTAAAATATGATCGAACCAGAATAAAATTGAAATGAGTTCGATTTCGAATATTAAATTCTAACAAGCATTCATTGAACGATTCTTCTAAAAGTTGGAATATTGATAGTTTACCTTGATCGGCAATATTCTCTCCTCTGTGTACAGGGGTTATTTCAACTTTTAAAATACTGGGAAAACAAAATTCCTCTAAATTAAAATACTTCAACTAAAAATGTGACGTAGTGGATAGCACAAAAATTTGATAGATAGATCTAGTACCTACCTTCGAAGATATTCCTTCTGATTCTGGACTAGAATTACCTTACATTTGGTTTATAAGTTATGATTTGACACTAAATTGTATTTTATGAGGCACTGTTATGAGCCGTTTAATTGAGTTGGTTTTTATTGTTTTTCCGCAATTCAGACGTTCCTTTGCCCTGAAAAATTGTTCAAATTATTGGATGCAATAACTTCGGCTTTTTCATGATACTATTATTTTTCAAAATTGCGGAAATGAATGGTAAAAGTTAGTTGGTTTTATTACAAGATACCAAAGATATTTTTATTCAATCTAAAAACAAAAGTGTACCACCACCATTGTAGTTAATTGTTTTTCATTATTTTATAATCCAGACTCGTTGGTTGGTAGTTAGGACTGTAATCTACTTTAACAAATATGTTAAAAACTGTAATACCCCGTTTCGCAATCCAGTCTTCTATGAGGAGCGGAAGCAGTGTGTTCACGTTAAGGATATGAAAAACAATCTAAAGATGGAAATTGTATAATTCAAACCATCGTAATAATTTTTAAAAGTGGACGAGAAAATCCAAAAGACGGATGAAATCTTCCTAGTTCCTATAATAAATTATAACAAAATAATTCGGAGATCATAATAAATTAGATGCGAAATTATTTGATTACCCAAATGTTAATCATTTACACAAAGGTATAATTAATAATTACACTTTAACAATAAACAAAATTAAACGAATACGATCCATGTGTTTCATAATGAATTCTGTCGCTTGACATTTCTTCGCTTGATGATACTTACCTAATGATTTTCTTGCTAAATATGTCTTATACTGAAACGTATGCAATTATGTTTTTCCGCGAAAGTCTGTGACTGCTATTGACATATGCTTTGTATTTATTAACTGTATCCTGTTGTATTTATTAACTTTGTATTATTATTTATTACTTATGTGACAATTCCTAACGGGCAAACTGACAGACTGCAAAATGCATACCAAGTCAGTATGATTAGTCCTCAGAGACATTAGGCAATAGTTCATTCAGCCAAAAGTTAGATTGAAATTTATCATATGCACAAACTGCAAAATAGATATTCTTTCAGCTCACCAAAAAATCTTTCAATTAAAATCCGTATTAAACAAAACGAAAATGACGTGACTCAGTTGAAATTTCTTGCTTGACTAACCTATTTCTCCCATCCATTCCCCCAACTGTCAGCGAAAGCGAAATCTCCGAGGATATTTTACCCGACTAGGCTAAAAAGATTGAGATCGAAAAAAATAAGAATCACAAAAATTATTTGAGAACTATAAGCTGAGTAGCGTCGACAAAATTGGTCTCACACACATGGACACACGGACTTACCCCTATTGTCTTATTCACGGATTCGGTCTTGGAATGGCCTGGAACGTTTGTATCAAGTTATTCTGTTTTATTATTTCCAATAATAAAAAATTGTAATCGAATAACAAATACGATTTATAACCCCCTATCAAACCAGGTCATTTTACGTTTCAAGATGCGTAGATCCTGAACCAACAACGTCAGTCCACTTTACGGGCCATAAAAGGACTTGGAATTGATGTAAGTATCCGTTGTTTTGCACATTGACTGGGATTCTTGATCCGTGGAAATTCAAGGATAGTATAATACTATCGCTTTTTCTGGAAGGAAACTTGTCAACGGATAAGGTTCAGCGGTGAGCTACCGACGTCCCTGTCACTGCGTACCTTTCGACTTGAATTTATACAAACAAAATAATTAGCAACAATTTAACGTAGAATAGTACTAACATGCTTTTTCACTCAGCTGTGGCTATTGACAACGCCTGTGTCCTAAAAGGAAACCTTGGAAGACAAAACCGGAAAAAATGCAGCCAATAATTCTATCTCGAATAAACAAAATGTCAGATAAATTCATGACTTCATATCTGATCAATGTAAAGACTGAATCACGCTGTAAGACAATATTTTATTGTTTTTAGAGTAAGAGAACGCTGTGCCATAAAACTATTTTATATTTATAGATGGACGTATCTCTATTGATAGTTTCACGTAATTTGAACAATAAATTTAAATTCAGCCATTAAATACTAGGACGTCAGAGTGTTTCCCATGCTTTTAGTATTCCAGGAAGGAAACCCAACCTTCTTAATAATCTATGTTATGGATACGGCTAGTTGCCCTTCCCGATGTTGACTGCTGATCCTGAGCATAATCCGGACACCTTATAGTTCCAGGGATGTCCTCTGGATGTTGTCCTTGTCCATTGTCGTCTTAGCCCTTGAAACGGGTAACTAGACCATTTCATGACCTGTTCCACAGTCGCAATTACATTTTGTTACTTTTACATTCTGTTGTAAACAACGACCTGTAGACTCTCTATCTTTGTAATCCTTCGTATCTCGGACCAGATGGGTTCCCTCCCGCCCTGGCTGACTTGCATAAAAGATCCAGGAAATATATCTCATCTCAATCAGACTTCTGTTATCTCTGTTCTTCTTGCTCTTCAAACGAAGGTACTTGTGCACGTTTCAAAAGATGCAGACAACGAATCAAAAGTTTAAATCATAGAACATGCACGAGCGATTTGCTACGAGCAAATTTTCGATTTTTTTCAGTTGTACTGTATCTTGAACTTATTGTGATAATACTTATTGCTGATAGGACGGCTGGCGACGTCCGCGACACCTCCGGATAGTCGGACGAAAATCCAAGGTGAAATTAATTGTTTACTTTACTTTTTTACTTTTTACTTACATACTTAATAGTCAATCAACATTATGGCATAAACCAACTTATTTTACCCCAGCTTTATAATTTTTGGATTTTACTCTTTGGTTTATTATTTTCAATAATAAGCTCTCGGGATTCCAAATCTTAGAAGCCTCATGGGCCATAAAAGGACCTAAAATCAACAAGAAGAAGCTGCAAAGTATTACACGAAGGTTTATATTGTAACTACTACGTAAACCACTGATCTGTGTATGTTACACGTAGTCTGTGGTACATTATTTAAACTCGGACCCCTCACGTCTCCATATCTCGCAATCGCATTCTGCACCATAAGAACAGCCGCGTTTATATTTCAGGACGATAGTTCGATTAGGAGCAAAATCAGCAACACGGATCCTTTAGCTGATCACTGTTTTTCCAAGCCTTGTAATTGACTTCTATTTGTCTCAAGGACTAAACCTGGCAGCACTAACCAAGTAGTACAATAAAAATAACTAAGTAAGTAACTAACTAACTAAGTAGTAAAATAAAACCTGATGAAAAGATATCTATAATGGTGCAATGCCATCATCAGTTCCTCAAGTTCTAGTGTCCCGATCGCGTCAAATTCAAATTAATCGGGGAAGAAAGGTGTATCATCATTCTGTCCTCCATAGAATTAGCGCCAAAGACCTGCAGTACATGTTGACCTCCCTCTTGAAGGCGTCGCTCAAAGCGGGATTCGTCCCGCAGCGTTTCTATTCTATGAATTGTAACCAGCTAATATTCTCCATTTTCCGAAATTGTTAAGAACATTCCATTGATCTATACATTCATGTTACATGGACGAAGAAGCTAAGTGCCAGACCTAACTTATCAGATGGTTTTCACTTTTTGCTCGATTAGAAAAGTTCATTAGTTACCAATTTATTAGAACAGTAATCAAACCGTAAACAAATAATAAACTAAAATGTACATGATCCACCATAAGGTTCTCAGTACTTTCACCATCGGTTCGGTTTCAACACCACGTTGACGTTGAACTTCAGCCTGTTATTAAATTTGGTTAACTTTGTGTCTGTAGTTTAGCAAGATAACATCAGGCGAAGATAGGATTTTCCAAAGGTGTTAGAGTCTGTTTAGGAATTTGTCTACTTATCTAGATACGTAACCCATCTAATTTTCAAAAGAGGGGAAGGCAAGAATGAATAGGATGCTTTTTATATTAGTCGATTATAAAGGTTTATTATTGGAGTAGTAAACTCATGTTTAAATATTATAGCGCTCATCTTGAGGTGTTCTCCGTGATCTTATAAGCGAGGGAACCTGTCACGTCAGAATCTTTTGATATGCAACTCATTACTCGCGGGCCTTCACATTATCCGTGCGTTTGGGAGTGTTAACCTTTCGGTTCGTAGTTTGAGCGCTCCATTACCCTCATTTGTTCCATCCAGTGGGTCTATCCGATCCTATGACAAAACCCGGGTTTTATTAACCCTCATCTCCGCGAGACAGGATCAAGGTTCGAGGGCTCTTAAACGATTTAAATGCGTCATATAAGCGAACAATGAGACCTTTTCTGCGTTATGAGGTGAAACATTAGGCGCCCTTCACGCCGACGTTGATGATACGAGAGCCCGATGATACGGCGGTCTCACGACTTACTTTAAATGTTAGGGAAGTTTAGACTTTTGCAATATAACTCCGATCCCTGAGGTGAAGGACACGAACCGAATCTTACAAAAAATAAATACAAATATTGTTCAGTAACAGGCCTCTGGGCAATCTCCCTAATTCTTAATACGATATTGATTTAAATTAGCTAACTATTTCCAAAAATTCCGAATTGGGTATTCACAAATGTTAGGACCATAATATGTAATACTTCTAATCAACATTTTTGGGAAGAAATATAAAATTTTTAAATTTTAAAACATCAACTTACCACTGTTTTCAAAATTCGTTCACTCACAGACAACCTCTCAAGTCTAGAAATACAGTTCTGTACGCTGTAATATTCGAAGATATAGAAATTGAACATGTTAAGGATTCACGGGACATGTTGTCAACGCCTTCTGGTGGGTGAGTGACCTGTATTGCACGTCCGTCACAACTTAAGTTCTGCAGCTACTTAGTACAAAAATGTTACGATCGGGTTGAAATTTATTTTCAGTGTGTCACGAAATTATTCCACATATCCAAGTTGGACCACTTATCCAGATTGGACTATTCACCCTGATTGAACCACCTATCCTGATGGAACCACCTGTCCAGATAGAACAACTCACCAGGTTGAACCCTAATCATGGTTGAACCACTTATCCAGGTTATTCCACTGATCCAGGTTGAAAATTATCTTGGTGGAACGTCTCTCCACCACTCACCAGGTTGAACAATTTATCCAGGTGCTCTCACTTAATGCGTACTCTCACCCACCTATTTATGGTTTTCAATTGAATGGTAATGTAGTTAGGTGTTGGCACTTGTTCACTGCATATGGTATCAGCAATTTTTTTTTTTTTATGTTCCCTTTTTTTATTTAATTTAGTTTTTTTAAGGATGGTTCAAAACTATAAAAGGAAAACACAGGCATAGTGGGGTTACAGGACTGCCATACATGTTTTCTTTCAATTTTTCAAGAGTTTCAATATTAGCTAGAAAATTTGTATTAATTATTTCTTAATATATTATTTCTTTTTTTTATTATTTTTTTTCAAAATTATTATCAAGCAATTATTACTGCAATGTGATTTTACTTTGGCGTTCTTTTCAAATATAGTGGGTGGTGAATTTTTCTTTAGGGAAAACCCAACTAGGCCAGGGCTGGTCACGCACATGCCCTAACGTCGGGGGCAAGAGCGGTTTCTGTGAGGCTTTTCGACAATTAAAAAATCTGCTTTCTCCTCGTAAACGGTTAGTGTAAAATGTAATTTCGTTAACCATTTTGATCAGGAATTAGTTGCTGATCATTATCATGAAAATGTTTTTGTGACAAACCTAGAGGTTCAGGATTTACGGTCAATCAAAATGGAACTATGGTGTTTTTGCACGCAGTTGCACCACTTCACAAAAATTATAATTTCATGGTTTCTAGACAGCTATAATATCTCCCTAAAAAAATTGAATTGTACATTGCATTGGATTGCATCTAGTTGGAAGTTTTGAGTTGTCTCCCTCTCTAAAGTATATCTATAATAAAACAAATACAATTGATTTATTTTAGTATTTAATGGTAGCCACTTTCGCATCGAATTACACGAAATAGCATCAACTACCGTTGGTTTAGCGTTGTATGACGACGGATATTAAATGTAACCCAGCCTCTGACGATAAATGTTATTTTTAGTGATTTCATAACCGTATAACAAAATATTGCGACTTTTAATACGATGCAAGTGTAACCAGCTTCTGATCTTACAGCTACGATTTACCTAATGTAAGAATGGTGATAATTATCATTCCAATTATTACTTACTTACTAATTATTAGTGTAAAGCTTTGAAGGAACTTGCGTTATATACCTCTCTCTACTTTTTGTCCTCGTTCCCCAAAACAAAACTTGAAAATGGGAAATTCATGTATCATGAAGGTACATGTAAATATTGTACAAACTCAGCCATGTACTTGTACATGCAGCAAAGAATGAAATAACAAGTATGGGATAGCTACTAGTGAACCATTCCCAATAAAATTCACCATTCTACAATTGTACATTCTCGGAGAAAAAGGAATAGATAGATTCTAGTTGGGCATGGGAACACGATATATTGATAGTAGGACAATGAAACATGGTGTCACTTAGAAGCTAACCTCCATAACCCCTTATAATAATCAAATCGAACTGAAAAGTAATATAGTTTTGGGTGGGACATATAACAACCACTAACACACCTGGTTGACAGTCAGTCAGACATGGAACCAAACTTATCACAAAGCAAGTCGAAATTTGATTTAGCATGACAATAATTTGTTCGGCTTCATTACTTGACATTTTGATTTGAATAATGCATTGCAAAAATATCATTCAACATGACACCAATACCCAGTTGCCCCGTGAGTCTGTTTGAACACGGGTCGAGGATCCGGCAATGACATTAAGGGTGAGAACATGAATGCATCCATAGAAATGGAAGACTGTGCCATCAGTAGACATTTCTCCACCCCATTGTATTTCAGTGAGATCATCTTCAGGCCCAAGTCTCCCGCCTTGGCAGGGGATCAAACCCCCTGAACACCGACCATATGACAGTTCCTCTTATCAAAACCCAGGTGGTCACCATTTAGAGACAGTGCCAGCTCAGTTACTGACCTCTGGTTAAACACAACGTGACAGGTAATGGTTCCACCAACAACTATCAGTAACTACTAATAGATTACTACAGTAATTGATGTATGCCCCAGATGGTGTCATTACCAAAAGTTCAGGTTTTCATCCACGGTCTTGTGTCACTCTAGTTTTGGATGTTTACTGAAGTTAACTCGCTTAAGCAACCGCTCTTAAAGTTAAGTACAAGTGCCTATCTTTAAGTAACCCACCTGTCTACCTTACCGTCTGGTCCTTTTTGGTATATTATTTTAATTGACCGCGAGATCCGTTAGAGTATAACTTAAAAGTCAATATTGACGATGATTTTGGTAGAAAAGGCCACCATCGAGAAATAAGCACGGAACGAGAAAGTGCAGGAAACGTGTGAAGTAGACTTCCGAAACACCTACGTTGTATCAAGTTGTGTAGAGGACTACAGATATTCCATTTGCTTTACAACATGCTTGCAACAACAAACTGCTGAGCTGATTTTGACCGAGAAGGCGCCATTCTCTACTCCAGTCCCATAGGCGAATGCAACAGCATTTCACCATCGAAACCTCCTGAGGGCAAGATCCTCCTGACACAACCCTATTTCGCGGTCCTGCCTCGAAAAATCAACGTCGGCGGGGAAAAAAATAAGAAATAATCCAGTACTGTCTCACCCACGGCCTCAGAAGCGATTACATTACTCCGGGATTAAACGAGGACCTGAGCGCCTCGGGCGGTATACGGCCACGATAAAGCTCTTTTCAGCGGGCGATCCCGCTGTACGTCGGCAGTAAACCACAGAAGGGCAGACAGCAGGTGATATTTACGGATGAGCTTCGCCTCTTCTTATCCCATATTTCCTGAGCTGTTTGCCCGGCTGATTGATGTGTAGACATAGACATGCAACGGTAATTTCGTTGGAAATTAGGACCCCAAGAATGAAGTACTTGGGCCTGAATGGGCTCCAAATATCTTGATTGCTAATGTTAAATTACGGACTTAAGGGGGGGGGGGGGGGGTAAAGGTCATTTTGGTTCTATTATTTTAAACCTATTATTATTTTGAACCTTTGCAATCGACAAAGAGAAGTTCAACTTCCCTCAAAAGTTTACGTTTCGAGATGCTTACAATCCAAAACGCTGCAAATTACTACAAAAAGGTTTGTTATTTATGTATTTATGCGTTTTTTATTTATGTCTTTGTTGTTTATGTAGACAAGATCAGTGGGCTGCAGATAATTAGAGTAGCATTGTATCCACCATGTTCCGGGAGATGCCGACAACCAGTTGTAGTGTCCACTCTCAGCCATTGCATTAAAAACAACCCTCCCTACTTTGTCATGTGAGTGAACAGATGATCGTACTGCAATCTGAGTGTAGTAGAACAAACTTTCTCATTGCTCCTACCATTTTATCGTTCAAAAATCACTTCTTCACTCTGCGGATGCGCACACCTAAAATCCACTCAGTTTCTAGTGGCCCACCTCACACAAATCTAGAAGGTAATCGGGGATATCGGTTCATTCTCTTATCATTATTGTATCCGATATCGATTTAGCACAATACATAGACTCACCTGTTGAAGGCGTTGATGTTTGCAGGAACATGTTCCATGGCATTTTATTTATATTCCGTCAATCGTTGGAGCAAGCTCATAATTAAATCTTTCAAGATTATTTAAAACCTTTTAATGATCTCCAGTATCATGTTACCTTTATTAAGATGCCTTGTGCCACACCCAACTTGGCCGAGGTGCTGTAATTTGGGTATTAGTATTGGGGCTTATAAATAAAATGTTAAATAAATAGAGGAAAGTAAATAAAAACCGAGTGGGATGTTATGTAAAATCTAACATTCGAGACGTAAAGGCTCAAGAGTGGGGTAGGTTAGTTATATAGGTTAGGCGAGTAGGTAGGTACTTGAGGTAGGTGAGGTACCAACTTGGTACATTTACGTATACCCGGTCACGATCAGAGATGGGATCCCGGAGGCGGTTCGAGATGGTCCGGATCGTGCCCCGTGGAAAGGGCCGGGGGCGGAGGTGGAAGGCGATACCCGGAAAGCACATCGAGCTCGACTTCCTGTCGCGACGATACCTGCTGCATTGAAAAAGCTGCGAGGGCCGTTGCATTGAAAAAAGGGGGAACGTCTGCATTGAAAGGGTGAAGCGAACGACTCACGAGAGCTGAGATCCACCTACGGTTTTATTATACAATTCATTCGTAGAAAGGTGAGTGAGGGTATCATGTCGCACGAGAATGAAACGAAACGTAAAATTCAAATCTATTCTGCCACGTAAAAACACGTTAAGTAATGAATGCATTTCTACGACGTTTCTTTCAGTAGGAAACAGTTTTTTCCACGAGAATGAAGACAAAAAATCATATACCGTAGACTGTGAAGAAATGAATAAAAATAAAAAGCCCTGCGTATTTCGGTATTGCACATACTGAGATTAAACTTTGAAAAGCAACATGCGTCTTTCGTCAACCCAAATTTTGATTAAGCCCAGTTTGGAAAACATAATGTGCTTTCATCATAATCTTAACTTCCCCCATCCTTGTGCTCGGCTATAAAGATGTCACGGTGAGCATATCATTGAACCAAAAAATAGCAGATGAGGACAGGTTACCAGTGAAGCCTCTATTTCTTCTTCACTCTCAAGCACGTGCATGGTTTCTATATGATATCTCTCCAAGTGTCAGAGTTAAAGTGCAGGGATCACATTATGAAGAGCATGCACGATAACATTCTGAAGAGGCACCACTGTCAACGAAGATCGACCTCATATTAGAAAATACCTAGGTTGGAAAAATCGATACTTACTACGGTAGTTTTCAATAAAATACAATCTTCCTAAATGGCATCTTCAACAACGTATTCTCTTTCTTGGTCTGCTGTCTCACCCAACGTGATAAAACTGTGATGACCAACGCCAACTAATATCATTACCACACACAAAACCAGCAAAAGCTACTAGTCTTTCGACTATCTTTTGATAGTCAGCTAATGAAGACTAGCTAAGTTAATTTGCCGGATATCAGGCGTTTAAACCGAACCCTATCCAAGGGATTTTAAACTCGCTAAGCGCTACGGTGATAGACTGTGAGCGTTAAATCGTTAACTTTTAGAGCTTAAATTGGTTTAAATTTTAAAGTTGGGCATGTAAAGCTAATGAAATGTTGAAATCAAAGCTAGATATTTATTTCAATTACCTAGATCAGGGGTCTCCAAACGACGAAAAAATCTAAAATTTTCAGGAAAAATCCATCTTGGTCCGACGACGCCCCAATTCTTGAGCCAGCTCTCTCACTCAATTTAAAGAGCCCTTTAAGGGCTGTCACAGTTTTTTAAAATCCCTAAAAACCTCAAAAAAGTCAAGGCGGCCTAAATTTGTACTCTTTTTGAAGAACACTCCACGAGGAATCGAATGAGCCCCTCCCCAGGTCCGTAGGTCAAACCATTCCCGATCTATGGCCCGATTTATGGTGCCAACATTCGCGTTATTTTGGTTTATTATTGTTTTTGCGTTGATATCAGTAACCTAGTGACGTAGTGATGTAGTAATATGGATACTGGAGTGAACTCCTAAAAAACTTTGTAGCCGATACACGGGTTGATCATTCTGATAACCATTAAAAAAATAAAATGAATAAAAATAAAAATAAAACGCTGCAAATTCTTTCACTGGGGTTTAGTTTTCAATTGGCTGGCGTTAATGATTTTAATTTCTACTAAGCTTCGGAGTGTGCGTGTTTCACAAGTGATAGAGCGATTATTGAATTTCAGGAGGCACACAAATATGATCAACTGATCAATCCAAATAGGCATTTCGGTTGAGAATAGATTCACGTGTTCTATGCATATCTCCTGAAATTCAATATCGCTCTATCACCTGTGAAACACGCACACTCCAAAGCTTAGTAGAAATTCAAATCAAGAATGCAAGCCAATTGAATAATAAACCCCAGTGAAAGAATTTGCAGCGTTTTTTATGACTTTTGGCAAGAAGTGTAAAGGATATTACATCTCTTTTCACATTCGTAATCAAAACGTAATTACTTATTATATTCCGCCACAATCAGACTATTGCCTGCACTGTGGAGTCAGACAATTCTTGGTTATATCGCGTATGTATCCTTCTAAAACTGTACTCTCCAATTTTTCTCCATTAGTTTTGATTTTCTTTTCGGGAATCAAATTATTTCCATTTGATTTTAAGTATACTTGTCTAGCAACATTGATGCCGCAAGATTTCAAGATAGAGACAATCAAGTTTTGGAGTGTAGGGAACTCCGAAAAAAGAACAGTCCATAAATCCCTTCTCACAATTACCAGTAAGAAAATCGTTGCAACTGTTATCCAAAAGTCAGTTCGAATAATGATTTGAACTAAAAATACTCCGACTAAAAAAAACGCGATTAAAGCGTGAGAAAAATGGTACTTCCCAACAATGACTCCTTGAAAAGGGAGGTTTCACAGTCGTGAACCTGGGTGTACAAATAACGGCGTTTACAAGGTCTTGAACGGTCTTTTAGGAGCTATTCATCTTCTCGGTGGGAGTCTCATAGGATTGAAGGGAGGGGACATGAGAGGTTCGTTATGTGGGAAGCGTACGCTATGGTTAGGCGTATGACGAATTGGTGGTAACTGCTGGAGTAGGTCTATCTTTCCGTCTGACGAAACCTGTAGCGGAAGGTTGAGGCCGAAGATTATCTGCGGAGGCGCGTATGAGCTTTTTTTTCCACAACCTTTCGGCCGTTTCAGTTTCCCAGGAGCCGGGCGGTCCCGAAACGCTCCTAGTTCTCAAATTAATTGGGAACCCCTCCTTGCCGATAATTAATAACGCGTAATAAATCAACAATAGGTACATGACTAATGACAATAGGTACAAGTACTAATGACATGGGATTGGTAGTCATGAATTCCATCGAATATTCACATAAAAAAAGTCTCAGTCATCGACACTATATGTCTAATGTGCGAACATAGATATTGTATCAGGTGTACAATGATTTTGAATGGAATTCCGAGTGACTTATAGAACTTAATCTTATGTTAATTCCGTTTCTTGAAACTGCTCTCCCTAAGTCTACAGTGCCTTCCAGATTCCAGGTATCCACTGGTAGTTGCAGTTAAATCACCTCAGCCTCACTTGAGACCTCGCATTGACGGTATCTCATCTCGAGCAATGAGAATTCTTGGATTACTATAACGCAACATCAGAGGATTTTTTTCGTACATACCGTCCAAAAAAAAAAAAAAACACAAATTCTTGGGGAATTTATAGAAAACTTTACGTGCTGAGTAAGTAACTATAAATATGGGTCATCAAATGAAGTCTTCTACTGAAAGACTCAAAAAACAAACAACAACAAACCTGTTTCCTTAATATTCGTTCCAGAATTACCATGAAATGACACGTTGTATCAAAAAATGTTTTGAATTCAACCGTTTAATGCATCAAATTTGGAGCAGATTACCACCAATCGCTTGTTCCTATCACAGCGCATTGCTGAGAAATTTTTGCAGGAGCAATGAAACATAGTAAAGTGTCTAATTTCAATAAAAACGGAGTAAGACATAACGTTGTCTATATGTATATCCACGAAAACGATGAGTTACACAGTTAAATCGATGTCGACGGTTAGGTCATCAACAGTTACAAGTTGATTAATGAGTTCATGTCAAAGATATGTAAGTAATTTTTGAGAGTCGTTTTTAAATATCATGAGTTCACGTTTGTTACTGATGATGATCTAACCGTCGACATCGATTTAACTGTGTAACTCATTATTTTCGTGGAAATATAGACAACGTTCTACATCCGTTTTTATTGAAATGGGTTTCCGCAACTTCGTCTTGAGTGATTCACTCCGTGTCTAATTTTGTAATGTAATATCGATAGAGGAATTTGTTCAAACGAGGGCTTTGAACCCAGTTAAAACTACTCGTACTTAATTTTCGCTTATGTTCGGTTTTTGTGAGAACTGTAACTGGTCATTCTTCATTTTTCTCCCCGATTGCCAGGTCAACTTTTTATTAATCCTTTCACCTCTTTTATCAACTCCTTGTCCTATACTCCACATAACAATACAACTTGGAAATTCCTTGCGTTTTGTCAAAGCCACTCCTTTCTCTTTCATTCCTCGGGAAACCAAAAGTCCAATGAACTCCGAGATTTCCTGTGAAAATTAGGTAGATCTTGCCCTTGTGCATTACAAGTTACTATTGGCTCCCACTGTTACCTTCTTCGGTACATTTTTAGAGGCAGTATTAACAGTGAAGTGATAATTTGTGTGAAATATCTAGTTTAAGGGACTTACTTCCTTGTTCTCCTTGCAAACCTTTTGGTTTATTATTCAATAATAAGCCATTGTAATCGGTCTTGAAAAAAAACAATTCTAACCCCCCCTGAAAATGTCATGGTTTACGTTTCAAAGGGTGTAGAACCCGAATCTGCAATAAAAATTTTTCCGTCCGTCCGCTGTACGCATGATTTTTCGCAAACGGCTGAAGCAAAAAAGCTGAAATTTTAAAGAAAAATCAATATTGGTCCGACAACGCCCCAATCCTTTAGCCAGCTCTCTCACTTAATTTAAAGTGCCCTTTAAGGGTTGTTGAAGTTTTGTAAAATCCCTCAAAACTTCAAAAAAAGTCAAGGCGTCCTAAATTTAGACTCTTTTTGAAGAACTTTCCACGAGGAATCGAATGAGCCCCTCCCCAGGTCTATAGGTCAAACCATTCCCGATGTATTGCCAAATTTATGGTGCCAACATTTGCCTTATTTTGGTTTATTATTGTTTTTGTTTTGATAGCAGTAACCTAGTGAAGTAGGGATGAAGTAATGTGGATACTGGAGTAAACTCCTAAAAGGCTTTGTACCCGATACACGGGTTGAAGCATTCTGATAACCATAAAAAAACGCTGCAAATCTTTCACTGGGGTTTATTATTCAATTGGCTTGCGTTCATGATTTTAATTTCTACTAAGCTTTGGAGTGTGCGTATAGAGCGATTATTGAATTTCAGGAGGCACACAAATATGATCAACTGATCAATCCAAATAGGTATTTGGTTGAGAACAGATTACGTGCTGCATGCATATCTCCACAATTCAGTAATCGCTCTATCACCTGTGGAACACGCACACTCCAAAGCTTAGTAGAAATTCAAATCATGATCGCAAGCCAATTGAAAAATAAACCCCAGTGAAAGAATTTGCAGCGTTTTTATATCAAACCTAGTTTCAATTCCTTAAGTTAATCTGAGTAAAGTGTAAATATAGTCTAATGGTGTGACAGTTCAGATAAAGTATGGATGGTGCTTTCTACTGCAAAACCAGATTCAATTGTTTCATTTATTCAATGAATTGAGTAAAAAAATTACATTCCCAAAACGTTTGTATACCAATAGACACTTGTTTGTTCGTTGACTGCCTCATGTTGTTTCTGACGTTTAGAAGATAGAATAAATCATCGCGAACAATTGAATTAGCTGATCTTAAGTCTTTTTCTTTAGTCTAATGGGCTCGGGAATAAGTAATGAGTACAACTCATTCCTGTAGCAAGTGTTGGCGACAAAAATTTCAAAGAATAGTTAATCTAATGCATGAAAAATAAACCTCTATTTAATAAACTGCAGATTTTTTTTTGTAACCCTGCGCATTGTGCAGAACAAAACTTGTTTAACGAACTCTAAATTTTGTTTTTCGGGACCCTATTAATGGCTGTGTATCTCCCCCTCTCTCCTGGGCTTGTCATGCCTCGGTGAGTGTAAATTGGAAACAATGAAATAACAATCAACTGATGTCACTCACAGAACTATAGAGGATGTCATCCCTCCATTTACTCCCGTAATAATGCTATAACGCCACACGACTTCGAACGTCATTAGGAGAGACAATACTATTAAGGAAGTACATTGTTATAGTAGTAGATACCTAGTTATATCGGCGGAACCGTATATATAAATATCTTAAATAGTAAGAGTGATTTCTCGATAGAGAATGAAATCATTTCTTCTTCATCAAAGGTCAAACGAAATGTCAGTGCTATGTTTATGAGTTACAGAAACAATAAAAGTCAACTTCACTGATACGTAAAAGGTCTGCATAATCGGTATATTGCATTTCCTATAAGTAATAACCTGCAATGTGACAGTGGTACCAAAAACCATGCCTAAATGAAATATCATTGTAATGTGTTTCAAGCTTCTGCTTTCAATCTGCCATGTTTGATTATCGGGTTTTACGAGTAAAAAACAATTAATAAACTGGAATTAACTACTTTCTTTTCTAACTTTCCAAGTACCAAAGTTTATTATAACACAGTTCAAGTTAATTATAACATTTATTTTATGCAGTTTACAAAAAAACCCTAGTTCAATCATCTGAAGATGAGCCTTTTTGATTTGCGGTAGTCTAGGCAATTTTGTTTGATTGGTAGGACTTCTTTCACCGTGGTTCGTTTATAAAGGAGCGTTTTTGATACATTAAAACAAGGACGTTCCTCCTGGTTCCTTTACCTTAAAAAAAACTTCTTTGATAATTTTTATTTTTATTTTTTTGATAATTTTAATTTTATTTACGAATTTATTTACACTTTCCAATTTTTCAATCTTATTATTCAATAATAAACCATTTTTGTGGTCGCTGCTCCATTGGGATAACAATTGAATATAATCCAGAACCCCTTTTCTGATAAGAGTTCAGAGTGGACCCGTTTCACATTAAATATTCTTTTGCCAGCTATTTGTAAGCCCTGGGATTCGTAACTTCTTGGTCACAATCCCATATCATCATTTCCTTGCCCTTACTCTTTCAAACTACTGCCGTACTCCTTTTCCAGATGTCCTACACAATCATTCTCTTGATCAGGTTGTCTGATGTGAGGAACCCTGCGATTTGATGTTACTATTCCATCTTTCTCCATCTGGAACAAGTTAAATTAATATCCTCAATGGAAGAATGCCTGATAGTATCCATGATCAAAGAGTAAACTGTTGGCCCCAGCTCCAGTTTTAGCCCTACTCATTTGCTCAAGGGCTCCGTCCAGCAATCACATTCCTCTGAATATCAAACACTCACACGTAGTGATCACTCACCATACGCCTGCGTATCAAGAGCTATAAGTAGTAGCAGGAGAAGTTCAAAAGGAAGATTTTTGGTGAAATGCAAATTCGCGGGATGAAGGTATGCTCCTGTATCAGCAGTAAGAGCTGCTATGAATGTTGTCATAATATATATCAAACAAATTTGAAATGCAATGCTAACTGTCTGATTGCTTAGTAACACACACCACATTATTATGAACCCTAAATCAGTATTGAAGAACATGCTGTACTCACCTGAAATTTCGAATCAGTTCTGATATGACATGATAAATATTCTTTCTATCTTTCATGCCAGATCCGAAGAGCCATCCCGATCTCTCATTTCTTAACCAGCGCCGTTCTTTCTTTGACAACTAGATAAAAGGATTACAGATGAGTTGGAATTAAGTTTGGTAGACGCATAAACGATTCCACAAATAGATCAGACAACCCCATAGGCGGCGTTATCAGCATTTAGTATTTTATTATATCTAAAATAAGTCCAGTCTGATCCTTCTTTATTCAAGAAAATTCATCTCTCCAAATGTGACATTAATAAAATTTGTGAGAGTTGGGTGAAGATGCAAAGTTTACGTTCGTCGGCGGTATTTTATCTAAGGAATGAGTCACTATTAAGACATTTCCACACAAACTTAATCAAGTTGGATGACAAGGTAAGTGTTATATGCATAAGTTTTTTTCATTTACCCTGTAAACCATGGGTTTTATGTGGTTATGTTGGTAGGAAAGGCCTCAGTGACTTCACCTGCAACGAATTCACGTCCATTTCCTATAAAAATAGGAATTACTTACTCACAAATCTGGTTTTGGTTGCTATTGATATCGATCAATTTGGATTTGCAGTCAAGGGAAGCAAAAGCACTGAAAATAACTCGCAGAAAACTCTAAAGAAAACAGAGTAAAGAATACGTTCTGTCGGTGGTTTTATTCAAGTATGATGGGAAAATGGCTTATTTCTGTAGACCAGCTACGTTAGTTGTTACTGTTTCAATGTTCAATAGGAAATAGTTGTGAGAATACACAGGACTAAGGTATAGAAAACTAAGTAAAGTACAGTGAATTGTGGAGAAACGTATTGAAAATTACTCTAAGTACAAAAACTGATAACATGAATGTTTCTGATAACCGTGGTATGGGAACACCTGCGCCCTAGGGGCCCTCTAAATTCCTTTGTTCTAAGAATATTATCGAAGAACCCAGAATTGCAATACAACAATTAGTTAGAGCTGCTACAGAGAAGGAAAGCTATTTTCGGAGAAGTATAAGACGCTTTGCTTTTTCACAAAATCGTGTAGTTCCTGTTTTCGTGCGAAGCACTCAAAACAACGATCTCCCTCTAAGTGTAATTTGTTTGCCAATTTATTTACGAGGGTTGAAATTCCATCGTTGCACGTTGTGGGAGCTGCACTGAGTTGGAAGGAGATGTTACTGTCTAATTGGTTCCCTTTCTCCCTCCTGAGCCCAAACGACCCGCACGGATGTCCCATTGTCGGGAGCCAAAGTCGGTCGTGTCTGCAGGGAAAAAGGTCGGTCTCTGCATTCCAAATGAAGCTCAAACTGAAAAACTCTCCACGGGATGATGCATCTCATTCCTCCTACACGGCTCCTTCCCTCGTTACGTCATGTTTGAATAATTACGACTCACTGAGCCCAACAGAACCTAACGAATAAATTGGCTACTTTCCGCAAGGAAGATTTTAATAGATTCTGTTGACTTAACCACGATTGTTCCGTCAAATGTGGAGTTTCACTGTTTAAGGAGTTATATACATTACGATGTGCTCTTATCATCATTGGTATATCTAGAAGTCACTTACGAAGTGTGGAAACACTGAAGGGCCCTTCATTACGTCTCATTAACAGATCTGTGATTAATGCAGAAGGAAATACATAAATAACTAGCTGACCTTGCAAACTTTGTTTGTCCTTATAAATTATTTCTAGTTTCTAGATAAATTATAGTGTAGATAAAAAATTAACTTACTTATTATGTATGTGGTACAAGGGCATGGAGCGCTATGAACGATAAGGGAATATAAAAATAACAAACGCCGAACAATATTATTTTTAAGTTATTTTAGTTTATTTCTCAAAATCACATATCACATATTAATTACGACAGTAACACTAACAAACAACATCAATCTTTTAATGCTATAGCGTGAACAATAGTTTTTGTTAGCCTATCTTTGGCGAGCACAAACAAACTGGATGGTTTAGAAGTGACACCGGTATAGTGTGGCATTTCACTCACCAGTAAAGGCGCGGAAAATTTTAAGAGTGTAAGATAGGTAACACTAAGCATATCTCAGGATTAAACTTCAATTATAAAATTAAATTTTTTATTTTTATACGAAAAATTTTAGATTTGCCATGAGAGAAGGGAAATGTTAATTGAAGTTAAGTGAAAACACTATAATTGATCAGTTATCGAGCATAATGCTAATGATTAAATTACTAAAATGACTATAAACAAATAGGGGTTGGTGATAAAAAAGTAAAAATGTAGGGTTGTATGTATTTTTTAATGCCACATCATAAAAAAAAAAAATAAAAACAAAACATTTCGTCCAAAAATTAGAAAAAAATGTTAAGGGTGAATAACCCTTATCCCTTAGGGGTATGGAAAATAGATGGTTGCCGATTCTCAGAACAGCTGGATACGGATATAAAATTTGGTAAAAATCAGTAGAGCCATTACAGAGAAGTAAGGTGACTAACGTTGTGACACCGAAATTTTAAATAATGTATAAAATAATATAACAACTTTTGTACGATTTATATAACACAAATGATATTCTAATATTATCATTTGTGTTATAAATAGGAGCGTTCTAATTCAATGTTGAATCTGGCACTGTTTCTAAAACTACTTTTCAATTTTCCATTCCAGTTCCGCTCAACATGTCTTGGCGCTCTCCTGACTTCTGATGTTAAACAATACATCAACAATATTCGCCGTGAAACAGAAGAAAAAAGGAAAAATGTAAAGCCACGTAGCGTGATTGAATGAGCAGTTGTTCCAAAATTTTCATATCACATAGGGGCTCTAGTAAGTTACCCTTGTAGAACCGTTATTTATGGATAAAAAATATATTTTTTGACAAGGATCTCAAATATGACCATGTTACACATTGGGCACGTGAACAACGCAAACCAACTTGTGGTATTTTTCAAACTACCCGGTTAAAATCGTTATTTTTGGGGTAAAAATGAATATGTTTTTCATTCTCTATGTTTTAAGGATAGCGTGCCGTTTGCTATGCTCACTGACTTTGTTTTTTCCTATGAAAACTCCCTTTTTTTTTACTCCAGATTCCTATCCTACGCTGAATTTCTCATTTGACATTTCAGTCGATTTTTTTTCGTCAAAACTGTTATAAATCGTCTAATTTATATTTTCAGTTACTGTAGATAATGCTTCTCTACTTTCTGTTGCTAATGAACTGCCTGTAAGCAATCATAACGAAATGAGCTAATTCTTTTAATAGATCAATATTATTCTCCTAGAACTAGTTTTTTTTTTTTTTTTCATAAAATTGATGTTAAACTATTCCGTCGCCGAAAATGATCTAATTTAAACGATCTCAATTTAACCTAAATTCAGTAAATGATTGTCCAAAATTTGCTCGTACAGTCACGCTGCACTACTGTTTTTAGAATTTTTTTGCAGTACATTTTGAAATTTTTCCAATTTTATGTGCTCAAAAAATATTGCCCATAAATTCTTTTGAAATGCTTCATTTTTTAGCGAAAGAACAACGTTTTTATATCATTTCTATTGAGAGTTGTCCTCCAGAATGACTTATACCTATATGACCCATACATAGGTCAATACATACATTTAAAAAAAAAAAATAAAATCCAGGAATTATTTCAGTATACTTCAAAACAGCTTTCAATAAAGAAAGAAAGTGGATAACAAGGAAGCGAAATTGGCTAATAAAAATAAGGCAAAACAAAAAGAAGAAAACTAAATAAGACCGGTCAAAACGGATATCGACTGATTAAAAAAAACTTAATTAGATTGAACAATGAAAGTGACATTTATTACGCATTTATTATGTGATAAGTATTTACTACCTTATGGCTCCTAATAACTATTGAGACATTGATAAATTTTATGTTGACCGTTGCTGTTCAAGTTTCCGAAACATTACTTTTAATTTCCTACCGACGGTAATTCAAAATGAAGTACTCAATATAAAAAATACATGTTATTCTTTTTTATCCAGGTTTTTTTCGTTCTTTTCAGTTTTGATTCGGTTAATTACCTATCCCATCTCTTCCAGAGAGTGAAATTTAGGAGTCACTTCAGGTGATCTATAGCATTTTTATCGAAACAAAAGACAAACCAGGGAAAATTTTTGAATCGAAATCGTATTTGTTTTCTACTGTATATTTTACCAGAGACGAACATTGTTTTTGATAATATTAAAAACTTACCGATAATACGTGAATAACGACAAAATTTAATAATATTAATTCTTAAATAACTTGACCGATTCTAGGGGCAACTATGGCTATCTTGACCAAATCAGTCAACGAAATGTGCTACCCGTGCTATATAGGCATTTCGTTATTTTGTTAACATGAACCAAGTTAGTTGCAGTAGAGAATTGGGCCCAATATCAAAATCCTATAAAAAACGCCGCAAATTCTTTCACTGGGGTTTATTATTCAATTGGCTTGCGTTAATTATTTGAATTTCTACTAAGCTTTGGAGTGTGAATGTTTCACGGGATAGAGCGATTATTTAATTTCAGGAGGCACACAAATAGGTATTTTGGTTGAGAACAGATTTACGTGCTCCATGCATATCTCCTGAAATTCAATAATAGCTCTATCCCGTGAAACACGCACACTCCAAAGCTTAGTGGAAATTCAAATAATGAACGCAAGCCAATTGAATAACAAACCCCAGTGAAAGAATTTGCAGCGTTTTTTTATTGAATCTCAATACCCCCCCACAATAAAAACACCTATAATTTATCAAGTCCTTTAGCACTCGTATTGCGTTAAAACTTCCCCAAATCCAAATTTAAACGATGTAGCCAAAGGTAGACTGATGTAGAGGAGGCACACAAATATCATCAACTGATCAATCCAAATAGGTGTTTTGGTTGAGAACCGATTTACGTGGTCTATGCATATCTCCTGAAATTCAATAATCGCTCTATCACCTGTAAAACACGCACACTCCAAAGCTTAGTAGAAATTCAAATCATGAATGCAACTCAAATGAATAAAATTGAATAATAAACCCCACTGAAAGAATTTGCCATGTGCGTGTACTAGGTACGTTTTGGACAACGAAGGTGAAATCCGACGTCTCAAGCGAAACAAACCACTGGATTTAGTTGTGCTGCGTGTATAGAAGTGCAATCGAACTCAGTGCTAATTAATTGAGCTATATAATAAAGGGCTAGGTTTTGCTGTAAACCTACCCTCTTGGAGTGTACTTAATCGATATGTAAAATTGCTAGATGAAATGTATTTGATTTTTCAGTCGCAATTAATAAATCACGAAAAAAAAAAAAAAAAAAAAAATGTGCGTGTTTCACAGGATCGAGCGATTATTGAATTTCAGGAGGCACACAAATATGGTCAACTGATCAATCCAAATAGGTATTTTGGTTGAGAACAGATTTATGTGCTCCGTGCACTTCTCCTGAAATTCAATAATCGCTCTATCCTGTGAAACACGCACACTCCAAAGCTTAGTAGAAATTCAAATCATGAACGCAAGCCAATTGAATAATAAACCCCAGAGAAAGAATACTTATTTACCCCAGTAATAATATTTACATATACCTTTATCATCAGCGTTTCATGCATATCAGAATGCTTTAACCCGTGTATCGGCTATAAACTACATGTATCAACATCGGCTATCACTCCAGTATCCACATTCACTACAACTCGACGCTATCGGCATCACTAGGTTACAAACAAACAATAATATACCAAAAAACGCAATGTTGGCACCATAAATCGGGCCATACATCGGGAATGGTTTGACCTACGGACGTGGGGAGGGTCTCATTCGATTCCTCATGGTATTTTCTTCAAATAGGTAAATATTTAGGCCGATTCGACTTGTTTTGAGGTTTTTAGGGATTTTACAAAACTTTGACAGCCCTTAAAGGGCACTTTAAATTAAGTGAGAGAGCTGGCTCAAGAATTGGGGCGTCGTCGGACCAAGATGGATTTTTCCTTAAAATTTCAGATCTATTGCTCCAGCCGTTTGGGAGAAATCGTGCATACAGCGTACGGCGGACGGACGGAAAATTTTTTTATTGCAGATTCGGATTCTACACCCTTTGAAACGTAAACCATGAAATTTTCAGGGGGGGGGGGGGGGGGGGGTCTCTGAGTTCTCTCGCAGAAAGACCCCCATAGAAGAAGTAGAAACATCGGGGAAAAAAATAGGGAAATTTATAAGTTCTTTCAGATATGTATCGTCATAATCAATCATAATTGTCAAAAAGATTGGATTTTATAAATGGGGGATTTAGGAAATGTAACGGTCTTTCCAACTGCATCTTCAGATTTGTGATTGCTCCGGAAAAATAAGGAAATTATGGACGTTTTAGGGAAAATCCCTTCTTGCTTCAAGTTGCCTACAACTATTGAGAGTTTTTGTGAGTTTCCATAGAAATCAGTTTGTTTCTACACCTCTAAAGGTAAGTACTTATAACGAGATCGGCTCCGTTTCGCCTGTCTGGCCCAATGAATGCCCCGGGTCGTGAGCGTCTGTCTTTTCCGACAAACGAAAGTAAAAGTTACTTCCTCGATGCGTCATTTTCAAAAGTCCATTTACGCGGCTCATCCTCCGCCTTTGCACGTCCATTCACAGAGCACAGAAGGCGGCATCACACATCCCCTTAGCAACATCATCATCAATCTCCCTTGACACGACCGTTTATACGCTGTGCTCTACACGTTATTACTCGTGTCAACGTAACCGCCGTTGCCAGCAGTACCAGCCGCTCTCGTTTCGCTCAATCCATTACTATTTCGCACTTCGTTTCTTTACAGCCACTTCCGCGGACGCATCTCATTTCGCCACTTATAATCTCTTCTGAGAACTTTCTGAAAGAATCAATGAAGCTCGTCCTTTACCTTTAAGGCTGACTTCATGATGTAAATGTTGAATGATACCTCATACAACCATTTTAGAGAATTTATTACTATATACGGTTGAAGTTATTCCAATGGAACTTTGGACAGAATGAAGAATGAACGATTTTTATTATTATATAAATTATATTACTGTGGAGTGTTCATGTCGGGTGTTCGATAATAGGGTGACTATCGTATTAAACTTGGCTATTATCGTCCAGACAATTGTGTGAAGTTTAATAATGTAGATACTCAACAGGTAATTCGTAAATCATATCAACGATTAAACAAACACTGAAAAAGCCTCCCGAATACCCCCTCCTAATCCAGGACAGAGCCCTCTAATTTCCTGGGTAATCGTATGACCCGCCCTGAACGAGTCTGTCTGAATGGCCGGATAATTTCGAAGTAGTTAAAGATACTATCTGTCCTCCAGTTTATCAGTTTAGTTAAAGATATCATCTGTTCTTCTATTTATGTTTTCTTCTGGGAGCTGTTCTTCACTGTTCTGCCAATACATGTTCTCCATGGCTTTTTGGAGCCTCCTGCATATGCTGAGGCCGCGGATCCATCTTCTCCTGAGGTGTCTCAGCTACCTGTAAGCCTGACTCTCTTTTTGGGCGACAAATGCGCCATGCACTATCCCCCTCAAACGAGCAATGAACTCCAGCGTTGGACCATTTACAATTCGTTCTTACAATACGTTTTTCATTAGATAAACATAAATTTGGAATCGAATAAAATTTTTTTAAAAGTTGGGTGATACATAACTTAATCGTATGAAAAACATGACAGTTTGAAATTGTTATAGATGATCTCGAAAGTTGTGGGACATAAGCTTGTTCCAACAATTTACAGAACAGAAATGCCGTGGGACATGTTCTGGGGTTCATCAACGCCTTCTAAACGTTATTGGTCTTGTATTGCGGGTCTGTCGCGCTAATTCTATGTTGGGTAGAATAGAATGACAATAAGGGCATGCTGACTGCTCTAATAAATGATGTGTGATCATTATACCGTTCTTTACCAAGTACCTTGAAAAATGCACGAGCAATTGAAGCACTAGAACCTGAGAAAATGGTGCTGTGTGGATTTATTGTTTGCGCATGAGCATAATCATAGTGATGAAGTAATTTGTAGTATTCTAACCCCGACATTCCCTGAAAATTTCATTAAAATCGGATGAAAATTGTGAGAATCAGGCTTCTCACAAGGATTTTACGTTCGCACATGCGCAGTAAGTCATCACAATACTATGGCTTTGAAATCGGTAGGAGATTATCACATCGTTTTTCTCCTAGTACTATGGGAATTCGAGCGGGATCGAAGCTCTAGCTCCAAAGAAAATTATGCTTAGTGGATTTTCCGTTTTTGGATGCAATGTATTGATTCCAGAGAGATGAAACTCAAAGTGGACCATTCACGGACTAACCCAAACAATTCATCAAAATGTCGTCAAAATCGGATGAATACTAATGATATTACCACATTGAAATTGATTCGAGGTTTCTATATTGTTATTCTCCGACTACCCTGAAAATTTGACAAGGATTCAAACCACAAGAATCTGAGAAAATAGTGGTCGGTGGAAATTTCGATTTCGAAGAAAAATCTTCCTAAAGTGAAAACAAAGCTTTTGCTACCTTTGGGTTGACTCGTAAGCAATAATCAGGAAAATCGGTCAAGAATTGCAGGCTGGGCAGCGAAATATTTATTCACACACACAGATATGCACTTAAAGGTTTTTCACGGATTATCTCTTAGAATGGTCTGAAACGGAATTGTATTCAGTGGTTTGTTTCTTGTGTTCGAGATGTCCCCCGCTCCCACGGACCAATCTTAATATGTCCCTTTACTGACGAAGCTTTGCTTAAAAAAAACGTCGTAAAAACAAGCCCCACCCCCCCTCCCTCCTTGAAGTTCTGATATTCAAACTAACATGCAGTTAGAAAAAACGAATGATTTAAAATTTAAAAGAAAAATCGATTGGATCTTTTCCGTTAATCCACCACCATTACTTTTTCGGTAGCGATTCCGTTAATTCACCAACAATAACACTTGAAGGAGGTTTATTTTATAATATTAAAATGCATCTGGATATTTCAAAACTCACTCAATATATTTCTGGAACGCAATGGAAACCTTTATTAACACATTAACAGAACATTTGTACAAGGGCCGTTTTTATTGCGGCGTCTTTGATATGTGCTCTTCCGTATAAACTTTCGTATCAGAACGTTTTCCTTAATTTATTTTATATTCCGAGTGGTGGTTAACTAACGGAAAACCAAAAAAGTTGTGGCTGTGAATTAACGGAAAAGATCCAATCTATTTTATCTAAGCGTAGTGTAGTCCATGTTTACAATGCCCAGGTGGACACACATTCCTTGTGTCCATAATAATCAAATTTAAAATTTACAGCTCACTACAATGTCTGATAGAAAACCCGGAAGTCGTCCACAGCCCGTTTAACCAGGCTACAGGTTCTTAAGATTCCATTTTGTAGAAAGTGTGTAATCTACGAGTACTATATGGAAATAAAACTTCGCTAAATTAGTTATGGTTTTTACCGCGAACGTTGTTTACGGTTCTTTTAACTCAGGGGTGTATCTCAGCTTCTTCCATAGTTACAGCGGTTTTTGCAGTTTTTAATTGATGACTAACTTGTACGATGCACTCTGCGAAAGTTCCGTTTCCCTACAAACGGCTTGTGTACGTGAAAGTCGTCAGAAAATTTCGTTTGACATTCTCTGGAGACATAGAAGCGTGACATTAGGAACGTGATAGTTTTGGTCACTTAGTTCACAGCTAAATCAAGTTAGATGCTAAAAGCAAAATTAATTAATTCACAAATGGTTATGAAGAAGTTCGGTGAAGATTTCTTGGTGGTTATCTCGAAGCATAATTAATAAATAACTGATTTTAAATTCCCCAATCTATAATACGTCCAGGACGATATAAAACATGAAATGTGAGTAGATATTTTCTAATTAAAAGGTAAGGTAAAGAAACCGCAGTGCTTTCGACGCGATGCTGGACAAGCAATAGCCTTCCAACAAAATCCAAAATTATATCTATTCATACGTAAAACAAGGAATACATTTTCAAAGAAGTATATTATGAAATAACCTAGTATAATACCATTTATTAAGGAACCGGGCTCAAGTGACACATGGCACCTTTCATAGCATGCACCGTAATAAAATACGTAACAAGATATTCGTTTCATTCGTTTACTTCTGTATTGTGTAAATGGAAATTGGAAGATTTTCACGTTCATTATTATTGGTAGGAAACAAATAATTCAGCTTATTGAACAGAACGATATCAGGTTGACATGTTGTTACTGCCTCATAATATGGAAACCAAGAGGTTACGATCACGTCATTACAGGGTGTTCGGTTTAAGGTCGACAAGACGAACGTTCTCCTCCGTCATAAACATGGAAATAGTTTTGAATTACTCTACCCAGTGACATTAGGATGGCCCTTAGCCCGTTCAGTGAAATTAAAATCAAGGAAATTATAGGATAGAGCGTTACATTTTCGGCCAGGACATGGGCGTAACATAATTGTGGAAAATCGTTTAGCAATTTGTTCAACAAAGAAATCACTGGTTCAAATCTCACATAGGCTATTTTTCGTGGTCCGAGTAGCAAAAGCTTTGTAGTTTGTAATCGATATAGAAAAAACTTAATAATACCTCACTTTGCAATATACCTAGATTTCAAAAATCGAATTAAAAAAAAACCTGCAAATAGTTACAGAAAGGTTTATTATTCCTGTATAGATTTTCAAAGAGGAACCCCACTAGCTGAAGGATGTGAATTCCCTCAGAGTACTAGGAGTCAGAATATGGAGATGCGTTGTTACTGATGGAAATCAGTGGAGAAGCCCAGTTGTGGAGGCCAGGGTCCCTACGGGGCTGTTGCGCCTGCTAAAGAAGAAGAGAGACTTATTGGTCGTGAAAGCAGTGTTTCGTATTACAGTTCACTTCTGGTAGTCCACTGATCTGCGTGTATCCCCAAGTTATACAACAGGAAGGTGATATTATGAGCAAGTTGCCCCTTCCGAGGGCTGAGGCGATAAGCCTGCAACATCCAAGGGATACACCTGGTGCTCAGGCTTAACAGTTTCAACAAATGGGGAGGGGTAACTATCCCTATCCATCACATAGAAGAATAAAGCGTTGTGCAATAATTTGCGGCGTTTCCACAACTGAATTTTTTTTTTTTTTTTTTGCCCTTTCATTTATTTCTTTTATAAGTTCCGTAACTGTTCACAGTTCCGTAACTGTGTGTAACATTCAGATAATGTAGCTTGTAGTTGTCGATCTACACAATCATGTTTCTGTTTCCCTTTTGTAGGCGAGAAACGGGGAATCACGAATCCGAAGAATTTCACATCCGAAGGAAACGTCGTGTGATCCGTCTTCACCGCCGTGTGACTTCACTCACGACACTTGGAAAAATAAGGAGCATCGCTCGGGTGTTTAAATGCCGATGAGCGCAATACGGGGATTTTTCAATCCGAGAATCAGTCGCTGCTTTCAAGAAGATCGACCTCCGTGAGCAACCACCACTCTAAAGCAGGTTGCAAGATGCCAATCCAAAGTGATTGGGGTGACCATCTCCCGAAGGTTTTACGGTCGATGGAATTCACGGACTTATTGACTTTCTTGAACTAGGGACGTATCTGAGCAACGACTGTAATTGAAAGGTCCGCTGTTGAAAAAACTTGTCCCAAGTTGGGTGGGAAGTATAGCTCCCTCCCTTATCGTCATGTGGGCGTTTAGAAGTAGTTAATGAATAAAATTTTTTTAGTTAAAATATTAGAATATAAATGGAAAAGTAATGTAACTTAGTTGAAAAAAAAAAAAAAAAAAACGATCCGACAATCTCATAATATGATTGATTTTATCAATTTCAACGCAATAATATCATTAGTAGGCATCGCGCCTGCACGAACGTGATATCCTTTTAATTACCCCGATTCCTTGAGTTTTCCTCCGAGTTTGAAGAGAGAATGTACCGATGTATGTGATCTTTTCTCAGGTTCGATATCACTAAAATTGTCAAAGCAGTCGTGAAAGAATGGTCTAATAATCTCAACATTTCCACACTATCGAACTAAATTTCTATTTCCCCTAGGATTAGCGCAACAGAACCACAATACATGTCGACTGTTCTTTTGAAGGCGTTGATTTTTGCTTGTATATGTTCCGCTGCATTTCAGTCCAGTGGTTCGTTGTACAACTCTTATATCCTACATCTTTTGAGATTATCTAAGCGATGTTGCTGTCATCTAGTGTTCGTTGATATTTTGGGTTCTTATATGGCTGGCACCAATGATTAGGACCAAAATCCTATCAAGTGTTGTATACCTGTCCTGTCGTTAGACAGTTCACCTCTGATCTCGATATCACGTGAATCCAAAACGCCCCAACCCAGGGGCGTGAGGCAATGGGAAGCCACAAGCGAAATCGTCAGACCTAGTTGCGATCCTCTCTGGAGGATGGCTGGCGACGTCCGCGACACCTACGTTCGGACGAAAATCCATTTCCCTGTTTACCTTATTTTCATTTTCATGAAACCTCTGCTGTTATTTAGCAGCAAATACTTTGATCACTTAACTGAGTGTTTCCATCTTGAGATCGCGATGGAGGTCATCTTTGTGTCGAAGAGAGGTGACCTTAGTAACTTGTTTTAAAAAGTTTGAATCAACTTGATGATGGTCTTTGATTAATAATCCCTAGCTGAATGCCGTATATCCACAGCGGCTTTGGAATTTGCTTGTAAATAAGCAATTTGATAAATAGGGATAGTTCGGAATATCTACCGAGCAACCAGTACATTTTCCGAACTACGTATAAAATTCTTCTTTATTCTAATGACATTCTCTTTCCATCTGTGTTTCATCATGATCAAGTGTCATCGTAGAACTAATTAGCATAAGAAATTTCTCCTCCATTCAATGGGACGGGTAAAATTTGTGAGTGCGTTTGATTGATCGTGGTATGTGCGCATGCATAAACGAATTATAGCTCTATTTTGCTGGTTAGTTTCTTAGCTACACAAATTACACACACATTGCTGTTCTATTGCGTATCCAATCATTTTCACTCACACTCATTGTTCACATTGTTTTTCTTCAACTAATTCATCACGTGTATGTTACGATAATTGAGAAACTTCATGCCCACCCAACGTGGTCGACTATTTTAGTTTCGAAAATTTCTTAGAATTTCTATTGTGAATTACAAAGCATCAAGCTCATAAATACTCAGAAATAAAATGGTAAAATGAATTCACGAAATCTATTGACCTTGCGCAGAAAAAGGATAGTGGAATTACGTGCACTTGACCTTTGCGTGACGGCGGTTCTTTCTTTTTCAAGTCAGTCAGCCAATCTCAGGGGGGTTCGTCAAGCTGGAGTTTTCATGGAGACCGACTTTTTTTTCAGCTGGTCGAGAGATTTCCAATGATTGCCGCCTTTTGACCCAGCAATTCTACTCGGTTTGGGATCAAAGTTGCACAAAGCCCGAGGGTTGGGTTTGAACTACTTACGGTTCTTCCCAAAAAATTTTGGAACAATTTTTCATCCATTTCATAAATTTGGTCTTCTACGTTTTTATTACCGAAAAACAGAATGAATGTGGTGTAGGAATTTGATTGGCATCTCGACCAGAAGAGTCACCGCGGTGTTGTGCAAGGTGTCGAACATGACACTGAATCAGGAACGATTCTAAATAATGCAATACTAAGTATAACGCGGCTATGACTATATGCATATAAGTGCATAATATGTATGACATATTATGTCACAGACTAGAGATATCACGCAGTGCGTATTGGATCTCAGAGACTGTTAGATGCATTATAAGGACTCGATCCTGTCCGGTACTGATAGAACGTCATCCCCCTGAAAGGGTCCATACTTGAGTAGGCTTTGCTTGAGACTAATTGGCTCGATGCTGTACGAAGCAGCTCCGCAATCCACTTCTTACTCCTGGCTTGCCTTATACCTAAGTGCTTTAGCATATTATATTATCGAAGCGCTACAACTTGTGGCTCGGTCCAGCGATGTATGGAGACTTTCAATTGTGGATCATCGGAAGATTGTGATAGATATGGATAGTTCCTCCATCCCGGTTCTTGAATCTGCCGCGTTCGAGCATAACCCTGACCCCTTCTAGCAGGGGATACCATCTGGGTGTTGTAGGCATTAATCTCCTCAGCTCTTGGAAGGGGCAATTACACTATTCCATAACCTCCCGTATATCCGAGTATATCTCTAATTTTCGCAATGGTAGATTAAGAGTCACTACAGATAACTATTGGGAGTTAAGTCGAGTCGATACCATTATCTTTTCAACATTTTGATGTTTTCATTAAAAAATCAGGGCACTAATATAAGTACTGAAGATGGGGAAAAGTATTTAGGTTATTCGTACTCCTCAATTTTCGTGGGTGCTAACAAAGTTTATGTTTTTGAACATGACAGTAATAGAAGATGACAGAGAGTAGAAGGCACGTATAGCTTCTGATACTCTCTTGTATAATCGAATCAATTTCAGGTGTTACCAATGACTAAAATCATTTTGGTTCTACAAAAGAATTTGTCTGTAAGTTTCCCCGAATTTCTCAGTAACTTCTTTATGAAAATATCGTATACATTTTGAATTTTTTCTTTCTTCATTATTATGCCTTGAATTGCTAATGCTTCCGATTCATTAAGTTCTGAAAATAAATTATAAAATATTTATAAAATTCCTATTCCCTCTTTACCAGGTACCTACGGATAGATAAATAGATAAATTGAAAGGGGATGAAGAAAGAATAACGCTACACATTATAACACAACGTTTTATTCTTCCTTTATCTGACAACCCGTCTACTCAGAACAAAATAAAGAAATAAAATGCTAAAAGAATAGAAATCTACGTTTCAGTAGTATCTGTAGATAACATCAGCTAACAATACATCATTATCTCCGTGCACCACAACAAAAGTATAGCAACACTAGCCAGTTTTAACGGCATTGCCCGGGAAGGGTAATGAAATAGGTGAGGGATTGAAGCTCAACTCTATCACACAAAAGTTCTGTTATTAATTTTTTCATAGGTAATATGGTCCGTATCTCATGATTATTACCCAAAAGTCTGTACGACTATCAATTTCATCACTGCTAAAAGATCGATTTCCAAATTCAAAACCCATTCCTTAACTTGAATACGTAAATTAGTATTTGTTAATAGACTAAACGTAAGAGAGTTTGCTCAAAATGTGACATTTTTGTTCATTATAGAATTTTAACACCCATCATAACTTCTAAAAAAAAAAAAAAAATCATAAAACGGATAATTAAGCTGATCCCAATAATTTGAAGTGGAATTTATCCTTACATAATCAACCATATCAAACCATTAAAATGGATAATAAATATCATGGTAGCAATGTGACCACAATTCACTTCCAACCGATCCATCAAATTCTTAATAATTTAAACAAATAGGTACTGTTATTGCGGCACCACATATTTGGGCATATGTCACCACTCACTTTTTTTTTTTACAATCATTTATGTACTACTTTATGCATTGTCAACACTTTTCACAACGCACATGAAATAGTGACATTTATAGGCAACATTTTGTAACATTGTTCCATACTATTTAAAGATCTTCATTTTTTTAAATTATTTAATCTATGTGTGTTACTTAGTAAAGATGTGTGTTTCAAGTGATGAAAGAATTTTTAAAATTGTCGGCTAATTTTTTAGTTGAATTGTAACGAGAAAACAATCAAATCTTTCCCTTCATATTATTAGTAAAGAAAATTAATTAAAATGGACAAAACGCCACCTCCACTTGCCTGTCTCCAGGGTGCCCAATTAACTGCGTAACCCCACTTATTTTTTCATTTTAGAAGATATGAAACATTTAAAAAGTTCATTATTGAAAACAATGAACCGATGCTATAAATGTTTTAGAATACGAGGTGTAACCAATGGTGCATAAAACATGGAGCATGTCAATAGAAATGTGGTTCAACATTGTACACTTATTAAAAACGTTCCTAGTTATTACACAAAGGTTTTGTTATTTTTGTGTTAGATAATCCTTCTACTTATTTCTGTACGTTGTGATTGCATTCCAGATCCCTCAAAAAGAGCTCCATTCATTTTTTTAACAAACTAGCCACAGAGCCCTTCAGCTGAAAAGTTTGCCCATACCTTGTAGTTAACTTTATATGTACCGAAGGACATAGGATGTCTTCATAAACATAATTTCGTGAACACTGCTTAAGGTCAAATAAACTATCATTGAACCTAAATGCGTAGATTGAGTGTTATTAGGTTATGGACCAAACTTAGGACGGAATAGTTCAAGCATTACGGATTCAAGCGGTTCCGTAAATTACGGAAAACATCACATGTTTCACATTTTTCGAGAGAAATGTAATACCCGTCATAAATTCAAAACAGAAGGTCCGACCCGAAAACTTTAGAATGGGATTCACATATACATAATCAACATCAACTATCAAACCATTTAAATATGAAGGGTAAGACCATGATACCAAAATCACCACTTTCATCCCAATTGATAATTTAAACATAAACTGAGATTGTGGCTCATCTGTAATAGTTCGACATGTGTCCTGGCGGGCTTTTTCGAAACCAATCATGAGTACTATTCATGTATTAGCATTCTATTAAAAATATCGTCGATGGTCATTCTGGACTCTTTAAAGTAGTATGGATAAGAAAGACTAAGCTGGAGAAGAGCCCACGTCTGATGGATGACGGGATCGCTGTAGGCGTGAATGTTAACATAACGTCATCTTTAGAATGAGGAAGTAAGAGGAATTGAGTCAGCTTCGAGCGAGAAAAAAACAGGAGGCTGAACTAAGAAGCAGGAGATGGAGAGGCGTCAGGGATGAGACGAGCTGGCGGTAAAGACCTTGCGCCTGCGGGGGACTGACCTTCCTAGGGGCGAGCTTCTGCTGTCTCTATTTGCACCGTAAGATGTAGCGAGAGAATCAAACCCAACGATGAGCGCCACGGGGCAGCACACGCACCCTTTGCAAATCAAATGAGTCGATCTTGATCACTATTTAGGTGAGTATAGATCATACCCTTGCAGTCCATGACAGAGAACCTTCACAAAGTTGTGTACAAGCCCGTAGAGGGGATGGCGATTCAAATAGATGACAGGTTAATGTACAACTGTTACCTACCGGTAGTTCGCTTAATAAGACTTGTTAATCTTTTGCTCTCTTCTGCTTCCACCCCGACATTTTAGCGCCATAACAAGCCCTTTGATGCACAATGGGCGTCAAGAAAGATGTGTTTGTAAAGCAGTATGATTTATCCCAAGAGATAGGCAATAGCTATTGTACCTTAGTGCTAAATATTACATATCTGTTTGAGTTGGTTAGGGATGGAAGGACAAACTGCACAGGCAAATAATCTTGATCTCTATCTAAAACGCGTAAAACCCTATCTAAGGCCACTTATTTGCAATACATAAACTGCTCGGACCGTTCGAAATGGCGAATGATTTGAAGAGCCCTTTTCCTCCAAAATGTACGGTTATTAGCACATCTGACCCCCAAATATACGACTGGTTCAGACTCAAATTTTTATACAGTATTGTTACGGGCAAAAGTGTTTAATATAACAATTTATTCATTTAAGGCTCAAACTTTTTCTCAATAGAATAAGCCAAACTTACCTGAGCTGGTACCTTTCATGAATGCTCAAAAAATCCTAACATTCAATACCAATCGCACCAAAATTGATAAAAATACTTTTTTTTATGTCAATAACTCATTGAGTACCGTTTTCAATATACAGGGTGTCCCAGGAACTATGCACAATCCAACTCCTTCGTGTTCTACAACTCATTTCCGAACAGAAATGCCTCTTAGCAATTAATGCCAGAGGCCTCGTTTCCGAGCTATTCGCGATTTAAGATTTTTTTCATGTTTTCGATATTATGTCATTAAAACTGTCATAACTCCCTCAATTTTGGAGATTCTCAAATCTGATGACACCATGAAAGAGCGTTAAATTTTCTATATATTTGATGTCAGAAAACTTTTTAAAATTGCATTGAAGATGTGCGATTGCTGCGCGAAATGGCAGTTTTGTCAAAATCTTGAAATCGCCCGTTTTTCATCTCGCCTAGAAACCCCATGAATGATTGACGCATAACTGTGCAGGCCTGGTAAAACGTGCGCCAAAGTGTCAGCTTTCCAACGGTGTAGTCGTTTTGGTTTTTTAAAATATTTTTAGTTAAGGAAATGGTGTTTAACTGCAGAAAAACGTGTGTGTTTTGTTAAAATTGAGGTTTTTCCAAAAGTCTCGAAGATGAATGCAACTCATCGCAGTCGGAAATGAGTTGTAGAACACGTAGGAGTCGGATTTTGCATAAGTCCTCACTAGAAATCTACGTAAATGGTAGAAAACCAATTAGACCACAATGGAAAAGCTGAAGAATGGATGAGGCATTGTCTTGGTCAGGATTTCCCCATCCGCTAAAACAAATAAAAAATTGTGAATACGCAAAAAACATTCTTGAAGTACAGGTCCGGCTAGAAAAGCGCTTCTATTAAACAATCTGTTTTGCATCGCATGAAAGAGGGTGATAATGTCAGAGACCACCTGAATAATTTCACGGATAACGTAGACAAGTTAGCAGAAATGGACATAATTATACATCAAGACCTATTGAGCATCATTATGGGGTTATATTCTACAAAGAGTTCTACATTTACAACTTCCGTATAGATTCGATTCGCGACGATACCTTCCACAGAACAATTGAAAATCAAGAAATTGAAGAAAGTGAAGCGCGCGATCATTAATTTAATCTCAATGAAGAATCATTCATTGGGAAAAACAGAAAATTTCAAAATAAAAACAAAAACTTCAATAAACGCGGTCCATCAGATGACACAAAGAAAGAACCAACAAAAACTAAAACGCCTTGCCAAATTTGCAACAAACTTGGATAATCGAAATTGCTGGCATAAAAACAAGAAAATTTACGCAATTGATTGCGATGATTTGCAGATCCAGTCTGATCATCAAACACAAACTAATCCTCAACAATCGTGGTGTTTAGACAGCGGTTGCACTTCACATCTATGTGCATCCAAATCAAAGTTCGTAAATCTCAAAGAAACATCCAAAAATAATTTACAACTAGCTTCAAAAAGTCAGAAAGCTCCCATTGAAGGAGAGGGAAAAGTGAAAATAACTCTCGGAACTAGAACTATCAATCTAGAAAATGCCTTATACGTTCCTGACCTTACAACAAATCTGATGTCGGTAGGAAAAATCGCCGATAAAGGCCACGAAATCATTTTCAACAAACATTCCGGAAGTAAAAAACAAATACGGCGAAAATTTTAGGTAGATGATCATTGGACTTATTCCTTGATCCTTCATAATGAATCTAGTAAACTATCTGTTTTTTTATCACAGAATTGTTTTTTGTCAAAAACGCCAAAAGAAAAGAAGCAATTGCAGGACTAAACTTCAACCCATCAGAAAATCTTGGTGACTGTGAAACATGCATCAAAGGTAAGATGACTCGACTACCATTCAAAACAAATGAATCTCCAAAGAATGTTGGACTCCTTGAAATCATCCATTCAGATGTATGGGGACCATACCAAACACCTTCACCAAGGGGAGCAAAATACTACGTGAGTTTCACTGACGAATACTCTAGATACACTAAGATATATTTCCTAAAACAGAAAAACGAAGCATTAGAAAAATTCAGCAAAAAAAATGAAGTGAAAACTCAACTGGCAATCAATATAAATTAACACAAACAGATAATGGCATCTCTCGGCTGTAATGTAGAATTTGATTAGTCCTAAACAAATTTCAAGAGACGATTATCAGCATAGAAATGCACAGCAAAATGCTGTTTAAAAAATCGATCAACAAAGCTAGATGTTTATTAATAGAAGCATCCGACAAAAATTCTGGGCGGAAGCTATCAACACAGTCATTATATCCTGAATCGATGTCCATCGTTGTCTTAATGGTTCGATTCCAAAAGTGGGATGGACGATATCCATCGCTAGACAATTTTTTCGCATTTATTCGGTGCGAAAACATTTTTTAACTGGAAAACACACGTTAAACACCATTTCCTTAACTAAAAATATTTTTTTAAACCGCGCAGCAATCGCACATCTTCAATGCAATTTAAAAAAAAGTTTTCTGACATTGAGATCAAATAGCTCTTTCCAACGGTGTCATCAAATTTGAGCTATCTCCAAAATTGAGGGAGTTATGACAGTTTTAATGACATCTCAATATCGAAAAAACAAGAAAAAAAAATTAAATCGCAATAGCTCGAAAATGAAAATTCATCAAAACCAGGCAACAAAAATTACATTAAGATCTGGAAAAATATTACTACCACTGTTCAGAAAAACAGTGTGAATATGTAGAACAAGCAGGAATTTTCGGATTGATAAAAATGATCCTGGGACAAAAGCTGTAAAGGCATATTGGAAAATTTGAGCTGAGAGGTTCAGAAAAAATTTAGAAAATCAATCTCTGTGCGCTTGAGTACAGATATTAATAATTTATTTTCATTGATTTAAATTCCATTTACGAAGAAAAAAGTAATAAAACGGAACAATCTTAAGAAAATTCCTATATTTACGAACATTGTTTGCACAACATTCATCATTTCGACCCCGCAGAAAACACGCATTGGAAAGCTTTAATTTCCTTAACTAAAAATATTTTCAAAACGACGTAGTAAGGGTTCAATTAGAATCGTAGTAATGAAACGTTATTCACCAAAATAATTAGAAAAGTGGCTAAATGAGAGTTGTTAGTCCTTTGTGCATAATCGTGTTGATCTTCATCTACCAGAGAGTGGTCAATGGTTGACAGATATCAAAACCAACCAGCTTAGTTTGTAGAGTTGACCACTGTTTCTAGACTCGCTAGACGTGCTGGCGTGTAACTCTTTCCTACCTAAAGAACTCTGCTTTTTCGCATTCAAACTGGAATTCCTACATGAGTTAACACGGAATCACAAAGTTTACCAAATCACTGGGACGTCGAATTTTATAACGTCAACACATAGAGCATCAAAAATTGTTAACCCGTAGCATTTCATCTTTCATTAACATTCGATTTTTTCAACCGAAAAAAATAAATTGTTAAACAAATATCTCCATTTTTTAGTTGAATAAATGGAAACATAATTTTTCAAAATAACAACAAGCAAAATGGCGTTTCAACTAAGAGTTTCTGGAAATGATTTCCCAAATTATGCCGCTTCGCATTCAAACTGGAATTCATCTCACAAATTCATTAACATTCGATTTTTCAACTGAAAACATTAAATAAATTGTCTAAAAAATATCTCCATTTTTCAGTTGAACTAAGTACATAGGTAAATGAGAAAAAGGATAATAAAACCGTCCAAGTTGACCATTGAAAATTTTTTTATTTTTCCTGTTCCAAACACAAATAAATGTAGTAATCGGCTTCTATCTACTAGCCGTTGTTGACTGCTTATAGCTTATCTTTTATAACCCCAGCGAACATCTACATACAAGTAATTGTAATCGTTGTTTGCAACAACTCAAGATGCAGTTTGCTGTCGTTGATCACTTCGTCGTAACGATTATAAGTGAGGTTGGAAATAAAAACACGGCGTAACAGACTCGACTGACCAAACTTGAGGGGCCGATTCTACGACTCATTTTCAGCAACTTTTGCCCTAATTTGCAGCAACTGCTGCCCTTCAACATTTTTTTCCAACTACTGGACAAAAAGTTATTACAACCCCCTCAAACTCTGTCACATCACGCATCAGGGTGCATAGAGTCGGAATCTGCAATGTCAGTGCTCCGTCCGTCGTACACCATGAGGGCCATAAAAGGCCTTTTTTTCGCGCTTGGACTGACTTCACTTGGGAGTCCTGTCCGTCTTAACTTCTACCTACCCGATCGCTTCACACGTATAGATTTGCTTAAAAGTGGACCATAAACGAGGTATTTCGGGTTTTTTAACTGTCGTATGCAGGTGGTGTGACATTTGCTGGTAAATTTGTTTTAACATCGGTATAAATTCATCCATAGCAAAAAAATATGAAAAGTTTTTTAGTACAAACTTTTCAAAATGTTGATTTTGGCCTCATTTTTGGTTCATTATTTTGAATAACAAGCCCTCATAACCGCAAAGAAATTTTTTCTTGCGTTTCAAGGTGCGTAAGTTTAAAATTTGCAGTGTTCGCCTACCCGACAAGGCTCTTTTTTTTAAATTCCGTACCTCACCACATAGATTCGACTATCCGTCTAGTTCGTCTAATCCGATCGCCTCACCCGCATAGATGCGATTGGTCGAAAATTGGTTTGTCTACATTCTTATTGACTTAGGCATTTGGGTTGTCATTTTCTAGTAGTTTTGTGCACAAAATCGCAGGGAAAGATTTCAGACCCTTACAAACTCACCCAAATCAAACAATCACAATTTCTCAACATAAAAGTAACCCCTGAACCTTACAAGGACGCTTGTGCTACATTATTCAATAAATAGTAAACCTTTGTGTCAGAATTGGTAGCGTTTCAACTATTGGAGCTGCTCAAAAATTCTTGTTTTGATTTAGGGAGAAAGGAAATTTGAAGGCTTTTCGATTTTAATCACATTCTTATTGGTGCTCATCATTAAATTACGGGCTTCATTGCCTTTTTAGTATCGTAACGTCGAAAAAACGTTTGAAAAACGCCGACTATCCGAAAACACGGGTTTGGTATTTTTGAATTATTCGGGATTGTTCGTGTCATTGTGATGTTTGGGGGTTACGAAATTGCGATTATTTGCTGTGGGTCAATTTCTACATACCAGAAACTTTTCCCAGGCGATTATAGTCCAAAACTTGCACGAAATGACACCCCACTTGCCCATATCAGTAAAAACGTATGATAATCAGGTTTTATGCTAGTTTTTGGCCCATAGCATCTATGCATGTGAGGCAATTGAGCTGGCTGGAAGTTAGGGCTTACATTACCCTTAGTAAAGTCTATGTGAGAAAGAACGGAGTTTTCACATCAACTCTAACGCATTTTACGACCGAAGAGCACTGTAGATTTTGAACCACCCCACCTTGAAATGTATAATGACAAAGTTTAAGATGGAGATAAAAAATGTTTGCTTTACAATTACAAAGGCTTACAATTGAAAATTATAAACCAAAAATGAGGTGAAAGTCTATGTTTTGAGATGTTCGGTGATGAATTCGCTTACTGACCTTCAATGCTCAATTACTCTTGAATCCCTACCAAAAGGGAAAACAATCCTAGGATCTACTCAGAATAGATCCACTTCAGAATGATCTACTCAAAAACAAAAATTTCATATTCAAGTTTTGGGAGAGTTTGAATTTAAAACAATTAATTCTTTCGGTCAGAATCAATTCACGTTTTTGTTCAGATATCAGCTTATTACATACAAAAGAAAGGTGCTACCTTTTGGTTTATTATTTTCAATAATGTTCCTTCGTAATCGATCAAGCAAAACAATTTTAACTCTCTCTCAAAAATGGGTGTTCAAAGATGTGGAGAATCCGAAAATCAAATTAAAAACCCGTCCGTTCGCCGGGAGCGTTGGGGAGTGAACCAATGTTGATTAAACTTGCGTCAAAATTCACTTTTGGCATCCACTTGGAACTGAATTCTCGGCACACGTCTCAGTTATTAGTAAAGTGTGAAATCAATAGGCTGAAATATCAACAAAAAATCAGAATACCGGGAAATTTGTATGCAATAACATTAATGTTTTTATGTTTGTTATTGATAGATGTCCGTTCGTTTAATTGAATGATCCTGCCTGAAACACTCACCCTAGAACTTTGACAGAAAAAAATATCGCCAACACAAATGGGAATGTGAACGTGCTTGGATATACTAAAAGCCGCCTAATAGCATGTGAGGAGTACATCAGCTGACATTAATACAATTGGAGGTTTGGCCGGTGGAGTTCTAAACACCCTGTAAATCATGTTATCGGGCACGAGAGACACAGATGCACAATTGCATTGGTTGGCGATAGAGATCACACACTGAAGGGATGATTCGGGCGACCGGGTGAAAGCCGACAGGGGTTGTGGAAAGGCCGCGGAGAGGATAGAGGGGATTGCGGCGAAGCGGGGGAGTCAAGGCGGTGGTAGCAAGGCGAGGGAGTGCTCGGTGACGGCGAAGGCGCGGCGGGAAGGGGCGCTCGGCGGGGGTGGGCGCCCCATCCCTTGGCCGGAGCTCTCCAACTATATAGACGTGACTAGGGGGGGTGAGACTCATCAGTCTGTGCTAGGTGCTACCCGCCCCCGTCTGGATCATCTCGTCTCGATCTTGGAAGTAAACAAAGAAGAGGCGATTCGAAGACGAGACCATTTCAGGAAGTGGAAAATTCTATATTTATTTTTTTTCTCGCGGCGGAAAACTTAAAAGGAAATTTCCCCGTTAGTTTTCCCCCTACGAAGGAGTTTCTACAGGATCCGACACCTCTGTAGAACTGCTGCCATCAGCATAGCCTCCTGGCCTACATTACCGTTTACACAATAAGTAAGTTTATTGCTGTTTATGATTGACTCTCAAACATGCTACAAAAATATAAATATGTATATAAAAATATAAATAGGGCACTAAAAGATCTCTAAACAATCATGTCCGTAAAGTCATTTCATCAAATAGACAATAGATAATATAGATGATAACATCCGACCGAAATCTCATGTAAAACCATTATTATTTTTAGAAACTTTGACTGAGAAAAATGCGATAATCTTTATGCAACTCGAAGACCTAGTTAAAAAAGATGAACTTCTCCATTATTTAAATTTTAGTTTGAAAAACTAGAAAATACTCAGATACAACAACTGCATAATTTAACGTTCGTATAAAATTTAAAAAATTTATGTATTATCTATCTGATTTCATGAAGAATCGGATTTGATCCTGCACGCTTAAATATGTGCACTGATATAGTTTGAATCATAGTAGATCGGAAATATTCATCATTTCAATGTTCTTGAAAAAAAGAGTATTTACTTTTTTTCTGATTTTGCGTTTCAATCTTTTCATCAACCTCTTTTTTCAACTAATTTTCCTAGAATGTGATGCTACTGCAATGGCTCTGAAAATTTTAAATTAAAAATTGTTTTCATCAAAAACTGTTTTGAAACACTCTAAAATGATTCTTGGATTTTAAAATTTCAATTTTTCTGTGAATATAAACGTATACGTCATTCCAGACTACAAATGTTGATAGGATGAACATTAATACTTCGTTCTTGAGCCAAGAGTAAAGTATTCCAAAAGGACGAATGAGTTCGTTGGACACCACTCTGAGAACAGTAAATTTGTCAAATTTCGAAAAATCTACTGAAAAATAACTAAAAATGTGAAAAAAAAACGTTTCAAAACTGTAACATTAATATGTTTAACAGAATATTACTAAAAACAGGTCGTCAAAAACGAACTGTCGTTTCCACATTGAAGCTCATACTTACCTACTCTGGAAATTGTTCTTAAATTTGGTTAAAATTGCCAAAAATCGATAAAAATACAATATATTGTAGAAATCCTAAATCTCAGTTTAACTCAAAGAATATTACTTAGAAAAAGTATTTTTTGCATAAAAATTTATATTTGATAATTTCTTTGTACACCTACTTACTACTTAGGAACCGCCTTTTAGAGTTTTTGTAGAAAATTAAATTAATGCAATGGCACCAACATTTTCTTCTCGGAAAAAGCTTTTCTCCGTAACTACTGAACTAAGTTTATGACATAACATTAACATCCACGCACTACTCGGGGAAGGGCCTGTTCTTTTCATATTTTCCACTCACCCCCCGAGGAGTGAAATTGTGCGAATAACGTGGACTCGAACACTTTCGAAATAGAAGGGTAATTATTTGTTAACCACCCGCTATGCTCACTTGACCCTCAAGAGAAGTTATTCAATGTAATGGTAAAAAAAATCCATACCTCACAGACTTCTGAAAAAAAGGTTGATTTTGGCGAATTTCAATAGTATTTAAAAAAAAAAAAAAAAAAAAAAAAGGACTTTATAATTAACACATTTTTTTTAATTACATTCAAAAGTGTAAAAAAACAATTTTCCACTCATAAAGTTCTATACCTACTAGCTTGGGAAAAAGTAGAGAGGTTATGAAATAGATGCGGAAATAACAAAATTTTTGGGTCTAAATTTGCAGCGTTTTTATGAATTAGATGCTCTAGTACGAAATTCGTAGCTCGGGGGATTCCGTTACGTAGATACCCTAACGTAAAATTCTCATCAATTTTGCCTTCATTCCAAGCATCAAGGCATTTGAATAGATACAGGTTGCAACAATTAATACAATCTTCAATGTCGTATTAATTAAATCATCAAAGAGCACGCGCATACTCCGTGTCAATCAACTTCAGCAATTTTTGTCTGAAATGAAATTCACCCTCGAAAATCAATATTGCACTGTGCGCAGTAGTTTTTATCAACTTTTTTTATCTCCATGGTGGGACTCAAATTGGATTTCAAGGATCTAAAGTTAAAGGTGCGCTACCGTAGTACCAGGGTACCAAAGATAATGAACCTTACGATTCTACTAACTAGGAATGAACACCAGTCCATGCCTACTTTCAACCAACTAAATAGGTAGTCAAGATACAGAAAAAACTGTACAATTTGATAAAATAACCCATTCAAAAAATAGGAAATTTTGGGTAGAAGTTTAGAAATTTTATTGTTTTGCTGATTTTAGTAGTCCTTTCAACAAGAATTTCTTAATAGTCTACCTACAAGTAGAAGAAGCTTTGTTTTCACTTTCGGTATAGGAAAAAAAATCCAAAATCAAAATCTTCACTCTCATTTCAGAATCCGCTTTCGAATTAGCATTCCCGACCGTTTGAAGTTACCGACATTTTGAAGGCGCTGATGTGTCCGAAAACATGTGGCATTTTTGTGCCGAGAATCTTTATAACATGCTTATATTCTAAATCTTTCAAGATTATTTTAAACAATTCAATGAAATAACATTCATGCTACCTTTAAAAATTTTTCAGATATTTTTTTCATATTATTCTTTTCAATTAGACGCTTGGAAGTTGGAAAGTAAGGGTCTGATTTGCGGACTGTGGTCTGAGTATTTTCTCTCTTTATCTCATGTTCTGTAAATTGCGGTTCAGTACAACCGTGGAGAGAAGTTTCAGATGACATTTTCCGTTGATTTATTCAGTTTTTAAACTAGGAAAATTATTTAAGAGGTAAAATGATCAACTTGATTTTAATCCGTAACCAATCAAAAGACAAATTAGGCATTGTAACACACACTAAATTGAGTTTATGGCGTTCAATTATTTCGGAGAACAATTAAATTGTGCTAGCTACAGCTAACGTGGGAATGTGAATTTGTTGACCTTATTTCTTGCTTGATTTCAAAAGTTTTATTTGATTTTCACTTTGAAATATTTTGGGAATACACGGGTTAAGCTGGTGATAGCCCCCCATGAGTTTTTTTGCTTATAAATCAATACTTCAGTCTGCGCAAAATACAAACCATCTTAGTCATCCGATTATGCACAGATTTGGAGGTCAGGTGGAAAAAAAGAGAAAGAGGCAGTTTATTGACAAATTCAAATTTGCGGTTTCAACATCGCATATCAATTTTGATTTAAACAATTTTGATGTGATGTCAACGAAATTTTGATAGAATACGTATTTTAGGCTGTGAGTTGTCCCCTAAGTGTATCGTTCACATACCAATGCTTTACTCTGTGCATGCGCAAACTTGAAGTCCATTCAGCCTTATTTTATCAAGGCTTGGCCATTCATCATGGTTTATCATCTCACTCAAATTTGAAGAGTAGTCGATGAAGAACGGTCTCATCTCAATCAATTGAACATGGTTCTGGGAATGTCAAATGTGAAATCCTTAGCACAAAATAGATTTTTGCAGTTTTCATTCGATTTAGACGAAATTTGTCTGCAATTTTCGCGAGATACCTCAGATTGCATAATTGGTTTTGTTTGCTCATAAATCATAACTGCACTATGCGCATGCGCAAACTTGAATTTCATTACACCAGCACGAATCCGTTCTGCGCGTCTGTTTCCTCAAGTCCTGGCCGTTCGATCTCGTCCCGATTCGGACACAATCAATCGTTATTTCACTCGTACTTGATATCGATTTGAACAGGATAGTATCGTTAGTAGTGTGAGGAGTGTTAAATCCTTTTAACAAGCCTGTTGGTGGAGTGTGTGGCTTACGATTGTCTCCTTTTGCGTTTCATAGTTCAAGCTCATTGCTCATGTAAGTGTAATGTGTAATGTGTAGTGTGTTTTCTTACGTTTTGCTCCGGCTATATTTCTGAAATTTGGATGGAACCAAATGGATGGAATAATTTTCTCTTCGGATGATGATGCACTTCGTCATAGCATGTCCACTGATATAATTTCAAGAATCTTTCAACAGGTTTAATTGTTACTCTGTGTAGCTCAGACTGACCGGATAGTTTCAAAACTAAAAATTCAAATTGGTAATCGTTTTTTATATTATGGAAATAGGACAATTTGTGAATGTGTCAATCTTTAAAGCGATTACATTATCGAGGGAATTAGAAAGAGGTAGATAATAACTAGGTAGGTACCAATCGTCAGTCCCTGGCAACAGAAGGGACTCGGGGTGAAGTTGCGTCATTACGGTGACGATCGTGATAAAAGGATGACGATTGTATACTGGGACGAGGGTGGGGGGAAGACGATCCGTGGATTTTAAGTAAAGTGGCCGTAGCGGACGGCACGATCACGATCTGAACTCACCGACGCACGCAATGGCATCTTCTTGACATCGCGTTTTCTTGACATCGTGAAGGAACCCCGAGTAGCTGCGTGTACGTGTGGTCTTCCCAGCTGCGAGGCTTCGGCCTTGCAAGGTTTCGACAGGGACCCGGCTCCTATTTATCTCATCTCCGACTCACTTCTATTGATTTATTATTGTCAATAAAGGAACTGAAAGAAACAAAGTTCCAGCCATGCACCACAATCGTATGTCGTATGAACGAATTTTGTAAAGTTATCATTTTATATTCATGATTAATTGAGTTGAACTTTGAATACTTTCTGTCTGCCAAAAAATTGTTTAATTATCAATTGGATTGCAAACAGCAAAAAAAATTATTCTAAAAAATATTTTTCTATTCAAAGATTTTGGATTTTGATTTTTTTTTCTTCTGCATTTTCTAGTGCAATTTCCAGCGTAAATTTTATATTCAATTTTTAAATGAACTAGTTCATGGCTGATAAAGTTTTAACGAGTTACATTCTGCTAAAAACTATAAATTAAGGGATTTTTGGCAATTTTTCGTCATATTTTAGTACAATTTTAGGAATTTGATCAAATTTAATGTACTTATAAGTTGTTCCTTCTTTTGGTAAGCTGAATAATATTAAGGTGAAGGAATGAAGTTTTTATCTCACTTATATCGAGAGTTTTCGTCTGATTGGCACACCGTTTTAGAATAACTCTAAATGGATTTTCTTTCAGATTTTACTTCTTATTTTGATAATTTTGGAGGCATTGAAATAGATTTATTTTCTAAGAAAATTCGCTAAAAGCCCTGCAAATAATTACTCATTGCAGATGATTATTATCTCCATATTAGAGAGCCTTATTGAGTAAATAACTGATGTATTTCTATTTATGTTGTCTGTGGTACTTGGTCTGAACCAGGGGCGTCCATAACTTATAATTCTAGTCTATCCCAACACTGTAGATCGGTTCCTACGTTCCTTCAGCTGATCTATGTGTCTCCATACCTATTAATGGACTTCTAGACGTCCTAAAGAGTCATTCTATCGACCATGTGATGAACATATTACTCAGTAAACACTAACACTTTACTAATCCCTCAGCATTTAACAAAAGCCTAAGCATACTTACCAGTACAAGTGGAAGACAACCGCACTGATTCTGCATGTGCCACTTGCCTGTGACAAGGGAAGGGGATTCGCACTGAATGCAATTCATGTACGCCGAATCCAATGGTGATGACCATCATCATGGGTCCTCGCATGTTTGTTGTAGCAGGCAGAGTTTGAGAAAAAAAGGAAAATTCGAGCATATTCCCTTGCTGCACGCCTACCGATTCCTCCCACAGCACCGTACGAAAAACACTCATCGATAAATGCATATCTGCATACTCTGCATAATCTATCCGGGAATACACAACAAGCGGTATCACACTGGACCACTAACTGAGGGAACTCTATGACATTGAGAGACACTTTATTAGTATGAGCTTCAGAACTTTTTCTGTCACAAAGACTTGTAGTACTTATCATACCAACAGTACTTTTTTTTTAAGCCAGAAGGGCCGAATAATATTACAAAAGTACATTCTACTAATACCTTTTAAAAATTCCAAAAAATACAATTTCAACATCGTGAGTTGAATAGGAGGGGAAACATTCAGCAGATCAGTAATCACTCAGGAATCTTCAACATTCTCCCTTGAGCTATTTACCCTTCAATATTTCAGCATCATTCAGTGCATAGGAAAGAAAATGGCGTTGTAGACCACCCAGCTGAATCCATAATCAGTATTCTCTCAAACTTCAGCTTCCCGCATTGAATCTGTTCATCTATTCTGTTCTAAAAGAAAATGGCAAAATAGCAACTAAATTAGTTGAAATCATTTACATTCGCCTAGGACAGCTGAGGTATTGCACCCACCAACGCATCTCAAACAAAAGAAGGGGGATAGGTTGTCCGCCAGGGCGAACTTAACGACTTCTCCCTATTTCATAATTTCGTCACTCATCGTAAAACTGTTTTTTATCTGTTTTGTGAAGGAAGTCAGAAACATCATTCTCAATACCATGAAATACACATCACTTTACTGCTCATATGTCGTATTTTATGGCACTGTGCCGTATATTCACAATGCGGTTTTCGGCGTTTTATAATTTCACCTATTTTCCCTCTTATGACCGCCAAACGGAACGGGTTGAAAACGATAGCTTTTGACGTCTGGCATTTACCCGAGGTTCGAGCAAGTTCGCATGTTCGTTCTCGCGTTTGAATTGCATCAGTTGCATCACGTCAATTTCACTGTCTGAACTGTTAGTTGTTATCTTCATGTTGTAAGTCAAAGAGTTGCAAGCTGCACGATGCAGATGAACGTTAAAAAATCGTTTGAACCGAAAATATGAATTCAGCCTCCGACTTTCAGTCTTACACAGCCCTCTATTCACAATAAAGACTTCCTAGGTACGTACTGAAGCCTTTTCAGATTGAATTAACTGTTTGACCATTAGATATAACTTTTTTTACAAAGCGTTGAACAACACAGATGAAAGTTAAAAAGTCGATTTGGTTAGAAATTTAAACACCGCCATTCACCAGCTTTCTTACCAAACTTTTCTTCTGAACAATGAGGTCATAGGTACATAATACAGCTACTCCAGATTGAATAAACTGTTCGGTCTTAAGATATTTCGAGTTCTTTTATTCGTTTTTGAACGTTTTTGAATTCTACAAATGAGCCAAAATCGTGGGACAGACATTCTTAGAGCACTGGAAACTACCACAGGACCTGATTGGACTGACGGCGGCTTTTTTGGATAGAATACTATCCTCTCTCAAAGGGGCTCAAATTCTAAAACCGAGGCAAAATTTTTTGATTAATTCATGTACTATTTCTGAACATAGAAACCACCTAGTGGGGACACCTTAGATAGTTAGGATTTTTCAAATTTAACCAACAATTAAGGCACTATAAAAAAACGCTTAGTGCCTTTATTCATCATGCATTTAATCGAGCTCAATTAGATCTACATTCTACAAAAAGAAAGACGTTTCAAGTATTACGGTTTTCGAAAAAATGGCTTTGGACAAGAATCGTAACATAATTGTGAAATTACCCACTTGTCATCTCCCTGTTGCAATGACGAGTTGCAAGCTGCATAATAACGTGAAAAAAAGGGTTTTAACCAGGAAATTAAACATTACTTTAACCAAAAAACGTTTGTAATATTCAACAAACCTGGTTTTACAACAATGCCGTCTACAGTGATCTGCATATATGTACCGAGATCTAATTCATATGTACATCTTCTATGGAAACAAGCTGAGCTAAAACGTTAAAAGCTGCAAATTATTACAAAAAGATTCATTATTCCTGTATCATGTAAACCTCCTAACCTGCTAGAACTGGACTGTACAACCAGAGACAATATCTCCTAGGTACATCCGGAAACGCACGTAGAAATCGTACTGAAATGTAACGAGATAAAATACAAATACAAGCAGAAATAATCCTTCCGCTTGTCCTTCTTGACAGAATTGAAGCTTGAAAGATGGCCTCATGGTTAATGTAATTGTATAGCATCAACCGTGCTACTTAGGCTGTCGCCAGCCAAACGGTCGATTTTTCGAATGACGAACAAACTGATGCATAGTACAGCAACGCAGGCGATCTCATTAGAACGGAACTAATTGCTACCTGAATCAAACAAAACAACTACTCTCTTACGTCGAAACTCTCTTTGTATAGTTTAATCCTTAAATTTTATCCATCTGTGTTGATCGATCAAAAATCTGAGATTACTGAGAAATCTCGGACCAATGTAGGATTTTTTAGGCCGAATTTCGTGAACTTCGGTTCAGTAGATTCAGAGGAAAAATTCTAACGAGAGGTGGACGTAGTTTCTTTATATTTTTCAAAAATCTAGGTCAAAATGAAACCAACCATTTTTAGAATCGAGGGGGAGAGTTAAATAAATTTTTTCTTCGTTGATTACAAAGAATCATTATTGAAAATAATCAACCAAAAATTGAGGCTTACTGCTGCATACTGTGGGAATACACATTGTGGAATCACTATTGCTAGAATATTAAGTGCTTCTCTTCCTCCCTGCGCTCAACTTTTATAGTGGATTAAGCTCTAGATTCTCTTCTCAACCTTAACTGGTTCCTTCATTGCAATTAACCGGTGCCGGGGATGGAGAGTAGCTATTTCTCTTTCTTTCGCTCAACTGGTGTATGCCCCTTCACCAATCGGATGAGTTAATCGCCAGCAAACGATGTTTACAAACCCCGAAGACGTTGTTTATCTTCGTTAGGGATGGGAGCATCTTCTCCGGGTGTCTCGCCGTCTGCTACCCTCAGAACGTGATCGAGAGGCGGAGCAGCGTCCCGTCGATCGTGCCACGTTCGGAAGCGAGCTGGGGAAAACGGGTCAAGTCCACGACTCGACGTGCGCTGCCGGGTCCACCCGATTCAATAAGTTCGAGAGGTTACGTAATCGTGACCCCGTCGGAAATGATCATTTGCCTCCGGATCGATTGGGTCGCAACGGTCACCTGTCTTTGTACGAAAGGCCTTGAGTTGTAGCGTATTAAATACGCTACAAATTTTGCGAGATCTGTAGCGTAATTTCTTGAACTGGCCGTTGTTGAATGCTTTGATTACCGATGTTAAGCCTTAATATACGACAATCCTGATATGGGCTTTTATTCACATTGTTGGGGAAATGATCAATGTAGTACCTGCAGAGCCTCCATTCAGTCCATACTTTCCAATAATGAGCCTTTGTAATAGGGTTTTGAGGGGGAAGTGATGGAATAAATCTTCATCATTTGTATTGTTTGTCAGATTCTTACAAGTTTCTCCTATTCTTGTTTGGCATCACCAAAGAGGGACAAGGGCGTAAAGCACATATAATAAAAGAGGAAGACAGACATGCCATTTCTTCACCCACAACCACCCTATTCTAATATGGCTACGAGAATGGAGCCTTTCAAGTAAAACTTTTCAAGTAACCCCCCTGAGATTTTGTCATTTTACTTTCCAAGGCGCTTAGATTCCAAATCTGCAGTACAAGAAACACCGTCCATCCACTGCAATACAAGAAAGGTCTTAGACTTGATGTAAGAAATCCGTTCTTTAGCATACGGACTCCACTAATTGGTTCTAACATATAGCCAGCCCCATCGCCTTCCACACATGATGCTAGAGGGCAAAACCTGGTCCAGAATGTGGTTTTTTAAAGAGATTTTTGCTAAAACGGGCAAGTGAGTTGTTATTTTGCCAAATACTATTGTACGTAGAATCGACATGGATGCGTTTCAGATCCGTAAATACACCCATCGCAAATAATCACCATTTCTAGAAATAACTCAAAAACCTCCCCATGGTGAAGAGTTACAAATGAACCTTAAAAACCGACCAAATAAAAGAATTGGTTCTAGAACAACGTAGAACAGCAAAAGACTACTCCAAATTGTTAAATTTAGACTCTATACAATGGACTTCAAGTGAAAACAATAATCATACATCAGGGGTGCCCACCAGGGGATAAAAATGAAAGTTAACGAGCTCTTACTTACCAAACATTAAAATGTATATTATTAAATCATTTAAAAATTAATGCATCTTACATTGACTTTTTTCTGGTCATATTTATTTACAATATCTTTGAAATAAACGTTTATAGAAGCTCGTTGTTCTCTCATGAGGAAGATGAATATTATCCTTTTAAAATCTTGAAAATATAGTAGAAGCTCGGTAAAAAAATGCATCTCTTTCAACACTATTTTTGCAAAATTTGCAATGAAAAGGCACTGTAACTTCAAAATGTTTATTTTAAGAAAAATTTCGTCCATTTGCTCAAAAAATTTACTTTTTTTAATAATAGGAAACAAGAGCCTTTTGGGAGATAATTACCGGATTCAGAGCTGGCGCAGAACTCCGCATGATACTTGGTTCCTCCAACTTTTATAGGCCAATGAATTTTGAGTTTCCCACTTCATAGCTTAATCTTAAATAATACATAAATGTTTGATATTGAATCGTCTAGTCACCTTAGGATAACGTGTAGCCCATTGGGTTACATTATAAAATAGGTCATTGGAATTCTCGCTGAACGATTAACTGTAATGAATAAATTTCGTTTTCAACGCCATTTAAAGCCTAAGATTTGAAGAATTTTCCCGTTTAACAAAATAAAATTACTAATATCCTAGTTTCTCCATGGAATATTCTAATTAAGACATTTCCATCTGACAATATTAACCTCTGTTGATCTGACAATATCTTGATCCTCTCGGTGGATATCCGAAGGGCGATTGAAACTGATTGAAACACAATCAACGAAAATGGGACAATAAGAAGAAATATGGGGGGAGAATGTTTCAGGTACGAAAAAAGTTCAACTCGTAAAAGAATCCCAATCTTCGAAGACAACTGCGGACTTTCAGGAACAAAACAATCCGTCAGGCGCGACCTTGAGGGGACCGCTAACGAGCTAACTTGGGAATGAAGTTAATTGGCGAGTTTACTGTACTAAGAAATGCGCCGACGCACACGCACCGTGTGAGTCAAACGGATCCCACAAAAAGTCGCTTCGGGCGGTCGGGTTTTCGCACAAGAAAAAACCCATTAGCCGACGAATGTTTTTGTGTTGATTCCTGAAAAACTTTCTCAAAGCGCGGACACGTGGGAAGAAGGTATTCCGGGGGGGAAGGTTCTTTGTTTGGAACACCCTTGTTTTGTCAATAACAGCCTTGTGCGCGTATGTGGAGGAAAGGAATGCGACGCGGCACGAGGTGAAATCACCAAAGTATTGCTTCCCGTGATACGACAGAAAGGTTTGTAATTTCTTGAATAGTGATGATCCAAATTGATTAATTATGACTTCATCTCAAAGTCTGTTCATCAAGTACGGAATCAGTTGGGGCAGAGTTTCTCAAAGTGTGGTTAGCAAAAAATATTCGAATCTAGTGTAGCTTCCGAGTCTAGCTACGGGTAGCGGAAGCATTGTTTCACTCCCGGGAGATGGGACTTTTCCTTTCTCCAAAATCAAAAATTGAATTTTGAGTTTCACGTCATTCTATACAACTTTCCTTTCGTGTCTGTCTGCCTGTGTGTCCGCAGGGCCTTGTAACAAGCCTAATTCCTGCAGGTCTTATTTGATTTGACGAAATTTTCGTATTTGAAAAAGAAAACTTTAACGTTCCCCTGTGAGTTTTTGCTCAGAAATCAACAGATCAGTCTGCGAATGCGCAAAAGTTAAATCCGCCGATCCCCATTTTCCCTGGTTTTAGAGGTTCCATCGAACTCAAATTTTCAGTGTTCAATTTCAACGCGATGGTACAATTAGTAACTACCACAAATGTGTGAACATGAAATCCTTGTAACATGCCTGTATTGTAGAGTTATCATCCGATTTTGATGAGCATTTCAGAAAATGTACGGGTTATGTTGTTGATGGTCCCTTATGAGTCTCATTACCCAAAAAATAATACATCGGACTGCGGATGCGCAAACGTGAAAAAACAGCAATTTCTCCGATTCTAGTGATCATATCAAGCTCAATTATTCAGGTCATGGGGTAAGGACGGTATCACTAGCTTATATCAATTTCAACTGGATGATTAGTAGCTGCTGCAAATGCGCGAAGGTGCAATCCTTGTAACATACCTGTATTCCAGAGTTATCATCTGATTTTAATTTGATAGAAAGTACGATCGTTATCGTGCTTAAGTATGTTTATTTTATTATCCCTGTCTCCGATAAATAATTTTTAAGATCAATAAAAAATGGGTCCTTACACGTATGTTATATGCAACAGATTTAAAGGATTTTTTCATTCCAGTTCGTATATTTAATGCGACTGGCTTCCAAAAACAAAACAAGAAAACCCACAATTGAAAAGGTTACAATGCTGGAGTTTGGATACGGAGGGAACGAACCCGCAACGCTGATCTGTCTTGCGTGTCGTAATCTAACCGGCCCCTTGCCTGACCCATTTTCCAAGTCAAGGTCGCTCGCAACTTCTTTCTCACGACAATCTCGCTCGGTTTTTCTGGACCTCACTCACGGCCGCCAAGAGGATTACCTGCCATTATTTAAAGGGTTAAAACGCTATGAGCACGCACAAGAGTTTCTTATGTAACGAAAGATCATGACCTCTTAGATGTACCTACCTAATAAATCTCACTTTTTCTCATTGGATTGAATCCAATGGATTCACTTATTCGGTTTGACGTTTCGTATTTGTTCAACTTACTGGACATTATTTACCCTTTTCATCTAGCAAGATGGCTCAGGTGTAATTTAAATTGATGAATTTGAAATATTTATACTCAAATTCGTATACACGGTCTACGGGTTCAAAGTGTAAAATCATTTATCGATGCTTATCTGTTAGAGTACTTGCTGTCGAGGAGATTTTCCTTTAATAGAATTTCATTAAAGGTTAACATGAAACCCAATCTCAAACCCAATGTTTTTACAAAACTAATAAATAATGCAAGTTTTATCAAGCCTTTTGCTCGTTTTCCATGTTGCGGAGTACGTAATTGGGAAAAAAATCAAAATTTTCAAATTGTTAAATTAAAAAATAATCTATAAATCTAATTTTTCAAGGTCATTCAAATTCTTAACCCAACCCAATCAGTTCAATACAAATTTAATTCTCTCAGATCAAATAATGCATGGTCTTTGCCGTAATTAGAATTCTCGATGTTGCGGTAGGACTTACTGTGGCCTTACGTGGAATGGATGTAACAAATGGAATAACAAACAGGTATATGGTTGTGTAAATGTTGTAATAGCATGATATTGTAAATATTAAGTAAAATGAATGCATTTATTAGATACATCATATCATTATTAAGACTTCCTTTAAATTGGTCCTTCGAGTTTATCATAAATTATACCTAACTTATGTGTATTTTGTAAGCTTCTTTAAAGTCTACAACATATGTTTTCGTCTTTCGAACAGCGAAATTGTAAAATGGGAGCCAAACAACGTCATTCAATTTTGTTTGGATACCACGTTCGTAACCAGTTTTGCTTTGGATGGTTCACCTGCTCCCGTTGTTTCGTTTGCGCTGTATACCAAATTACGTTAAAATTTAAATTTACGTGCGTGGTTAGTTGGAGTAATTATTTATGACTAATTAATTCATCAAATGTGGTGTTGTTTTTAGTACCATGATATAACCAGTATAGCAAAACGATTTACCTAAACTGAATTGATATAAATAACCTAATATATTTTTTAAATAATTCATAGAAAACATTGGTTGTTTTCTCATCCGTTCACTGACAGGTTCGTTTATCCCTGTTGAAATTTATCAACCAACTCACACCCTACAAACCATTTAATAGCGAGATAAACGCTTTTATCAATGTATTGTTTCAACTTGAAACCGAATTTACTCATTTTAAGTTAATATCTATTTATGGATTTCAATTTCAGGGTTAAACCCGGGAGGAGAATGGGAGGTGCGGAGGTCATAATATGTAAGTAAACTGTTGATTCAAACGCCCAACGATATTGAAAAAGTACCTAGTTGTATATTTTAAGGGATTACGTTCTTAATAATTAATTATGAAAACGGATAATTATTTTTCTTAAAAATTACTGATCGTTACACCAGCTTATGTAACATGGATACTTACCCCTTAGTGTATGACTATGTACTTGGACGTACACAGATTCAGCACTAACAACAATTACACATTATTTCATTGCAAACATTGAGAGAGGCAAAAATTAACAAGGTACCCACACAATTTATTTCTTTCCATTCCAATGTTGTAGAATCCAAAAAGAAATTTGAGATATTCTGCCTTTCCAAAATCAAAAATGAAATTACCTAGTAAGAACTGGGAACCTTATCATTATTACAACTCTCAATTGTTTTTGTAAGGTGTCAGAGACTACTTCTAACACAAGTTTTCTCAAGTTTAATTCAAATTTTTAAATCGTAGTTCAAATTTCCAACTGAGTCACAACTAATGAAACAATAACTTGATTGTTACAGAGTTAACAGACACAGCAGTAGTTTCTTCCATAAGGAATAAACCCAACAACGATAAGTTAAAAATTAGTTGAACAGTTTAACTTATAACGCGAAGGAATTTCATGTTTAGAAATAGTTGAATTCTTAAATTGAACCGTACGTAATTGAAATTGGAGAAATACAGTCTATCCAACAATTCTCACTACGTCTGGAAAGATCGCATCATCTCATGCTACCATGTAGCAAAGTCCACGCTTTTTCATATAGAGTTTTTTCAAAATTCCATTTTTAGTTGTACGTTTCAACCAAGACCTTGGTTATATTTACCGGACTAGAAACCAGCAAATTACTTTCAACAGTCGAACGGTTTTTTTCTTAAGTGCTTTTGAGATTCTTATCTTCTTTCCCGCTCTCTTGCTCAACAATAGGTCCTAAATGAACCGCGCGCTTGTCGGAGAACATAGTCCGTGATTTTTCAAAGTAACAAAAATGTCCATCCTGAGAACAGCCGCAGAACCTGTTTTCTTATGCCGTTATGTGCCTTATCCCCTTTTTACTCAAATATACACAATCTAGTAGGTAACAGTTCTATATGTAGTATGCGCCTTAAAAATGTTGCGCAGAATTAGCACGTATCTTTCCGCAGAATCCATTAAAAATTAGTCATTCTCACTAAATTGGTCACATGTGGATACCTACTCAAAACGCTAATGACAAATTTAATTGCATTGCATATAAAATTGTGTTGCTTGTTGTAAGTTCAAGAATGACACAAATCTAGTCAACCTGAAGGCACTATACCTTGTACCTAGTTCAATTTTACAACCAATCACAACGAACCTTCCTGACTTCCCACCGATTCATTCGTTAAAATATATGCGTTTGGGTGAATCGTACTTTTTGGCAGCCAACACTTGAGTGTCCTAAGTACACTCCGTTATGGAAAAATGAAATTAATGATATTGACCTCCACGATTAGGAAAAAACTTAGGATTTAAAAAAATATGATTTCTTACCCTCAATGTATTTTAATGACGGGAATCGAATCTAGGAACATCTTAAGAATCAATGGTACTCTTGAGTATATGGTCTGAAGTATTGTCATCCCTCTACCTGAGTCTTCAGATTCTGTAGAGACCCGAATCAATCTTGCTGTCATGTCAATTTCATGAAAACTACTGTCAGAATAATTACATTTATTTCATTCTCTCTCGGAGGCGGGAATTAATACGTCAAGTTAGGAAATACCGCGAAATGGAGAGCATCTCGACTTCGCAGATAGAGGGTGAAGTAAGATGAAGCTTTTCCCGCCGCTACCGCCCCGTTCTCACAGCTTTTTGCTCCTGTCTTGATCTTCCGTACGAGAAAAAAAACTAGAAAACATAATTAAAGAAACAATAGGCACCCAACCAGAAGAGAAAAATTACTTGAACGCACTTAATTTGACTTAGGCAACCACCTGTCAACTAGCCGGGATTGGCCAAGGTCGGGGCCGATTACCATCGCAGCTGTCTGCCGCTAGTGCTCTTTAATAGCAGATATACCCGCCTACTTGGCGATTTGTCGGATAGTTCACATTCCCATTCACATCGTATGAATGGGATTTTGCTAATGCGCCTATGGTACTTTGATGCAATCAGAAAGGACATCGTAATTGCAAACTAAAAACCTGCACCATGTCAAGCAGCACTGATTTAGCAACTACAACTCAATAATGGCGCCCGTGTTTTTACAAGTTTCTAAGAGAAAACTAAATAAATATGGCTGTGACATGCACTTTTTTACGTTCTAGGTTTCAATTTCCAATATTAACCCTTTGCAATCGAATAGCACCAATTTCTTTTTACACTTTAAATTTGGCTATTTTACGTTTCAAGGAGCTTAGGTAGCAAATCTTCGGGGATGTTCGTCTCTTTAAAGGGCCTTTAGACTAGATGTAAAAATCAGTTCTGACGCACACGAACCGCACTAGCCTAGTTGGTCCTAATGTCTGTCCAGCCCGATCGCCTCACAGGCTGAGATACTAATTTTAATTTTCGAAAACTGTCCAAAACGTGTTTTTCCGAAGTTTTTACTCAATTGGGCAAACGGATTGGCATTTTCCTAGTAGTTTTGAGAGCAGAATGCCCTTCAGATCCGTAGAAATTCTGAACCTAAAAATGACTGGAAAACTTCACTACGACACAAAGCAATCACGAATTATTATTCTTCCTTCATTTCAGAATTCTGTTCGTGCTGAGATAACATTTTTATACCATGTAAATGTATACATTCCAACATCAAGTTATAGCATACAGTACCGATATATCGTTGCATAATCTTTCTTCGTACAAATTTAAATTTATAGGTAAGGTAATTTATCAAAATATTATTCTTATTGATAATTTCTCTCGTTCTAGGTGTCCTGGTGGCCCTCCATGTCGTTACGGTAAGAATGTATACTTATATATGTACGTACAGATGTATCTATAAAACAGAGAAATCTTAAGAGCTTCTAGACGAAAATAATATCTTATTACATCGGAATTTAGATTTACCAACGATATCGCTCAATTTCAGCAACATATGTCATCCAATAACAAACTAACACTCATGTTTATTTCCTCATAGTATGAGTTTCTTAAACTTCGTCGCGATTTATTCAGTTCATGCTAGTAGCTCCTGATTAATTACTGTGGTTACCATTCATGTCGTACCAACATGTATCGTATCTACCCTTATACTGGTATGAGTTTCTTATAATTCTCACTTTTAATCATTTCAGGCGCAGAACGGTTACGTGTACGACAGACCACAAAATCCATTGATAGCTGGAGGTGGTAGCACAAGCAGACCGGGCTTATCGACACCATCTGGCTTTCAGTTGCCAAGCACAACTCTAAGACCAGGGACATCACAAACTCCAGGCTATCCAAGCCAACAACCAACAGGTCCATCCAGTCCTGGTCAGTCAGGGTATCCATCACCACAGCCTGGTCAACCTTCATCGACAGGACCTCAAGGTTATCCTGGAGTGAGTCAGCCATCAGGACCAGCTTTCCCCAGTGGACCACTGGGAGATGAATATCCAAGTGGACCTTCGTCTCCTGGACAGTCACCAGCTCAGCCAGGTAGTTCTGGAGCTCCAGGGACACCTGTAAGACCTAGCTCACCTAGTCAGCAACCTGGTTACCCATCAGGATCATCATCTCCAAGCGCTCCAGGATCAGGAGTGTCCTATCCAGGCCAGGGTCCATCTGGGCAACCTGGAACACAGCAGCCACAAGGTTACCCCTCAGGGCGTCCCACAGGTCCAGCTTTCCCACCAGTGGGAGGGTCATTAACATCTGGTCCTCCAGCAGAAGCTCCAACAGGAGGTCAACCTGGTTATCCTGGTGGACAAACCACTGGCCCATTAGCTGATGAATACCCAGGGAGTCAAGGAACAGGACCCAGTGCAGGAGGCCCAACTACTCAATTACCAGGAATCCAACGACCTTCTACTCAATATCCTGGTTCTCAAGGACCTCCGGGTCCTTCTGCACAGTTCCCAGGTACCCAAGGACCTCAAGGGCCATCTGCTCAATACCCAGGATCTCAGGGGTCACAAGGACCTTCTTCACAGTTTCCAGGTAGCCAAGGACCACAAGGACCATCTGCCCAATACCCAGGCTCCCAAGGACCACAAGGACCATCCGCCCAGTACCCAGGGTCTCAAGGACCATCTGCTCAGTTCCCAGGTAGCCAACGACCATCTGCCCCATACCCAGGGCCTCAGGGATCACAAGGGCCTGCTGCACAGTTTCCTGGTAGCCAAGGACCACAAGGACCATCTGCCCAATACCCAGGCTCTCAAGGACCACAAGGACCATCTGCCCAGTACCCAGGATCTCAGGGACCACAAGGACCTTCTGCACAGTTCCCAGGTAGCCAAGGACCTCAAGGACCATCTGCCCAATACCCAGGCTCCCAAGGACCACAAGGACCATCTGCCCAGTATCCAGGATCTCAGGGACCACAAGGACCTTCTGCACAGTTCCCAGGTAGCCAAGGCCCTCAAGGACCATCTGCCCAATACCCAGGCTCCCAAGGACCACAAGGACCATCCGCCCAGTACCCAGGATCTCAGGGACCACAAGGACCTTCTGCACAGTTCCCAGGTAGCCAAGGACCTCAAGGACCATCTGCCCAATACCCAGGACCTCAAGGGCCTTCTGGCCAATATCCTGGACCTCAGGGACCTTCTGCACAGCTACCAGGTGCCCAAGGACCCTCTGCCCAATACCCAGGATCCCAGGGACCTCAAGGACCATCTGCCCAGTACCCAGGAACTCAGCGACCACAAGGACCTTCTTCACAGTTCCCAGGTAGCCAAGGACCTCAAGGACCATCTGCCCAATATCCAGGTTCTCAGGGGCCCCAAGGACCATTGTCACTAGGAGGTGGACAGGCTGGAAGCACAGGTCCAAGCTCTTTCACTGGTGGTCAAGTAGGTGGACAAGGACCATCCTCATTTGCTACTGGACAAGCAGGAGGCCTGGGACCATCATCTGTTGGTGGAGGGCAAGCAGGAAGTACTGGTCCAAGCTCATTTACCACAGGCCAAGCTGGTGGGCAGGGACCTAGCTCATTCACAACTGGACAAGCAGGAGGGCAAGGACCGAGTTCTATCACAACTGGACAACCAGGCATTCAAGGCCCTAGTTCATTCATCCCTGGAAGACCTGGAGCACCTAGTGGTGGGCAAAGTGAATATCCTGATGATGGAAGTTACCCAGGAGGTGATTATTCTGCTATTCCTGGTGAGCCTGACATTGACTATCCCATCTACTCTGATATCCCTGAAACTTCTTTTACATGCGAAAGCCAGCAATGGCCAGGTTATTATGCCGATGTTGAAGCTAGATGCCAAGTTTTCCATATTTGCGCTAATAATAAAACTTATGATTTCTTATGTCCAAATGGTACCATTTTCCACCAAGAATATTTCGTTTGTGTTTGGTGGAATCAGTTTGACTGCAGTACTGCACCTAGTTTATACTATTTAAACGAAAAGATTTATGACTATAGCATAATGGGTAGCCCTGGAGCAGGATTAATTGCAGGACAGGGTGGATCACTACAAGGACCTTCTGGACCCACAGCTTCTTTTGGACCATCTCAAGGACCTCAGGGACCAACTGCCTCATTTGGACCATCACAAGGCCCTCAAGGACCTACTGCATCTTTTGGACCTTCTCAAGGACCTCAGGGACCAACTGCTTCATTTGGACCATCACAAGGCCCTCAAGGACCCACAGCTTCATTTGGACCATCACAAGGCCCTCAAGGACCCACTGCATCTTTTGGACCATCACAAGGCCCTCAAGGACCCACTGCATCTTTTGGACCTTCTCAAGGACCTCAGGGACCAACTGCTTCATTTGGACCATCGCAAGGCCCTCAAGGACCCACTGCTTCATTTGGACCATCACAAGGCCCTCAAGGACCTACTGCTTCATATGCTTCATATGGACCATCACAAGGCCCTCAAGGACCCACTGCATCCTTTGGACCATCACAAGGTCCCCAAGGACCATCTGCTTCATTTGGACCATCACAAGGCCCTCAGGGACCCAATGCTTCATTTGGGCCAAGCCAGGGACCTCAAGGCCCTAGTTCTTCTTATGGTCCTTCATCAAGCCCTCAAAGGCCTTCAGGACCACAAAGCCCCTCTGGGCCTCAAGGACCATCAGGGCCACAGGGTCCATCAGGACCCCAAGGGCCTTCTGGGCCTCAGGGACCATCTGGACCCCAAGGACCGTCTGGACCTCAAGGACCATCTGCTCAGTACCCAGGCTCACAGGGACCCATAACTCCCTCAGGTCAGTTGGCTCAAGGCCCATCTCCACAGTACCCAGGCACTCAAGGACCCCAGGGACCTTCTGCACAATTCCCCGGGTCTCAAGGACCACCTTCGGCTCAGTTCCCAGGATCACAAGGTCCATACCCAGCTTCTCAGAGTCCCAGCTCATACCCAGGAACACCAGGGAGACCTGCACCACAAGCTGATGTTCCTCAGGGACCTTCTTCCCAATACCCAGGATCTCAAGGACCCTACCCAGGACCCCAAGCCCCCAGCTCATATCCAGGGAGCACCAGGCCCGGACCACAAGCAGATGTACCAATCAGCTCTCAGGCTGAAAAACCCAATCGCGAATACCTCCCTCCTTTCAGAAGGTAGTGTACAGTGAATCCATGGACTTGTAACTTAATGATTACCTTATTTATGACTACATATACATAAAATGCAAATGTAAGATATAAAAAACAGAATGTATGTGTTTGTATATGCTCAAATTAATTGTGAATTTTGACTACTATGTATAAGGACTGTTCAAAATATGTTCAAACAATATTTGTTTAAGCTTTAATTTTGTAATCTTAATTTTATTGTTGCCATAATAAAAGTGGTAAACTTTTTGTAAAATACGATTTTTTACTTATCCCATCTCAATTAACTTTCAAACATCTATGATCACAAAGCAACTGCAATAGTAATTACGATCTTTTATTCATCTATTAGATTCGCACCTCAACCAAATCTCAACCTGAGTTTCATGAGTAGGCACTTACCAACCCCTCCAATCCACACGATGCCCTATGTGCGACACCAAGTGTGCAAATGCAAGGTTTTTTCTGTTTTACCCATTCCATTCACATGAATCAAATGATGTAGATGATTAATGACAGAAAAACAAATATTCTCAACCTTCTAAACGTATAATTAAATATTCAATATGCGAAAGAGGGGAATGTTCCTATATACACAGGAATAACAAAAAATGTTTTATAGATAATGAAATAAATCTCTCTCGTGATACCTAATGAAGAGGCCTAAGAAACTGTCAGTGAAGACCACCAGGGGAACTGCGATGCGGCAGTCATCAAATTTTTTTGCAGCACTTTCGGTACAGGACATAAGTATACACAGGAACACATCTGAATCCAGGTAACTACTAGATACTTGTCTGCCATAATTTTTAATCAAGCTTTTCAACCATTTTAAACATGATAATCATAATCGTCAACTCCTAGACAAGTATATTGTGATGCTGTTATCATTAGGGAACATTCAGAGAGAATAGTTCTGTCCTGCAAGTACATTAGCCAATTCAACTCTCGTGACCTTCTCTTTAAAGTCCCATCAATGGACTCTGAAAAAGGTGCACTATCTAATTTTTTCATTTAATTTTGTTTAGGCTCATTAAGTAGCTATGAACCAAGATTTCCTCATCCGTTCTCCATCGCTCCATCCGACATTTTGAAAAATGCCCGTAAATTGGTAATGATGTACAGGCCATAAACTGAAAAAAGCGCTACGAATATGGATTAAAATGTGCAGATGTAATTTAAGAATACAAAAAAGTTTTTTTTAACTTCACTGACTAGGTATTTATAAAGTTTACATAAGAAAGACACTCAAGATTTCAGCCATATGTTTGACAATTTATTAACAAAACGTTACTACTACTAGTGTTCGGCACCTGTGTGCTCCTTGAGAAGAAAGTAAATCCACACCTGACCTCCTTCAAGATGAACCAGCTCTTTGTGGGTAATTAACATGGTAGCAGCTGTGCCGTACATGAGCGTTGGAATCCCTAGTAAAATAAAAGTGCAGGGTGAACCAGAGCTAAATTAAATCTTTAATTTAAAAAACCTAATCAATCAATTTTTCTCATGTCTTACGGTATGATTCAGATAGGGTAGCAGAAATAGGGTGAATGGCAAGGCTGAAGATATTGTTTAGGGTCTGGATCCCCCAAAGATAATTTTGCAACACATCAGATGTTCCAAAATACAAAACAGATTATAAGTATTTTACCAGCAGAAAAAGTTACATTTATACACTTTAAAATTGGAATCATAACTTTGGCTCACCCTGTAAAAACAACTTACATGAAATTGAACAATTCTTTTCGTGCGGTAAGAATCGAATACATTTTATCAAAACTGTTTCATCGTTGTGTGCCCCAAATCAATTATCAGGTACTCAAGAACTAAACTGAATCCAGGTAGCTTAACGAGATGTACTGAGAGAGAGCCAACTCCTCCAACTTCTCGAGTTACTCAATTGACAAGAGCGCGACAACAGCGCTCAAAGAGTTAATATATTCATTAAAGAAATTACTTCATTAAAGAGGTGGTACGAAGAGAGTTAGGAGTCGTTCTCACACCCGTGAAACAGTAAGGTCACTTACTTTACCTTCGCAATCAGAAATTCACAAAGGTAGGGACAGGACGATACTTGAAAGTATCGATACTTCTTTTCAATACGATATTTAAAATAACGTATCGATACTTGATACTCTCCAATATTGATATTTCAAAAGTATCGATACTCCGATATATATCGCTGAAAAATATCGATACCTGCGATACCACCGATTAAAAAAAAAACATTTTGTTACTATTGCAGATGTAAAGGCTCAAGTAATAAACCAGTTACTGAAAAACAATATTTTTTACTTGAATGAAAATTGAATTTTTACAAAACGAACTTTTTAAACATTGGTTGCAAGTGGCTTCCTTTTGGTCGTTTTTGCGGAAATATTTCCAAACACTACTCTTTGGAGGCATTGTGTGAAGTGATGTAAAGAATAAGGGTGGAACGTGAAAAATGAATCGTCTTGAGGAAAGATTCCGATAAACAAAGTGACGAAAGAAGAAAGGTACCCAGGCAGCAGGTTATAGAAGCTATAGGATGATCGATATAGGAGGTATCGATGAAGGCGAGGAGCGATGTGTATTTTGTTTCAATCGACCACATAACGTTGGTGATCACAACAAGGGAGTGAGATGAATGTCATTGCTGTTAATTTTTTTTCTTGATGTATACAGTACCTACCTAACTGGTGCTTTACTTCGTTGAAAAAGTTCCGATACCAACAGAAAAGTATCGATACCTCCGATATTTTCGAGGAAAAGTATCAATATCCAAATTTCGGTATCGTGCATCGCTAAAAAAATATCGATACAAATATTGGTATCTATATTTAAAAAGGATCGATACTCCGATGAACTATGAAAGGCAATCAAAATCGAAATTGCATTTATGGAAGGGAAGGTCATAGAACACAACGCTTTAATTTGTTTTAGCCTTTCCCACTATCCTCAATAGAATGAACTGCAAACAATTGATGCAAGTATTGTGGTGAAGTTCCTTAAGATACCTCCTGGTAATGAAGAGGCCGCCTGGTACCAATAGCTAAACACGAGCAAGTACTTATATTAACAATGAAGTTGTTACATCTTTAGGGACGCCTGAGCATTGTAGTTACCAGCACAGCTGGCAAGAGACACGAAAATTCTGTATTGGGTGAAAGGGGAGATATTCAGTATCTCGGTATTTCAGTCTCTCTCCCATATACTACATTTTTGGGTTGCTCGACAGAACTTTGGTTAGCGGTTAGGAGAGTCGAATAGTTTACTGAACAGAATACCACGTGATATTAGCGAAATACAAAGTAGATTCAAATTCAGGAAGTAGTGGTAATTTTGTTACATTAACCAACATTTTGTTGTGACCGTACAGTACATACCTAAGCATCAAAAAGTTCGTCACATGCTTAATGACGAAGACAGGAAAAACATCGAATAACAAGATTCCAGGATAAAACATTGTATTGATGTAATTGTTCTTCCATAATTGTTATTGTTACAAATATTCTTATACGATAACTACACTTTTTATGGCACTGTTATTGCAATAAATGAACCCTACGGGTTAATTTTAACGAGAAAAAAAAACTGTATGAGGAACCCCGTGAGATTTCAACTACGTTAGTGAAACCAGTTGTTACTACATTGGGTGAGGTACAGCAAGAAAGAAATTGTCATCCTTCCTTTCATTAGAAACGTAGGTACATTTGTTGAATAGTGCAAGGTATTGCATCTCTTGCAATCTATTTGTGAACTACTTCGCAAAAATCGAAGTGTAAGTACTGTGAGATAATATTACATGATGAACCACTTACAATGTGATTCACATAGCTCGAAGTATTTCAGAGCGATTATTAGGCATGACTAGCCTATTGCAGTAGCTATTGGTATGAAGTTAGCATATAGCAAAGAAAATCGTATATATATATATAACTGCTTTAATGGAATAAAAAGGTCCTCGAACTTATAGATTTAAAATTTAAAGTAATTAAAAGATATCAGTTCTGCAAATTTGATTCGTATATTTAAATATTTGCGTGAATAGAAGGGTAAGAAAGTTTCAATTAAAATTCAACGAGACAGAGAAAGACGCATTTTCAATTAGTCATTTATATGAAATAATCGCATAATACTCTTAGCAGTTTAGGGTGATGTCAAGCGCGTTGGGGTTTTGACTTCTCACTGAATAGATAAGGTAATATCTTCAGATCTAAGCGCTCCACGATGTCATAAACTGCGCCATATATTGACACATGCCAAAACTAGCGATATAAATCTAATTCCAAGAGAAAAAAAAAACATTCCCTAACCCCCCTAAGTAGTAGAATGATTAGAGAATAAGGGAAAAAATTAATAAAACACACATGGTCACCATCGAAGATTATTAAGTTTGGTCTTCCCAAAGGAGTGATGCCTTGTACCCTCCTGCACCCTCTCTGAACTATATTAGACACAGACTTTTAAGGAAAATGGAACACGCATACACCCAAGTGCTGTCCATCCTAACAGGTTAAACGGAGGGAAACTGCAGGATTAAAACCTGCTGGTGTTTTAACCACCAGTGAGAAGCAAATAACATACAGACACACTCCAAACTGAGTTAAGATGACATGGAGATGGTTGTATCCCACAATTTATAATTTTACTCTATTGGTAGGTCAAGAACAAAACCCTATGGCCTAACTGTATCACATGACTGATGAAAATGGTTTAGTCCATCCACTTCCCAATGACTCAGATATTACGAGAAGGCAAAAAAGCTAAGTCGTCAGCCGCAGTATTGGTTCCATTCACTTTAGCCCTGATTCATTTAAGCGAGTGCTTCCACTTGCAATGAGAAATCCTGCTGATCAACCTCTCCTCAAATTCTACGACACATGTCAAGAAAACATTGTCCTGATGGTAAATAAATCTGGTCAACATAACCTTTTCAATTGTCTGAAGAAGCTCTTTAGAGGATGAAGGAAGCGACTCTTTTTAAACTGTGGAGTCAAAGCGTGATAAAAGTTTGATTAAAACTGAGTTATCATTTTATACCAATCATGTGCAAAACCCTGAAATAGTGGGTGATCTGTTTTTATTTGATGTAACAATAATTAGAAAATGTGTCTGTGCCAAATAGAAACGTTCAGATCCTATACCATTGTCCATATAGGAGCAACCCCGGACCACTGGGACGAAAACCTCTTCCCCGCCATCAGGTGGCAACACCTCAGCAAACCATTTAACTCGGCCGACTACCCCTCATTAGCAGCAGTAAAGCCCCTTTCAATCTCCCCCTCTTAACGCAAGTTAACGTTTTAGTTGCTTTTGTTGAAAAATGTAATTTTTTGTGAGATTCAAAATGTTCTCGTCGTTCTGAGGAAAACAAGTCTACATTTTATCTCATTCGGTTCAGGAACACCTTATCAAACAAGTGTGTGGGCGTATTGCAACAGTGTAATAAAAAAACGCTGCAAATTTGATTACACATGGGTTTATTATTCTTGTGTCGAACTTTATTACACTTAAACTCATGTTTCTTTGATCCAACCCTGTCAGATGGGATGGGGCTCGAAAAAGACCGGAAATAATGTCATTTTGCCCCATGAAAATGGATTTCCTTGCTCTGGGTCAATCGCACAGGTTTGTGACCCACTCCAATCGCTTCAGCATCCAAAATTACATGGAACACGATACCCCACATGCCCACATGGGAAAAAACCCCATTTTTGTTTGAGTTTGACGAAAACCAACATTGGGTATTTTTACATAACGTCTAGGTATGTTTTTCCAGTTAAAATTTATACTCTTTGTGTCCCTTTTTTCATGTACATCACGATTCTGGTGATGGCATGATCGAATCAACTATTAGATCACATTTGAATTGCGTAAGACGTAAGTATCGCACTGTAATTATGGTCCGATGAAAGCCATCAGGCCACTACCTGGAGGCTCGGATTTGAGCGGTGTTGCCAGACCCAGAGGTTTTCAGAAAACCGCAGGGTCGCTCCTACGTGGGCAAGAGTATAGGTTTATTTCATATTCATCAAGGAAGCCGTGGGAAGTGCGTATAACCCCCCCCCCCCCCCTTCAAGACATTGAATTTTTAAGACATTGAATACTATGACTCTTTTGAATGTTAAACTAGCAAAAGTCAAGATGAAAGTTTTAAGATAACTGGGTCATTCTCAAAGTATCTGGCTTCTCACTGTCTCCTCCCTATTTCATTAAAATGTTGGAAAATTTTTCAACAATCAAGCCTCTAGAAGGTAATTAAAAAATTCTGTGAACCTGTTTAGAGAAAATTAGAAGCAAAATAATTAGAGAAATGACATTAATCATGAATGAAAGATGAAAACTAGCCTCTTTTGACAAGAGTGTTACCGTCCCCCAACCTCAGTTATTCGATCTGGGCTGGTACTTATTCGAAACGATTTGGACATACTTGGATAGGGTAACCGTTTACCAACATCATATCTCGATTTCCACGCGAACTTTTTGTTAACAAGGCTACTTCGGGTTCCATCTTCGCTCGGATTTCTTCCAAGTCACTGGGTTCAACTGGCCTGTGGGCCTTCGCTCGAGCGGGGCCGCTCGTACCATTTCTAATCTGTGCCCTTAGACCAGGCAGGGCCGTTCGTACATGCCTATGACTCCAAAACATCGCCTTCCCTCCCTACGGGGACGCTCGTACAAGTACCCGCCTGGGCTCTATGGGAGATTGTCCTTGGACGACATGAGCGAGGATGACGTACTACTTTTCGTTCCGATTTAATAGAGAACATGTACATTTACTCCAGGAAAACAGCGGATGTACCGGCGGGTGGATGCAAAGTGGTTTACAACTAGGTTACCCCGATGGCGGGTTTGCGATAAGGACGAAAGATACGTTCATTCGGATCGCATCGGTGGTATCGTAACTTCCGTTATGATACCACCGTGGTATTGCAATACAACCGATCGTATTGGCGGCGCATGGCAGTTGCGCATTCGTATCGCGATACGGATTCGTATCGGTGTTGGCGGATCTCCTAGGAACTCTCTATTGTTTCTGTATCAGAACAACGTAAATCCAAATAAGTTACTTATATCAATTTTTATTTAGGAAAATTTGTAACCTGATTGAAGGGGAAACGCCAAATAATTTCAGAATGACCCAACTGCTTGTATCAAGGAACTAGATTTTTGGCAAATAAAGATCTAAAGCAGCTACGAATCATGGGTGGGAACCGATCTTGAGACAAAAAGATAACCTATTTTAATTTTTAATAAGTTACACATAGAAAACCATTCAGTTCAACGTCACGACCAGTTGTTGTAGCTAAGTGGTTTTACCAAATACTTTCATTGAAAAAATGAGGAGGAGTTCCAATTGATTTTTTGAAGAGAAACAGAAAACTTTCGCGATCGACCGCTGTTACTTGCGATCAACGCGGTTACTTTCCACTTGGTCATTCACTTATTCAAAACCCAAAAGATCAAAATTAAATAAGAATACCTATGAATTAAAACAATCACATTTCTCATTCAGAATTTAGGTGGCAGCATATACAACTATCTGAACATTTAAACAAGTAGGAACTAAAATAGGTACTATACGTACATCTACCTACGATATACCGTATTACAATAAATAGGTACTTATTCAATACCTGCACTTCTTTAGTAACTCCCAAAATTACCGAGCAAGCCATCATATCACAAACTGTAACTACTTAAATTAAAAGAAAAAATAAATATACCCTTGTTGTATGTACAGAATTTGTCAAGAATTGCCAATTTATTGTCAAGAGAAATTGCACAAAAACCATATATAGAATTTCCCAGTAATTATGTTGAAATTTGCTGCAGCACACAAAGAAATGACTTCATGGTTACCATTCAATAGTTCAAAACCTCAAAACTATGCATTCTGAGAAGTAGGTATCACTCTAACTTCAATCAATCCAGCTCAACATAATACGTCAAGGTAACTTATCACAAATACGGGACGTTGGACATGAAGAAACGGTCTTCTTCACTTTGAACCCACTGATACAGCTTGGTGATCAAGTCCAGAGCCAACTGTTTTTTGACCATTGGTTCTACTGCCACCAAAATCTCGAATTTTTCAGTGAGCAAGCACACTATCGTTTCCTCTGCGGATACATGGAAAAGTCTATGAATTTGAGGATTCGACTCTATCATACTGGAATAGACAATTTGATATTTCGTGAACAGAACGCCAGCTTCATCGGAGGAGTTGTAGGGTGGAGTCATCGGCGATGAAACGACATTAGATGTTTTGCGGCATTTATAGATGAAATGACGAATTTTGGATAGCCCTAGTGCGTGAAGGGACATCCATAAGGACGGAGGGGCTTTCAATACTTCGTTTATTAACGTCATAGACTTATTCTTGACAAGTTTTTCAGTAATTTTCTTCTTCGCTTCAGAAAGTGGAAAAAACAGCTCCTGATCAACTGTTAAAAGCAGCAAACAAGCAGGACAATCTTCAGCTAAATAGGCGACATGAGCATACAGAAAGCCATCTGGATTAAAATTAGGTAAACAAATTGGAGTCCAACTTTCAGCTGTTTTTAGTGATTCTGAAGAAGCTACCATATTAAGAATCAAATGAAGATCTGAAGGGCTCATAGTGTAACCACGTTTTCTGGCCAATGATATGAGTTTATTATTGGCCACAAGGACTGCAAACACTAAATTTTTTATTTTTGAGCATGCTGAAATTATTGTCGAAGATATCGCTTCTCTGTGAGCAGATGGCATAGGGATGCAGGAAATTCCGCTCATGAATATTGATGGTTCTGTTTCGTAAAACTGCAGCAAATGATCGATGAGCCGTTCTGAGCCCGTTAACAGACGTCTCAAATCGTAATTTTTCCTCCTCTCAAATATCGACGTCACTTGTTTCAACGTCAAAACACTAACGATTTGGTTATAAACGTAATTCAACTGGTTGTTACAGAAAAGAACAGAGTCGTTTTTCTTGGAAACCGCAACCAAAATAATTGGACCTCTGACCTGAAATACAATAACACTTTTGCCAAAATGTATGGACTCGATTTTATCACCGCTGTCTTCCACTATAGACACAAGGGCTTGCATAACGCCAAAAAGCGTTACCAGCTTGTCTTCACTACCATGTCGTGAGTAGACGGGTTTTCCGGATGAACTAAGGACGAACACGTGCCTTTCCTCAGCTTTCCAGGCTTCCGCCTCAATAGCATCTCCTAAATCGTTGTCCTCCACAACCAAATCTCTACTCTCCGCGATGGACTCAGCTTGCTGGCCGGAATCATCCGCCGGTACCCCTTCAAGACTTGAAGATTCATTTTTTTCTTCGTTGATTTTAGGAACGGAGGCATCTGAATCGGATTGACCATTCGTTTTTAACGTCTCAGTATCTATTCCGAACTGCGAGGACTCAGTTAGTACATTCTCTTCGTCTGCAAGTATTGTTGATTGCCCAACAAGTACTCCAGGCAGCGATTCACCAAACTCGAACGATTTTGGAGGCGCATCAGACATAATTGAAGGAGTTGCTGGTGATAATTCATTAGTGTTAGCTTCAAACCCAGTTTGATTGGAAAGCACACTAGAGGGTTCAGCAATAGGCATGATCAAGTATCTTGTCTCTGACGAAAATGAATCTGAAGTCAACCGAAAACGATGAGGTAATAAGGTACCGGAAATATTTGAGATGTTCAGAATAAAGCAACCACTGTTGAACTTACACCAAACAAGGATTAGCCAAGTCGTTCATTACTTAGGCGTCGTCTAGTTGAATACTTTGAATGTATGAATAGCAAAGCTGCATCACATTTTGGACATGGCAAGAATGAGAAACTTCAATGTTCGATCGAATCAAAATTCATAAGCTTTTGATACTTATGATCATCATACTAGATTGTTCATCACCTAACCACAACTGGACTTCCCGAATCAATTTGGAGAAAAAGAACAATAAACCAAGGAGTAATATAGAAATTAGAGCATAAGTCAAAATTAACTGAAACTATGTACCTAGATTCATCACCTTTATGACACCCATAAATGTATCTTCAAGAGTCAAATCCTGGTAGGGTCTTTTAGAGCAATGGTACTTGATGTAAGGAAAACACCCAGTACGCAGGATGTGGTAGTTGCTCTGTCCAACTTGCCAGTTGAAATGGGACTTGGCGAATTGGTCGTTGAGGACGCTGCTATATTTGACGAAATACGATGTCCATGGGGGTTCGTTCACTTGACGAAGGTAAGCTGTGAGCACTTCAGAGGCCTTAGGGCGGAACCACATGTCTTATGACCCTTAATGCATCTGAAAAAAAGTTGACGATTTAGACACGAAAACTCAGGTAACTATGTTGCACTTATGTACAGAATAAAATCAGTATGCTAATGACTTCAATGGTTTTAATATAAGTTTTCGAAATATTTGGCACTAGCTAATCCATCCATGCGCGAATTTGATATTTGAGATCCTTGGAAAAAAATATGAAGATTCAAAAAAAATTTTGTAGTTTACTCCCATTTTGACGATTTTAGGACAAACAAATGAAAATCAGGTAGATCTCATGTTTTGTTGACGTCCTAATGTACTTGTTGTAAGTAACGAATATGTGATCTGTGCTACAGGTGAAAAACAGTTTGGAGTGTAAATAGCGTAGATATTAGCTTGAGAAGCCTCCCAGCTCATCTGGAGCCAATGCATAGCAGGTAAAGTCCTCAGGAGTCTACATAGTATGAAGTACATACTAATCGCAGCATGAGAGTGTAAATAGCGTAGAAATCGCTTAGATATAGCTAAGAAAGATCTACTCAGCTTATCCTGGCACCATCCAGGGGAGTCCACCTACTAAATTACAGCTTGGGGATGTATAAAGCGTAGAAATTAGCTTAACTAGCCTCTCAGCTGATCTGGAGTGTAAGCACCGTCAGATAACATTTCCAAGGAGTCAACATACTAGAGGGCAGCTTGAGAGTGTAAATAGCGTAGAAATTAGCTTTAGGAGCTACTCAGCTGATCTTTGGTGTATGCATCGGTAAGTAAAGGTTCTAAAGAATCTACATGCTAAATTACAGCTTCTTATTAGCTTTAGGAGCTATGAAAATTATTACGACAAGAATTTCGAGGACACAACCCAGCAGTAAAACATAATACCAATCAACTACGGAGGTACAATGCTTAGCTGAGATATCTCCAAGTATGATTTGTCCACCAATGATATTATTGAATGAAATACTCTTAGTGAAATAAAGAATAAGATGTACAAAAATTAACATTGGTACAAATCAAAACACACTTTATGTAACATTTTTAGTTGGATGATGGAAAGAAGACTTCGTCTCAAAGTACTTCGTACGGTACTTTTTGCTTAAAAATGTAAAATTGAAGGGGCTGAAAGGGGCGAAACGCAATTTCATAAACTATACACTAATAGGTGGTATAGAGGAGTAACTCCTGTTAACAACTGTTGTTAATTTATTGCAAAGAAGTAGGTACAATTTTAAAATCTACCTATACACATAAAATGCACTTGAACTGAAATACGTGTCCTATTTAACGACTACGTACGTTTCAAATTTCAATTCTTTTTTCAGTAACCACATAATGATTGTAATGTTAATCACTTTGAGAGGAGAACCACTGAAATACAACTGATATTCAACACAACACAATGACAGTATCGCATTTTCAGGTGTGGGACAATTATTAGCTGCTATCAAGCCGGATGAGTTCAATTTTACGTCTACTCCCTGAATATACAACTGCAGTAATAATCTATTATTGAGCGTGGTGGTGAAACTTTTAAAATTAAAAATAAGTTAGTTTAATGGTGAGAAAGAAACTTCATAAAAGCAGACCTTTTTTCTTATATGCAGCACCATCTTACAGGAAGACAACGAATGCACCATTAATGATAAAAACAATGAACCTTCCGAATAATTCAGCTCAATAATTGAGTATACCAATTGACGGATAAATAAGAAGAATCGATAGACGAACGAAAAGAACGAACGCAAAGTCAACACAACCCGTATGCAAATTCAATTAAAAATAGATAACGATTAATGATAAGCGAAAGAACAAAGTGGGGTGGTGGTTGTCTCAGTAACTGCAGGAGTCACTTCTATGCGTTGAGCTCTCGTGGAATTTAACTCCAGCAAGTCTTGTACCACTCCTGTACAGTTTCCTGTAACACTTTCACCACTCCATCTGGTATCAGAGATGCCTGATAGATTCATTTTTTTCGTAAATCAGTATTTCATATTTTTTGTGAACTTTAGGTGATTACCTGTTAAGTGTATATTGAGGGAAATTTAGGGAACACGCTCCTTCTAAACTCTATAAGCTCATGACTTTTCATTTTTGTTTAGATTGGTAAACTTTTCCAAACAACAAAAATGTGCAAAAGGTGATTTCAGACATGGTTTTATGATGACAGTGAATTAATACTACAAAAAGAGTTATGAAAAACTTTGTTTATCATTTACAAGAAACACTTATCTAAGTTGATGATAGAAATGGCGAGGTAACAAATGTTTGGTAGAATGCGATTTCTAATATTTCATCGTGCTATCTGTGAGGAGGATAAATGCAGATCGGTATAAAATCAGTTGTTCATAAACATTTAAACGCTTAGACACGTTTACGGGTACGTCCAGAACGCTCACCAGTAGCGGCACCGTCGAACTTAGCATCGTGCAGTTATTACGAAACATGGACGTAGATAAGGAAGCACACTGTTTGGTGGACTATGGAGCTAATAAAAGGTTATTTTATGTTTCAAGCAACCTTTAATGTTAAAATCACGTTAATGTGAGTTTCTATTTTCCTCTAGTTCGTTGAGCACATAGGTAAGTTTAACTTTTTTACTAAATATATTGATAATTTACAACTATATTCATAAATAATTGTATCATTTTTTAAACATTTCATTAAGAAAGAAAGGTATTGAGTATCAAGTTTTCGATTAGTGAATGATCATTATCGGAGCTGTAAGCATTGCAATCTACGATTCACTGAAGGGCGTAGAATTGCACATTTTATCGATCTTCGAGGTAGGTATGTCCCTACTTCTTGGCTTTTAAAGTGATTGTTTCATGAATGAGCGCAAATTTTTCTTTGTAGGTAAACGTAAGGTATCGTAATTGTGCGAAGAGTTTGGAACACTCATATCATGGAAAGTGGGGGAAGATATCTTCAAAGCGATATTCACATTTAGAGCTATTGTCGTGTTTTGATTTGTTATATATATTCGTTCGTATGAAAAAATACCTAATATAGGTACCTCCAAATTTGGGTATAGGTGTTGATCGCCCGTACTAAATCCAACATTGGGGTTCAGGAGTGTGCATGCCCCGTTAATACCTAATAGTGCTCAATTTACTTCAGCTATCAGTAGAGTAGCTCAAGGAGAGAGATGTTCTCTTCCTTGGTTAAAATGTACGCAATTTTTGCGTCTAAATAACCCGAGAATATTCGAATTTAGGTTTAAAGCGAACATTCACAAATAGTACGGGAAATCGATTCCAAGAAATGCATTTATCACGGGAGAATATTTAGTAATTACTTATCTTCTGAAGACATGTGTACTCTACTGAAAAAGCCACTTAGAATTCACACGAAATCAATAGTGTTTCTTATTAATCATCTCTTATAACGTATGGCCTGCTATCCCTTTGACATTATAATTGATAATGTCGTATCCAACTTTTTGAAATATGGGTGACCGACTGAACGTTCAACTGTCCGACCAATCAGGTTTTATGCTGTGTAGTGACAAAAACCTTTCTAAGTAAATTTGTTAAGTCTTGCCACAATCTCTCTCCTGATCATGTTGTAGATGTGTGGTTGTTGTGTTCCAATGCCAACCATTTCATCCTTAGATTTGCTTTGGGCTGCTTTATGATTTCAATTCTGTTGTTGGTTGTTTGTGGAGGGATATCTTCCGTGTTTTTTCCTCACCCTGCCTCTGGTTGGGCTAACAGAACCCATAAAGTGCGTCCTCAAGGTACCTATTGCCTTAAAACTTGCTGACCTGGTATGAGAGAAAAAAATATTCTCCACTTTAAACACGATATTGCTCATTTGTGTTGGAGGCCTACCAGTTCATAATATTAAATAAGAAAACTATAATTAAAATTCCACGTGCAAATACCAAATCCGGTAGAGCTATATGTTGCCCCGACAAGATCATACACAAGCTCCAACGAGTTGAATTACGGGTTTACCACCTAACAACATCCCATGATAGTTCCGTTCGAGTCCAATGAACGGATCCAGTGTTAGGACAATGTGTGGGCATCTTCTAATTAGATACACAACCATAGACTCAGCAAATAAGTACTTAGTAGTTTTTGTCTCTTACTCTACAATTTTGATCAGACCGTGTGAACACCATTTAACGTGTTTTCATTATGTTTCAGAAATTTAAGGAAAATGGGTCACGGTGAAGAACACATTGACGAATCGAAGTTCACTGGCATGGCCAAGTACTTCAATGGTGAAACCGTCAGGGGGAGGGCTAACGTAAGTTGACTAGCTGTGTATCAATGTTCTTATTTATGCAACACTTCATATAGAAATCTTTCTGATTGAACAATGTGACGCCAATTCAGAAGCTTGTCAGGCCTTCGGCTATTTTATTGACTGGTTCTCAAGTGACTTACTTATTTCGATGATGTTGGTTTGTCTCCCTACATGAAAACATGAAATTTCATCAAGAGTATACATATACAGGTGCTACGTTTTTATATATTGTAACCTAGAATTTAATAAAAACTTTTTAAGTGGGGGTTCAAATGATTTTACGTTTCTGTTATATTTGACTCTTTGAGTTATTTAAAACAGTTGAAATTAACTGAACTCAATTATGTTTTTGATCACTTTGTTCTAATTAGTAATAAACTAACACCGTTGTTTTAACTAATCAAGTTTATTCAGCTACATGGAGATAGGAACAGTAAGATGGTGGTTATTCCAGCAGGCAGACGTTCGATCTATTCCAATGGATAAACAGGCATTGCTCAGCACGGTCCATGTAAGCTCTGTAGTGAACAAAGGGGACTTGGTCTTGCTGGGGTGCTTCTTACAAAATTGAAAAGCTGGAATTACATGGAACACACAGAGCCATACATGCTGTCATGTTAAGAATAGCCTGTCTAGCGTTGCGTATGCTTAATCAACTATGTCTTCAGTTGGCTCAAGTAGTTCTGAAGAAGGGCGAAGCGATTATCTGTGTGGAATTAGCATTGATTCATAGTCATTCTGATTCAAACCAGTACACTACACTAATAACAAAACTTGTTGGTGCTTATTACGCAGGGAGACGCTAGTTATATAACATAAGTGCTATAGGTGGTAGCACAGTCATAAATCGCGTACAAAGAGGGGAATACTTGCAATTGAAATAATTTTTTCTTTGTAGTTGAATTACATTTTTTAACACTTATTATTGACATACCATTACGTTTTTAGCATCATTTTACACAAAAAGTAGTACAAAGTTTAGTTCTTGCTTCGTAAACTTTTTCTGAATTATATTCCGTTGAAAAAAATACACATGTCTTCTTTTCACCATTTTCGTAACTCATTTAAAAAATATCCACCGAACTCCTTGAATGCCCTTTGTTTTAGAACGCTCGAATTTTTTAAAAGAAAAATGTTTTTCAGGAATGTTATAATATCTAACGATACACACTTGTAAATAAGTATGTACAGAAGATGAAGTCAGTACTACAATACATTCATTTTGTACAATAATTAGCTAATATGTGATGCGTTAAATTTATTTTTACAGATTGCTAAACTGACCTATGGAGTGTGTGGTGTCATCTTCCTGTATTTGTCCTTGAAGCCCAAGAAGAAGTGAAGCACAACCTAGCCACTTTAGCTACATTAAATTAAGCCAATTTCAGATGTATCTCTTTATTTTTATTATGTTACAAACTGTTGTTACCTGTCCATTCATTTGTTTATCCACTAAAAAGGTGTCATTTTTCACTGATAGCTGAATTTGGAGTTAATTACTCATCGATATGTGCAACCCTCATAATTGATTCCGTATAAAGTTAATTTATCCGAATTAGAAATACATTTGTTTGTTGTACATCCTGTAACATCCGATAATTTGTATGAATGTGCTTAGTACAGTTGAAGGCTGTCCCGGTAAACAGTGAAATCATGGGGCTCGCTAAATGTGAATGGTTTTTCTTAAATCAAACCTGTTACTTAAACTTTTTGAAAAGTCGTGCATTTCTGGGCATGGAACTTCATGAACATGTGTTTCTAGATTGAAACTTTCAAATCCTAGCCTATTTTCTTTTAAAAGGGGCCTTGATCCTGAAGAAATACGTTTTTATGTTCTCTCGCTGAGATTGGTAGATGTTGATCTAGATAGGGGAATCGTATAAAAATAGAATATTGCACACGGTTGGCACCTCTTGAATTTGGGGTAGGTTATTACGCTGACTACTACAAGAAACCAGTGCTCACGCCTTAATGGTTTGGGGGAATCCTTGTCTGCTACGAAGCCCTCATGCGTACCTTAGATCTTCTGCTAATTCCATCTGCTTCATCAACTGCCCTTGAGCTCAACGAATGTAGAATTGAGTTCATCAATGTCAGGTTTGTGGTGATTTCCGATTGTCAATGAACCTCTTTAACTCTTAGTTGTGTGTTCAAATCTCCACTGGAATATAGCTGAATCTCGGTGAATTAGCGAATTTGTCGAATTTTGCGCAAAATGATTTAACCGTTCAAAAGGAAGAGAAATCGTTTCATCTTCGTTGTGCATGACAGACCAAGTAGGAGTTGATTTGTTTGCAGTGAGGCTCCAAGGGAATAATCCCCTGAAATTTCAACAAAATCAAATGGAAACTGTAGAAATCAAGCTATAGTATCAAGATTTTTTTTTTTTTTATAGTATCAAGATTTTATTCTTTTTCTTTTTTTTAAACTAGTTGATACGGTTGGTTACTACTATATCAAGGGCCTACTTCAATAATAACTTGGTGTTTAGCCCAGCTGTTTTTAACAAATTATTTTTAGTTAGGGATTATTTAGCCACTTGGGTCGCAACTGTTGATTGCAAAGTTTATATTGTTCACATTTATTTTCGTCGTTGTTCCAAAATTATGGGTTCGGACTTAAAAGATTCAGATTTCAATTACGAGAAAATCATGGACTTTCGAGGTTCTGGACAGGTAAGGTCGAGACCAGAATTGATCTTGGTATTCGATGCGCCTTTCCATCCAAAATTCTCTGAATGGAAACTATCCTTATTTCAAAACAATGAACAACAATCTTTAAACGACATTAGGTTGGTTTAAATACAAACAGGCTGCAAGGCTTTAGAAGCGCTAACTCACACAGTTCCCGGACATGCCCATAACATTGGGAGGGCAGTTTGGTCGTTAGGACTCAGAGAACGAAATTCTCGTCAAAGATTAGTGGGTAGTTGACACTTACTCCGACTCCAAATAATTTGTGCAGAGAATCATCTAGGTATCTCTAAAATATAAAAACCTTTCTTTGTCTACCTACGAATTTCAAGTATCTACCCACGATTTTACGAATTTATAGTTTTTATGACCACCGATTATGGTATGTTCAGTGGTTCTCTTGGAGGTAATCTGCTGTAGAGGACTGTTAGAATATTTAAGAACCTCCGCCCATTTTTCATGGCACTGAAGTGGTATTTCTTTTTCATCATTCCACTTAGGAAGGTTTTCCTGAACGACTTTAGTTAGTATCTGGAATTGATCAAAAAGGATAGAGTCATCGATTTCAATTTGCTTCACCATCAAATAAGATACTGTCTCTTCAACATTTTCCCTTTTTGGCATTCCTTTAATTACATCCAATTGAATACCAAAAATGGTAAAAATGAGGCATTCCACTTGCTCAGGTACTGTGTACAAGTGCTATAAAACATGTCAACTTCATTTTTAAAATCATTGTCAACTGATGGCGTTACGTCTGATTCTTTAAGTGCCGACTCAACATTAAACGGAATGAACCTCTGTTCTTTCCTCTTGGTTACAGTTTCTACAATTTCGTTCAGGACATCCATTATCTCTTTTCTTGTGCTATGTGCTATGCTGGGACGTACAAAGTTGGCTGAGAATGAACCATAAGCAGGCTTCACTTAAAGGCTTATTGAAAAACTTTACCAATATTTTTGGGGCATTTTCTTCACTTAAAAAAATCTTTCAAGGCTTCAATCAGCGTAACGACTTGGTCAACTGCTGGGAATAGAGATAACCAGCGAGTTTTAGAGTGACACAGAACGTTCATATATTCAGTTCTCGCATAATCGCAGAACTCTTTAACCCTCTGTGTGTATATTAAACTGAACTGTTTGATTTGATTGGATTTGAATTTTCATTGTCACGATAGACCGAGGACACATCTGTCCTACACTCATCCGATCCAGCTCCTATCCGATTTTGCCCCGAAAATCGGATCGGTGTGGGATCGGAAAGGGATGGGCACACTTTCCCGCCTCGAATGTTAACAGTGCCCTGTGGACTGTGAAGGAAAATGTTGAAGAATTTTAGCAACAGGGCTTTGGCCATGGTGGCACTTGCACTCGATGAGGAAGATGAAGGGAATGGAAGGTGTTTGGTGACGAAGAACCAACATAAACGTAGATTCTGGGTGCACGCTGCTTGGAAGAGCAGAGCTGAAGAAGGAGAGTTTTCAACGTTGCTACCACATGTTTTGGACGATGAAACCAATTTCTATCAATATTTTAGAATGTCGATGTCTACTTTCAACTTGTTGGAAGCAAAAGTAAATAAAAGGTTTGGTCGTACAGTACCGGATATTCCCTCACACACTCAATTAGCTCCTCCGGTTTGATAGACATTGTTATTTAATTTTAGTTTGGAAAACCACCACAAAACGGCACGAACAAATTCACTAGAGCTTGGAAAATGAGAGCACGGCCGTCCTGCACCCTTCCCGCAAGCTAGACAACGAATAGATTCCGATTCTGGTGCAGAATCGGAGTCGGACGGGAGTGGGATCGGTCGTGTGTCGGAAAAGTGTGAACCACAGGGTTTCAAGTTCGAATACATTGCCCTCTCCGACACCCGTCCGACTGCATGATCGGAGCTGGATCGGAAAAGTGTAGGACAGGTGTGTCCCGGCCTTTTTTCGTGATTGCATGTATAGATCAAAAACCGGGACAATCCTGGTTTTCCCGTACGTTTGGTCATGCTATGTAGGTACGTCCCTAGGCTTTAGGCGACTAGGAAACCAACAGTAATTATTTGCCTGCCCATTAAGTTTTTTCAAACGCATCCGTGAGCAAGTCTGCATAGTAATGAAATGTTACTTCATCATAAGAGTTTCTGTATGGTCGGGCTGTGGAGGTGCCGAACATTTTCTCACACTTCGCAGATTAATTGACGATTTCCCGCCCGCTCACGAGATGGTTTGCAGCGATAAGCCAAGGTGGATTATTTACCTTGAGATAAAAAAACTCCCAGCTGTCTGTTCGAATTTTAGTTCTGACGTTATCCTCTAGATGGCGCACACTCCTCTTCCGCGATGAGCCCCTGATCCCCGCTCCTCTTTCCCCGATCATCGTAACACCGGGCGCCTCTGGCGGCCTTTTCTCATACTATCATTGACCCGTCTGTTCCGTCCTATTACGACGTCCATTGAAAATCTGGGATACGGCAGTCGCCATTTTTGTGGTTCGAGTGTGTTCCCTTCAGTGGTCCCCGGAAAATATTTCGCGATTTTTCGGTGGGTTTCCGGTGTGTTTTTGTGATTTTTCTCCCGCGGAATTGTGGTGCGTGTTCCTGAGTATGACGAAACCTCTGAAATGGGCGTGTTGACCGCAAAGTGAGGACTAGAAACTCGATCAAAATCTGCTCCCCGTGTCACCTTGTCGATCCCCCGTTCTATTCTCATACTGATCAAAACTTGGGTTGGAGAAACCCTTTTCGTGTGTATATTTCGCGGGTGGAGTAGTGCCAAGGTGATATCTTAGCCCTGGAAGGGATTAAAGGGATCAAAATGGGCAATGCCGCTACGGCCAACAAAAAGGGGGATTCGGCTGAGTCCGTCAAAGAGTTCCTCGACCAAGCCAAAGAGGAGTTCGAGGAAAAATGGAAGAAGAACCCAACTAACACGGCTGGTCTCGAGGATTTCGATCGTATCAAAACCCTTGGAACTGGGTCTTTCGGTCGTGTTATGATCGTCCAGCACAAACCTACCAAAGAATACTACGCCATGAAAATCCTGGATAAGCAAAAGGTAGTAAAATTGAAGCAAGTCGAACACACTCTAAACGAAAAACGCATCCTTCAAGCTATAAGTTTTCCATTTCTGGTTAGCCTCAAATTTCATTTCAAAGACAATTCCAACCTGTATATGGTCCTTGAATACGTCCCTGGGGGTGAAATGTTTTCACATTTGCGAAAAGTGGGTCGATTTAGTGAGCCGCATTCGAGATTTTATGCTGCACAAATTGTTCTAGCGTTTGAATATTTGCATTATTTGGATTTGATATACAGGGATTTGAAGCCGGAGAACTTGCTGATTGATTCGCAAGGTTACCTCAAAGTGACGGATTTCGGATTCGCCAAAAGAGTCAAAGGGAGAACATGGACGCTCTGCGGTACTCCGGAGTATCTGGCCCCCGAGATCATCCTGAGTAAGGGCTACAACAAAGCCGTGGACTGGTGGGCGCTGGGAGTTCTAGTCTATGAAATGGCAGCAGGATACCCTCCGTTCTTCGCCGATCAACCGATTCAGATCTACGAGAAGATCGTCTCGGGGAAGGTGCGATTCCCCTCCCACTTCGGATCGGACCTGAAGGACTTACTGAGGAACCTCCTCCAGGTCGACCTCACCAAGAGGTACGGCAACCTCAAAAACGGCGTCAACGACATCAAAGGACACAAGTGGTTCGCGAGTACCGATTGGATTGCCGTGTTCCAGAAGAAGATCGAAGCTCCGTTCATCCCCAGGTAAATATACCTACCCATAATATTGTTATGCATCCCTACTAACTTGAAATTATGCACATACATGTAACATTCATTATGGTTGCGACTGTCCTTGGCAGATTGTTTTCTGGTCAGTACCCCTCCCCCTCATCCATCCCAGATCTTAGGTTTTAATCTTCGGCGCTAGTGTTGTTTATCTGTCCTGATTTCAATCAGGATAGTTGATTATCCTTGGAACCAGGATCTGAAGTGCCCCTTCCGGGTTTCCCGTGATATCTACAAATTAATGTCAACAAGCTATTCGGATAAAGGTTTCCATCTTTATCAATTCATCAATACAAAGATATTTGTTCCGATGACTTGAAGATCTTCAAACAACCTGCCTGGTTTGCATTCCCCTGCTTGACCCTGAGTCCCAGCTGATATTCTCATCCGCTGCGCCCCGAGATTCGAACGTTGAGTGCTTCCATCAATTTCCTTTTAAGCTATTTGGGGTGGTACTATCTACTCCATTGTTCCTGTCTAAATTGAATTCAGTTTATAAATTCACATTAAGAAATAATTGTTGAAGTTTTTAAGTTGAGATACATAGTGAGTCAATTTTTCAGGATATTTTTTAAAATCCTTCTATTTTGTTTTCTTGGATTACAACTTTTTATGCTAGTCTATGGTTTTTATGTAGATTTACGTTTGTCGAAGCAGTTACTAACATTGATAGATTCCAATAATTATTAATCCGCATTTCATACTTCGAAACCTCCTACACTCAGGCACGAACGCGATAAAAGTTTGGAAGTTGTACTTAATTTAGCTGTTCACACCTGGTTTATGGTACGATGAAACGATGAAGGGTACCGAATGTTGTATTTTAGGAACGTGGAAGTATAGTACTGGACTGATGGAATACGTACCTTGACCATGGTTTATCCGAGTTCGTATGGAATATTTGGTCGTATTTTAACCTGAAAAACAGGGTTCATATCAGATGTGTTGTGTAACAAACTAATTTTATTCAATTAGTGTAGATTCTGGCGAAAGAGGTTCGATTTCGGGATTCTAGGCTGGTGAGAGTTGTGTCAACATGACCGCTACCCTGAAACCAGCTGTTTTGAGGAACTTGTGGAGGAGGAGTTCGTGGGTGTAAAGCTCCGTTACTTCAAGTCGTTGATCGAAATTCAACGACCTCTATCATTCATCTTCTCTCCGGTTTGGCGAGGAAAAGATTGTAATGATGAATGGGGCTTTGAAAGGGACACTTGACTTCGAATTCAACGGTTCCTTGAAATTCGAAGTTTGGCCGACTTTTCGCAGATAATGAATCTTCAACCGCATCTCAATTCCGGTTTCCTATTCATCAAATCTACATGCCATCATTCTAATAAAGCCTGGCAAGTGCCACCTCGCATCATCATAACCTGACGGTGATTAGAAATATAGATGTTTCAAATATCATATCTGAAACCATTTTGTTATAGATGTTCGTTATAACCAAACACTATAGAAAGAGAATATTGGTTCCTCAATAATGAATCTAAAGCATTAAGACTTAATGCTTATACTTTTATACTTAATTTAAGTATAAAAACAGTTAGAGAATACGACATTTTCGTTTTTAAAAATCAAAATCTTCACTTCCACTTTTGAACAATTTTGGTTCCGTATACACTGTCGGCCAGGTTTCTCCCTGGAGTCGTTCATCAATTAATTTCCTAGTGGGTATAGGTAGTGGGGTGACCACATTTTTCGAATCCTTTCGGAGCATTCTTTATTTTCTGGCGGATACGTGTCCTTCAACGAACTTCATCAGTCTTATTATTCATCAATACACGCAGAATTCCGGCTTAGACATGGTGGTTAGACCCAGTCTTAGTTTTGCCTGCAGCTCCTCTCTCCCTTTATTAGTTTTTATTTATTTTTTACTAATTAACGCAATTAATGACAACAACAAATGATAAACATTTTAATCATGACTAGTTTTTATTTAAAGAAGGATGAGGGAGCAACTGGAAAACTTCAATTGCCCATAAATGAAACAAAGTGAAGGGATGTGTGGTGGCACCACCATGTCTAAGCCGGAATGCATGTATTGATGACATAATAAGAATAAAGTCCTCGTTGAAGGACGATCAGTTGACAAGTATATTTGATTTTCTTAGGAGCGAGCTCGCTTTATCAAAAGTGAACATTGAAATTCCCTCGGAATGGATTGTTGAAGATTCGATCAGATTAACTTCTTAGATGAATTTAATCTTGATTGGGTCCGTCAATGCGGCATTACATACATTCTGTTTCATTTTTGTTTATATGCTTTTGAATCATTATTTCGAACTTATTGAAGCTTTGTAATCAACCAGGTAAACAACATTTTGACTCCCAATCTTTTCCCCCCCTAATCAATGACCAAACTTTTCCTAATTAGGTCTAATGTAAGGAATCGGACACAAAAAGCATTAAACGGTTTACTAGTGGATGTCAGAAAAATGTAATCAGTAACATGAATCACGGTCGGAAATTATTGACTAGTTTTGTGTTAGACCTTTTCATGATGATTTCAACTATTCGAATCACATCTACCTGGTTCGTGTTTTAGCGTCCCAAAAGGTTTGTGCAATAATGAAAAATTATCTTCTATCTACTCTTGGCCGGTTCGTACGGAGTCATCTGATCCGACTCGTTAATTTTTGTTAGTTCCTGACTATTTTTTGCGAAACAAAATGAAACATGGTAGTGAAAACCAGAACCTCAAGTTCAATAGTGAATTATTAATTTTCTGAAAGTAGTACCTCTTCCCAAAATACAAAATAATGATCAGTGAAGATATGTACCTAAAAATGTCAGTACTCGTAAGTCTTCTAACAGACGCAAAGAAAATGATCAACTTTTTGGTGTGACGAATTTCAGCGTTTTGATTTTACTCCTTCATTTGGCAGATCTACAATTCTCAATTTATATTGTATGCATGTACTTTTTTTTATTAGGTTCGATAATTTCAACAGATGAATAAATCTAGGGAGCACGCCTGAGCTAAGTGTGTTGGAGCTATTTTGTTTCCATTTGTCTGTGGTAGTTCTTGGTTTTGTGGATATGTTCAGCGGTTGTGAGGTTCAGCTTTTAACAGTCCCTGTAAATCGTATCTTCTTTACCAGATCATCAGCGTCAGGGAGTAAGCAAGCAATGCAGGAAGCAACCAATTTAATTTCGTGAAATGTAAAATATTTCCTGTACGGAAGAAAACGGAAGTCAAACAAAGAATGTCGTCTGTTTCCCCGGGAAAAATGAGTTATAATGTTTAATCGATTTCTACGTTTAGGTCATCATAACTGCTAAATTGTTGCTTTAAATTCTTGAAACGGGCTCCCACAACTTTGTAGCGAGTGATTTAGTTGTTGGAAATTTCCTGTGACCTAATCACCCCAAATCTGAATACTAGATGACGTAGTATGAATCTTGGTGACGTAGTGTTTCAAGTTTAAATTTCAAGGAATTAGCCGGTAAGCTAGGGAGAATCAGAATTCGTTCATATGGTTTCGTTTAAGGCTATCCATCCTTATATAAGGTATCCTATAAGTTTCATCACCATCGGATTCGCCGGATTCATTTGTGCGGATTCGCCTACATGAATTTCATGAAACAACATTTCACACCTCTCAATGATCCTTATCGTTTCAAGACAGGAAAGTAGCTTCAGGATATTTAGTCAAAGGTAATAGCTCGTTTGGAATTTGAAGTTCGATTAGTTCTGCCGAACTTACGTTTCGATATTAATTGAGAATGAAGGCGTGGGCTCCGAGCGCTTGAGGTTCTGTCGATCCCTTTCCCCTCACGTATCATTGAGGGCGTTAGCCCCATCTCCTTCCTATATTCAATAGATTGAAATTGCTAATTTGATGCACATCTCCTATTTGCTATTATATATCTATTTCCGTGTTATAACCTAAGCTCTGTTTCCCTCTTGAAAGACATTCCTCTTCGATAGCATTATTATTCATTTAAGAGAGATGTTAGGCTCTGAAATCTGTAGTTCAGTTTATCCTATCGACCGATAGAAAAACTGCAGTTTTACGTCTCAAAACGTAAAAATCCACAGATCGATTGAAAAAATAAATAAATAAATAAACGGTCAGTTTCCATAGGCCGTTTGAAGTCCGGTACGGAGAAAACCAACCAGAGACCACAACTAATAGACCACAGTTAATGAGACGAAGTCATAAATCACAAATGGGTTCTAGTTAGAACTGAGTTCAAGAAATCTCTTTCTGTCATATATATCGCTGAATTATTGAAAAAACGCTGCAAATTCTTTCACTGGGGTTTATTATTCAATTGGCTTGCGTTCATGATTTTAATATCTACTAAGCTTTGGAGTGTGCATATTTCACAGGATAGAGCGATTATTGAATTTCAGGAGGCACACAAATATGATCAATCCAAATAGGTATTTTGCTTGAGAACAGATTTACGTGCTCCATTCATATCTCCTGAAATTCAATAACCGCTCCATCCTGTGAAACACGCACACTCTAAAGCTTAGTAGAAATTCAAATCATGAACGCAAGCCAATTGAATAATAAACCCCAGTGAAAGGATTTGCAGCGTTTTTTTATTGAACCTCAATACCCTCCCACAATAAAAACATCTATAATTTATCAAGTCCTTTGCACTCGTATTGCACCTCCCCAAATCCAAATTTAAACGATGTAGCCAAAGGTAGACTGATGTAGAGGAGGCACACAAATATCATCAACTGATCAATCCAAATAGGTGTTTTGGTTGAAAACCGATTTACGTGGTCTATGCATATCTCCTGAAATTCAATAATCGCTCTATCACCTGTAAAACACGCACACTCCGAAGCTTAGTAAGATTCAAATCATGAACGCAAGCCAATTTAATAATATACCCCAGTGAAAGAATACTTATTTACCCCAGTAGTAATATTGAATAATAAACCCCAGTAATAATATTGAATAATATTTACCTATATATTATCAGAACGCTTCAACCCGTGTATCGGCTACTAACTACACTACAAGTATCCACATCGGCTATCACTCCAGTATCCACATTCACTGCAACTCGACGCTATCGGCCGGACATCACTAGGTTACAAACAAACAATAATGAACGAAAAAACGCAAATGTTGGCACCATAAATCGGGCCATAGATCGGTTATGGTTTGACCTACGGACCTGGCTCATTCGATTCCCCGAGGTATGTTCTTAAAAATAAGTACACATTTAGGCCGTCTTGACTTGTTTTGAGGTTTTTAGGGATTTTACAAAACTTTGACAGCCCTTAAAGGGCACTTTAAATTGAGTGAGAGAGCTGGCTTAGGTTGGGGAGGTTAGAATTTGTTTTTCCAAAGCGATTACAATGGTTTATTATTGAATAATAAACCAAAAATCTGAAAACCGAAAACTTTCGGAATAATACCAATATTTTTGTGTTCGTTATTGATGGATATCTCTTCTACTTCGAATGAGCCCCATTCACCTTCAACCGTTCGTTATGGAAGAAATAAGAACAACACGAATGCAAATGTGTTTTAAGCGTCAAATAATGTAGTAGAATTTGCTTAGTAAATTGTGACGTTCGAATGAGCTGATATAATCGCAGTGTCGTCATATTTTCAAGTGTCCGTTTAGAAATTGTGTTTATTGTAACTTTCATAGGCATGTTAGTAGATAAGTCAGTCGTGTAGGTAGACACCATAGGTAGGTAGGTGGTGTAGGCACCATTATTGCTGTTTAGATATCAGCTTTTGTTGCTTGCAACGAAACTAGTGAGCTGGTATGTTTATTGAGTCATATTTACAGCGAAGTCATTCTGAAGCTATGGTAGAGGAATTGGAAAGTGTAGATATGTACCATAGTCTACTCTAATATACCTAGAAGAGCCACATAGAATAGGAATAATACATTTTTTTGCGATGATTTGCCGTGTTTTTGCTTGTTTTTGCCTTATAAAAAGAATTGACCATCCTATATTATGGCTGATATCTCGAAGACAATAATGAAAAAATAGCTCCCACCACCTCACGCCCTCTTCATCTTGAGAGGCCTTTACTATTCTTCAGTTTCGAGCTAGTTCGGTAAAATTTCGTGGAAAATAGGTGTATAATTCACGTAGTACGCGCTCACACGGTTGTAAGACAAAGGTGGATCTTGAATGTGACTGCTGCTGATAGGCCTAAGATCATGAAACCGGGAAGCGTGTCGGAGCTAATCCTCATATCTGCAAAGTTCAACAAAATCGTAATGCTGTTTATCTTAAGCTATATTTATACCTGACTGTACCTAGTCATTGTTATTCGATCAGTCGATGCAGAGGGCTTGAAGTATACATGATCTAACCATAATGAGGTAGCTAATTTGGTTGTTGCTGTTGTTTCGTCAATTTTCACTTCGTTGGTTTCCAGAAAATCATGTAGGATTGGAAATGTGTCGAAAGAACCATGTTCCACTTTTGAACCACCGAAGTATACAATCGAATAGTTCACACTCGAGTGACTTGAATGTTTAAATTTAATTGTTACCATCTCTATTCTGATATTAACTGTTCTGAAACTCAATGTAGTTTTTCTTTTTCTTTCGGCTAGTTCTTTTGATCAGAACCCGCGGCCCACAGGTTGGGAACCGCTGATTTATAGGGCTGTTGAGTTTGTGCAGTTAATTGATAGGGTTATTGCTAGCGTTGATTGGTAACCTCATATAGGGAGGTTTGACTGAAGCATGTTAAGGAGGTTTGACCTACCTCTCGACTCTTAAAGTGGTTCTACGAGTGGTTTCTTCATTTTGAAAACATATTTTTGGGGGGCCCTCTGAAGCAAGGCTTTGTTGTAGAATAATGACTATTAGATTGATACAAGGGGGGGGGGGGGTATGGTTCTTTCTAAACAAGAGGAAAAAGATCGAATACAACCTCGTTTCAGACCATTCTAAAGCCGAATCCGTAAAAAACCATTTGTGTGTGTACGTGAACAATTTGTCGATGCTGCCCAGCTTTCAAACGTTACTACGTTCATATTCACACTCATGGTTACGTTTTTTCTGTCGAAGTTCTAGTCCTCAGGGATAGCGAACGGATAAACGTAAAGTGGTCCATGTGGACTCGTGGACGAGATTTCTATCTATAACAAAACAGATACATTTGGGTTACTTCTAAGTTTTTGTTGATATTCTGATTTTTGAATTTCATCCTTTAGGGTTGGTCAAGCTTGATGCCAGTAAAAAGACGGCTACAGTCTGTGGTTTTTGATAAATTCATTCAATTTTCATCAATCCAATTCATTTCATTCGATTTGGTACTGTAATTTTGCGAAAGAGTTTCGTATAGCGGAAGGACAGATTTTTGTTTAATTTCATTTTTTTTATTCGACACATCTTGAAACGTAAATCGACAAATTTTGAAAATTAAATTTGTAATTTTGATTGCACGTTGAAAATGAAAAACTAAAATGCATAAATACAAAGTAAGGTAAGGGAAACGACTAATGAGAAGAGTGTTTCTCGACTTGTTTTCTTACAGTTAAGTACTTTTCAAAAAGGTTTTTTTAGCATTTAATTTTTCGTTTGAGGAGAACATAGCGATGACAAGAATGGAATTTTTAAATTGTTAATTAATGAAGTATACCTAATGGAAATATTAGTTTTGGAAAAGGGTGTAGTAAAAAAAATACCTGATGTGGGTACAAATGAAATCGGATAAGCATTAATTCATTTATTCAATACATCAATACCTACCTGTACACCGACTGGGAGTATCTTCAACTATGGTAGCTAATGCGATTATATAAACACCAATGTAAACACGCCGGATGTGCTCTTCTTTGATTGATACTTGAGCTTGAGAACGTGCATGCGATGGGTCCCTAAATGCCCCATTATACATGAAAAACTTGTTGAGGAAGGTGGGGTAGATCCATTCATTAAACCCTCGCCCGCATTCTAACGAACAATGGCAACAGACTAATTAATGGCTGACGGGAGTAATCACCACATTATTAGTACTCTTTGAGGCTCTTTTAATTTACTTACCAAATTATTAGTTTAGAAGATTGGATTGATTGAATTGAGACCGTCGAATATGTGCAATGACTTGTTCTCAAGTTCGTTTCTAACCAAACAAACTGTATATGAACTCCAGGGCGAAACACAGACAGCGAAAGGGGATATTAATAAAAACAGTTTCATAATGTGGATGGTTTCTGTCGCTCTGGGATGTTGGAATTCCCTTGCTCATTTGGAATATATAATTACTCCGAACACCTTTCTAAATTGTTTAAATCAGCAATTATTCCTTTAAATTAACAATATTCCTTTTCACGTACCACTTTATTTCCATCAGTTGAACTGTTTTTCATGGTTCAACCTAACAAACTTTGCGCCCCGAAATGTATAACCAATTGTCATAGTATAGGTGGTCAAACATTATTACACCAATAGGTACCCCATTAGACCAAAACTGTACCTATGGACAGGCTTTTGTCATAGTGGCGCCGTTCCTCCCTGGCTCAAAGATGATTATTTTCGTTGAAGAAACCTAGAATTTTCATCGGGTTTCTCATAATTTCTTTGATTTTTATAAAATCATAATTTATCGTGATTTACAACAAAGTACGCAGTTATGATAGTTAAAAAAAAAAATAAATAAATAAATAAAAAATAGCACAAAATTTAAATCATAGAAGAGAAATATAACTTCAACAAAATCAGCCGATGCGCAAAGATAATTTTGTAACAACGTATGCGATTGACAAGGTATCTAGACCCCAATTGCACAATCGTGAATTCTATCGAAATCAGATGAAAACAGTAAACATTGGTGTTATTCAAACCTAAGCTAGGTTTCATATACGTTATAACGATTTTGCCTCTCAATGCTTGGTCTAAAACTGAGTCAATAATGGATTGTATTTATACAAACCTATACGTATCGAACCCAACATGGTAAGCTGATATTTTCTGATATACGGTAATTTTATTATTGCAACTCGTTAATCTCTCGAATAGTCGTCGTGGGCTGAACGGGAAACAGCACAGCTGCAGGCTGATCTCTTTGCTGATTGAGGACGTTAAGGTAGTCATTGTAATCGGCATTGTTGTGACACTCTACTGTTGGATGATATCTCGGGAAGGAAAGTTCTTAGTTAGGAATCTATGCCAGCCCCTTTGCCGTGAGCGTGCCAACGTTTTTCCCATGAATATTTGTCCATGAATGATGATCCTCTAAAAATTCAACGAAATACTATCACCTACATTGACCACAGATCCTGTCGACGAATTTGGACACTTCAAAAAAATTGTGAGAGGAATAAAGAAGTATCCTAAATCAATCCTTCCAGTGATCCGTAGGTTAGTTAGAGAAATAGATCAGGAACTACTGATGTGACCAACTAGAACGAACTCATGACCTCCGTATGAAATAGGTACCTTAATACGCCTCCATGTCCCTTGATCTCATAGTTGAGAGTTAAATTTAGGTGGATAGGGATTGAGTAGGTAGTTGGTAAAACAATAATAAAAGTATCCATACAAGTAAATGTAACGGCTCCAGCTTTGGTACATTTAGCAGCAGTGCTTCTAGCTTAATATTTCTTCGAGAATTAGCTCTTTTGACTACCACCGAACCTCCCAACAATGCTTGTTTTGGTTGGAAAACCTCCTTTACTCGTGATGAAGTTGAATTTTGTGTCGTAGGACCAACGTCTTCTGCAATCCTTTTTTATAGAAGGCAAAATTGGTGTTATCTGTTGTTTGTTGTGTTAGCACGAGTTTGTTTGATTGGACTCACATCGTGTTTGGAGCGGCTGATTTCTCCCCTTTCTCTGATTTGGTTTGATCAAACGATTGAACTATGTCTTTCGGGGACGCTGAAACAGGTACTTAGGTTGAGGTGATATTTGCTCGATACACGTGACAGATAGGAATAAAAAAGTATTCAGGAACTGAGTAGGGTAAGACGGTTTGATGAAATAACAAAAAAATGACCAGGTTCTGGGATGTAAATTCATGAAAGGTGCTGGGATCATGGTCGAACGAGATTTTCCCTGAGGAAAATTGCAGGAGTTCATAGAATTCCCTTCTATAATTTGGAGATCCATGGAAATAGCAAATATTGTTTGGAAAACAACGTCTTTTATGTGGTGTGCGTTATTTTTCTACCTCACATGTTGAAAGAATATTTGCTAGTATATTAAAGATGAATAGAGTATTGCGTGGTCTACAGTAATTCCATTGTGAGGACACTTTCATGGGATCTTCTTAGAGCTAACCCGCTCAGTTCTTGGAAATTTCACCGAAATTAGCTAATAAGCCCGCCGCGGTCGTGCAGTGTCCACAGCTGATGCAATTCATAACCCATTTCAAATTCAAACTCCAACTGGGGAATTCGCATGCATTTTTTTATTTTTTATTCTACCTTTCCTTTCTTTAATTCGGCTAGAAATTATCTTGCAGAGCCTTCAATACCATCGAAACAAATTCATTGGGGGAGATATCACGAAGAAAAGAAATGAGCATCTTGAATGGGTGGGGGCTATGACCAGGAGTCTCTACGACCTAAGGGATGCCACAATTGCAGTGAATTTCTCAATGGAGTGCTAAGACGTACAGCTTCTACGATAAATTCATTGCAATCATTCGTTGATACGACAGGAAAAACGCTTAATGCACGATGCTTATAGTTTGATGCCTTATCTGAGTGATTCAAGTCGAGTCAATGTTATTCAAGCAGATAACACTTTTGACGACTCTTCAACTCTGTTGGGTTCTAGCATTATCCGCTAACTTATGTGACGTTACTCTTTCCAACCCCATGTTTTTAAACGCCGTCATTGTCGTTTAATTACGTGCATTTTCTGGAAGCGATTTCAGCCGCTGACTATTGTTTTTCCTATTTCCCCAAGAACCACTTTCAGAAAAATGAAAGAGAAACCCCAATATTTCAACATATTCCATTTCTCTTGAACTACATTTTTTAAGTGAATAAATTGGGGCAGATTTGTGCATGCACACTTTCTTTCAATGTTCTCCACGTACCATCTAAGTCCTAGTACGAACAGCTCTAGAAACTTTCAAAAGAATAGTCACATAATGAAACTTTTTTCCTCGGACACCTATGTGGTGTTCATGGCGCGTCGTCCTTGGAGTCGATTTATCATACCATATTTGAGCGAGCTTGGAAATTACACCATGAGACGTAGGTGTCTCCAGAAAATCACCTTTGAACATGATCCTATTGGTCAGTGTAGACCTTGAATATTTCACCAAATTGACACTGTAATTTGAAAACTGTGGAATGCAAGACTTAGTGGGTGTTTTGCGGACATTAAGTTCATCCTCCTGTTTTTTTAGGGAGTAATCGATGTACCGTGCCCCGAGAAAGTTTAAGGACACCCCTCGGAATCGATTCTTCCTATTTTGTCCTTAACCTTACATGCACACAAGAAATTCGTGGATGCCATTTCAAAGAACTCAAAAAAGCTTTAAAAACAAGAAAACAACTTTTTTTTTACCTACTTGGATGTTATATATAAATTAAAATTATACATTCTAAACCCGAAAAAACCTTGTTTTTCGGATCAAAAACTTTATTTTTCTAGGAGCTATTGATGTAGATGTGGACTGGAACTCGAAGGCCGGGGGTTTTGGGAACTAACGCGGAGGCCTGTTGGCTTTATGCGCTTTCCTGAGAATTATACATTTAATCAAGGAGATTCAGCCCCTTGGTAAGGGGTTTGAGGCCCTTGATTAGTCGTTCGCTTTGAATACCTCATTGGAGTTGGTACCCCGAAGAGTTCAAATCTGCAAAAAGTGAGTGCTGAGTCCTCAAATATTATGTGGGATGCCATTTCGTCAGTTCCCTCACATAACCTGCATAGGGTTGAACTTTGTGTGACCCCAATGCGTTGTAGGTGCAAATCCGGTTATAAGGCCGATCGTTGTTTTTAGTTTCCTACGGTTTTTACCAAGTAGCTATTCAGTAATTTTGTTGTTGGGTGCCGCCACCATCAGTTTACTGTGGACTTGTCCTTCAATATTGAGCCATCAGGTGGTTGTTTGTCCTTCTGAAGGCGGTGTTGATGGTCCTTTGAAGGGGTTTTGGTATACCGACTGCCGGCTCAGGGCCTGCAAATGGGGTTTGAGAGCCCCTTCTTGCAAGCTCGACAACCAGGAACTATTTATGCCATAGCGATATATATATTTTTTTTTTCCTTGGAGGCTTTTCTCAAGAGCGATGTTAGGAAAATTGGGACGAATTGGAGTACGGGATTAAAATTAAGGCCGTAACTTGAATAGCCCAAAACCCTCACACCAAAATCCTTGGTTACAACTCAAGGTAAACACCAACCAACAATAGTTAATTAACAATTATAGTTTTGTCGTTCTTTTGGTTTTATTAAGTTGACAATTAGATGTTTAGTTGTGGACATATGAGTTTGTTGTGTTTGTCTCGGTGGCCAACGATTTTAAATAGCCGTTATGATTAACCTGTTCTTCAAACGTAATCCCGCTCCTTCAAACCGTCGCTCTAGCAAAAATAGTTCCTAAAACCCAATTTATTTTTGAATTTCTTGTGTGCAAAAGAGGAGGGACTCTTTCCGAAGGCTGTCCTCAAACTTTCTACGGGCACTGTATCTGAAATTATTCAGCGGTAAATTGCCTTGGTAATTACAAGACCAAATGAGTTGCGATTTTGGAGTCCGAATGCGGAAGTAGAGCAGAGAAAATCTCTTGGACGAGCTTGGGTTGCGGTGGGATGTAGGAAGTCAATAAAAACATTGAACAGATGACCTGGAAGGTCAGAAGGTCGCATCATAATTCACGGGCTAAGATAGACGAAAATGCAAAAGCCGGCGACTGACAGCTTCAAACCCAAAGAATTTTAAGGCAGATAAAGAAAAACGTCTGCCACATCGGTAGACAATTGCTTACTTAAAGTCGTTCTCGGAGATTATTAGTTATCTTACTGCTGTGTTCGAAGGTCAAGTTCTGACTCTTATCAACTCTACATCAGCTTATGGGGTCTTTATAGTTGGAATTATGTTAGGTTTAAAAAATCTAAAGTGTTGGGAGCTCTCTGGTCTAACATGGGGGGATTGACGTCCGGCCAGGCGTCCGGAACCGGCGTCCATTCTCGGCTAATAAATGCAATTTAGTATAATTAACTCACGTTGAATTCCACAATACACAATCACCTTGTAACAACCCCTCAGATACTGTCCATTTCGAGCTTATTCTGGGTGTTTTATGGTGAGAAGTGCTCGGATATTAACAATAGCTGAGTTGCGCGTACGAACTTGTATTGCCCCTCAATTGCGATCAAACATATGCAGGACTGCCCAACAGCTCAATTCACTCAATCCCGGCAAATTGTATACTAGTTGGATATTGTAGTTGTGCTGGGAGAAGCAATTGGTTGATATGTGAAATTCACCTTCAACCTGATACTAAACTTAAATTTACAATTCAGAAGTTTAAGGAGGATGAGATCAGGTAAATTCCAGAATTTGTACCATAATGACCTCTGCCAGAAACATGATGGGGAGTTTTCATGCACAGAATGACTCATGATCGTGGTCCAGGAAATGAAATGGTGGAATGAATCGATGAATGATTTTTGGCTGTTATGACGAAAACCCAGACTTGAGGATTATAGGTATTCTGCACAATAGGAAACGAAACCATCTACACCTTGAATGAGATTTAATTTCTTTATCGGAAGGTATAATTGTGCATCACATGATTTAACCTGCAAGCTTTCAATATTCTTTCTATTTATTATTAACGTCACGGTAGAAAGAAACGGGATTGACGTCATGACATCATGGTTGTTGTTTCGGCTACTTCCCAATTTCTGATACCCCCCGCATGACACATTTTTAGAAAGCTCGCTTCTATATCAATATGCTGGGGGATTGTGTTACTGAAAACAGCGGTTGAAATTGCCCGATTTTAATTGAAAAAAAAAAGATAAGATCTTGGTCAAAATTTGTGTAGCTTTTAGATAGTAGATTGCAATTTACATAGTATGTATTAAAATACATCAAGTAGGAGTAGATGTAGTATACGTGATACCCTAAGCTAGAAGTAGAAATTCTTTACATATGATTATGTCGTACATTAAGGAACGTTATTACAGATATGTAGTACATATCATATGTAAATGATTTCTACTTCTAGCTTAGGGTATTACGTATACTACATCTACTCCTACTTGATGTATTTTAATGGGTTATGGACTGTGTGGAGGTTGGTTAGCTTGGTGCATTAAATTACAAATATATCTATTACTTGGTAGACCGTGTTTAACCGTGGTAAGTAGAAGGTCAGTTCCTGTGAGGTTTGTGACGCGGGCTCATGCTATCGACAGGGGGCTTTGTTTCCTCTTACGTCACTACTTGAGACCCCGTCATTTCTCACAATAATGGGAAAACTAAGGAACGTTATCACAGACTGTTTTTACCTAACATAGCGATCGTTTTATAAACGCACGTAGAAACAACTATCTACTCATCCCACTATACAGTTCGGTTACCCAAACTGATATCAGAGTTTGTAGACGTGCGAAATTCTTATCCGTTAAATCCTTGCGAGAAATGTATGTTGGGCATCATTCTAATGGGGAGGGTGGGTCAGAACGTTAGAAAGAAATAGTGACCTTTTCATCCAACAGTTCTGTTACCCAAACTGCTGTCAGAGTGTGTAGGCTTCGTCACTCCTATATCATGCGCCAAAAAATGTTGTTGGTGGCTACCATTCTAAGGGAGGAGGATGTTGTTGGTTCAGAATATCAGAAGAAAAACAGTCTGCTACTCATTCCTCTAAACAGTTGGGTTACCAGAACTACTCTCAGAGTGTGTAGGCATCGTTACTCCTAAATCCTATACCAAAAAAGTATGTTTGGTATCATTCTAAGTCATCTTACCATCCCACTAATCAGCTTGAACGATTCAGAAATCAGATATAGATTTCAGTTCAAATGTTCAATTCTCATGGTTAGGTACAACTTTAGAAAATAAATAACTAAGTTACATTACCTACTTTGGAATGTACGCCACTCGCCAAAATATAGTCACAATAGGGTACAGGCATCAGTACTTTTTTACTTATTTTTAATTGTTTTCATCTACTAACATAATCAGTGCCTCAGTAGTAGATTGTTTGGTCAATCAACCACAAGTAACACACCATTCTTTCACTTATTGAAGTAATTGTGTATATAATTTAGAAACAATTTTTTTGAAAGATCCTTTAAAATGAAAAATAATTCATGAAAATCAAACTTCTCTCAATGGCTGATGTCATAAAGTAAAAACCTTGGATGAAACTGCTAATATTTGGCTACTCTAACCTTTACAGTGCTGGTTTGATTTGTTGCGCGACTCTAGTGGCAGCACGGTAAGAGATAAAGTCTGAAATGAAGCCAAATACAAATCATTCTGATGGTTCTACTCTCATTTCTTCGTTTTGAAGTTCTATGTGTCTACTACTGTCTTGACGTACTGTTAGTGCTTTTTCCCAACTCTTAGCAGTTTTGGATGAGCCAGTTAGCGAACTGCAAAACGGCATCAGTAAATAATTGTCTTATAAAGCATTACTTCCTTGATTTTCGTGCATTTGGAAACAGCACAAATTGTGGGATAATACGTTTCAGGTAAGTTTCTACTGAAGTTTGATCGCTGAAATCTCATACCCTAACTCCCGATTTGATATCATTGAGACTGGTTATTCTATTGTCTTATTTCCTACTAAAAAATGTCAACCCCATCTAAATTCATTAGTTCACGTTCACTACACCAGTATCTCGGTTATCCTCTGGGTATTTGGGCCATTAATCATACCATTCCATCACCTTCTTTGTAATCTTTGTAAAAGTAACTATTGATAGGTGTTTTGGTTAGTATTGGTCGACTATGTAGGTTAATTTCACAAATTTCGTAGTTATCTACGAAGGTTAATAACATTTGATTACCTTGATTGATTAAACGAAAGCACTGGCTACGAGATAACTACAATCTGTACAGGATCTATTCACAAAATCAAACCGCTCTTTAAGAACTGCAGCGTTTTTATTTTGTGTACTCGTACACTAGGTGAGATATCTTCCCCACGAACGTGCCAGAAATTCAGTAAAAGCGGCATTGGGGTTCCCGGTCGACGAAAATAAGAAGTAAGAAGACGAATGGAAAGGACTCGGTCTCCCAGTGAGATATTATCGGGAGATTTCCCCTAGTGCCTAGAGAAAAGTAATTTATTTTTAACATCTATTTCAGCGAATAAGCCCCTAGGGTGGGTTTGAGCGAACAAAATTGAATATGTAAATCCCGCTGAAAAATCCCCGGTATTCACTATTTTAACATTTCATCGTTCAATTCGGCGCAGCTAAGATCCAACTCTATTGATAACATTTCAAAGCTTTAAAATTTGCAGATTAATTTAGTTTTCGTTCTAGACCATTTCCTAGTCACAATCAAAACTATACCGAGTTCGATTTTGATGAAATTTTCAGAGATGGATGTGCGGGTTAACTTCTAGACTCTCCCATTGCATTTAATTGTGTGCACATGCGTATGCAATAAACATGAAATTCTCATGGTGTATACGGGGTCGCTTTTTGTAAATGTTTTTCGGTAGAATTAAAAAAAATTGAACTTTTTTTTTACGGATAGAAAAAGTTTTGATTTTAGCGGCGAAGGAGCAAAATAAAGTAGATACTGCTTCTCTATCTTGAACGACAGTTCAAGGATGAATTACAGGTTTTGTGTGTTGACATGACACAACCTGTTCATCGAATTTTGTTAGTAATCGTCTTCAACGTAATAGGATTGACTTAAACTTTTTTTTTCATCGCCTGTATTTTATACTTGATACACTCTTCTATTCTTCCATTATGTTTCACGGAGATGTCCCGAACTTTAGCTTTGTAAAGTGATCTTCATACATCGAAGCCACTCCGTTATTCACATTAGATTTGTATCAATTGTGGGAGGCGAGTAAGTTGAAACTCACGTGCTTCCTCTTCCCAAAAGCGACGTATTACCCATACAACTGTTTCAGTTTTGTGGAAAATATCGGTGCAGTGGGATCGATTTATAAGTCCCTCCTCCTCCAAAGTTCCTTGTAAAAGAAGAACTCTATTGTGTTTATTCCAAGGTGAATAGCGTTCGAGGTGAATACTGTGTTTTAAAAAGGATTCTTATATGACCTTACCAGACATCCGTCCTATTATTTCTGCTCAGCTAAAACCATCATTGCTCTTGGCATTCTTGCAATTATGTTCCTATTTGAAACTATTAGAATTGAGATTACGACTTCATTAGGGCTTTAAGCGAGCCCCTGGTTTTAGGGGTGGAGGAGGTATTGCTCAATCTCCTTTGTCTTCCTTTAAACAATAGTTCAGTAGTTATTGTAGTATAAGTAATTATGGTGTTACAATTGCATAACATTTCCGTAGGTATATCACGTTTTCATTTCCGTAGGTATATCACGTTTTCATGTACGTAGTTATTGTACTACAAGTAATTATGGTGTTACAATTGCATAACATTTCCGTGGGTATATCACGTTTTCATGTACTTATATCACGTTTTCATGTATTTAAGATGTCCCTTTGAAGCAAGGCTTCGTCAATGATTCGTTTGGGGGGTGTGGGACAACCCAAACATGATTTTTAAACCAAAAACTGAATACAAATCCAGATAGCGCCTGAATGTACGTGTGTGTGTGAGAGAGAGAGAGAGAGAGAGAGAGAGAGAGAGAGAGAGAGAGAGAGAGAGAGAGAGAGAGAAAGAGAGAGAGAGAGAAGAGAGAGAAGAGAGAGAGAGAGAGAGATCCATTTTGGTCGAGAACAGATTTACGTGCTCTATGCATATCTCCTGAAATTCAGTAATCGCTCTATCAGCTGTGAAACACGCACACTCCAAAGCTTAGTAGAAATTCAAATCATGAACGCAAGCCAATTGAATAATAAACCCCAGTGAAAGAATTTGCGGCGTTTCATGCGTATCAGAATGCTTCAACCCGTGTATCGGCTACAAAGCCTTTTAGGAGTTCACTCCAGTATCCACATTACTACATCACTACGTCACTAGGTTACTGATGTCAACCCAAAAACAATAATAAATCAAAATAACGCGAATGTTGGCACCGTAAATCGGGCCATAGATCGGGTATGGTTTGACCTACGGACCTGGGGAGGGGCTCATTCGATTCCTCGTGGAGTGTTCCTCAAAAAGATTACAAATTTAGGCCGCCTTGACTTTTTATTGAGGTTCTTAGGGATTTTACAAAACTTTGACAACTCTTAAAGGGCACTTCAAAATTAAGTGAGAGAGCTGGCTCAAGAATTGGGGCGTCGCCGGACCAACATGGATTTTTCCTGAAAATTTCAGATCTTTTGCTCCAGCCGTTTGGGAGAGAAATCGTGCGTACGACGTACGGCGGGCGGACGGAAAAATTGTTATTGCAGATTCGGATTCTACACCCTTTGAAACGTAAACCATAAAATTTTCGGGGGGGGGGGGGGGGGGGGTAGAATTTTTTTTCAAGAGCGATTACAATGTTTTATTATTGAAAAATAAACCAAAATTGACTGATTTAGAATTAAGTAAATCTATTTTTTTTCCGACAAGATGGTCCACTTGGAGCCTCATGGTTTTATTTCTGTGCACTTCTTATGACAGATTCCACTACAACATGCCCCAACATATTTATTGACCTGACTTGATTTAAAGTGGCTGGGAATAAACAAATCGGGAAGATTGCTTTTGAATACGAACAAATATTGAGTTAATTCCAACTATGAAGGCCTGGTCACACTTGACGCTTTCGGCAAAATAGCTACGTCACACATACCGCGTTATATCGCGCGTTATCTGGGTGCGTCACCCAGTTTTGCGAGTGGGCTACAACAGGAGGTTCCCGGATTACTGAAGCTATGATTTCTGATGAGGAGGAGGCTTTTTACTTCTTCTAACGTTAGAAGACAGAAATAGACGGTATCAAGTGCATCCAACAAAAAAATATTGCATAGCTCACATAAAGATCGTTTTATGATCCATTTCCGCATGCAGACAGAAGTTCGAAGACCTACACTATCTGCCACGGGCGAATATGTAAAACATGTTTTTCACAGCATTCTACTAAAAATAATGTGAAATAACACGCTTCCGCACTTGTTGAATGAGAGCTTCAGTTTTCTGTCTCATACACAACTAGTGGTGATCTTGGTTTCCATTTATGTATTTACTATTATGTAATTATTTAAACGTCATTCTTATTTAATTATACAATTAATGTCTTGTTATTCGGGTCGGTCTTTTCGTTTAGAAGTTATGAAAACGGGAATAGAAAATCTATCAGTAGTGAAAATGTCACGGTTTGAATTAACTGTCTTAATTTAGTACATGAAGAAATACTAATATCTATTTTGGCCAAGTAAAGTTTTCAAATTTGAAAAGTAAATCTTCCAGCAGTAGTGAAAATAGTTGTCCTACGGCGTTTTGGGTAATAATTATGAGCTACGGAGATCGATTCTGTGAGCCGTGTGTCTAATTTATTCCCGGTTCACGAAACGTACTGATGGAATATTCGGAGCATGTAGATATTTTATTGTTTGTATTTTTAAAGGCAAGATTCATTTATTGCAAATATGAAAGTAGTACAGGAATAACACGGTTTGAACATTCAAGTTTTAAAATAAAAAATAATCAATTTGCTTAGGGAACTTGTATACTTCGGAAGAGGTATTTTAATGTATAACCGCTATTAAAAAAAAAAGAGAAAAAAGAAAGCTTACAAATGGTAAGAATAAAGTAATTACCAAAGAAGAAATTTTAAAAAAAGGTCCTGGATTGCGACAAAAGTACTAGGTAGTTGAAAAAAAAAAAAAAAAAAAAAAAAAAAAAAAAAAAATTACAGACAGTCATTCAACAATTCTTCAAATTTGACAGTCTTGAAACCGAAAAAATGATAATTTATATTTGTTACAGGATATTAGGAGCAGTAACGTAAGAATTTCGTTTGTAGAACTCAGTGTTTATCGTGGGAAGGATGATCCTAGAATTGTTATGGTTACTGGTAATAGTGAAGTAATTCAAGAAATAACTTGAATCAATACCAGTGCCGAATATATGAAAGCATTGAAACTGACAAGTTTGATTCATCTTCCTGAATTTCAAGTGCACGGTTGTGCAGTTAACTGGTGGAGGCTGTATTTCAAATCAATGCGTACATGCTCAATCAACGAGTATGGAAATACGTAACTCAATTAGTATTCGTCGATAAAGTGAACCAATCAAATAAATACAGGTGTTGTTGAATAAAACTTTAGGGCGCATCTGCCGAAGTTGAGGTTTCGCGGGTAGTCAACAATATCACAAAATATGCTGCTTTGCCACTAATTAGTTAGGAAAGTGAAGTCACTTTGATAACTATGATATGAACGGAAAAACGGGAAAATTTTGTTTGGAGAGGAAGTGAAGAAAATTTAGAGTGGGGAATCGCGGGGAGCAGGGAGAGGGGGACAGTAGAAACCAATCAGGGACGGGGTTACAAATACCCCGGGAAACCCCAAGGTGTTAGGGGGGAGACTACGGGTGACTGACCGTTTTTCAGAAAGAAAGTGGCTTGGGAAAAACCAACGGCACAAAGCAGCTTGGGGAATTTGGAGTCCATCAAAGGCTTTAAATATTCCCGTTAGCTGCGGGCGTTGAATACGAGTCACGTGTGGTTTTCAAGAGGTAATGACCCAAACACCGAAAAACTCTTCATGATCCAAAACCATTTCAGATGCATCTGAACATCAAGTATTTATACAAAAGTAAAGAAGAGTTTCTTGGGTTTTTATTCAGTCAGTACCCTATTACAACAATATTAGAGGAGAAAGATAGAAATAATAATAAGGATTTAAGCTGGACTTTCGTGTAATCAGTGTAGATTCCCACCTATTTTATTACCCTAACCGGGGCAACGCCTGGTAATCCAGTTGATCTCAAAAGGAAATGGAACAGAACCGATGGGGACGCCTTCAGCCAGCGTTATTTCGTGATTTTGTACTCGTACGATCCCTACGGCTGACGTCGCGTTCTTGAAATTATCGCTGAGTCTTAACGCCAGGTGTATGGGAGCGACTCGACGTTTCAGGAATGCCTATAACGCGTTCAGTGTGAACGGGCCTTAACAGTAGCGAATTCCCACTAACCAATTTCATGCTGAACATTGCACATTTACCTTTATCAACTCTAAATAATAGTATCACAAAGTAATGAAGTTTATTCCTCATTTCAGGTGCAAAGGACCTGGCGACACCTCCAACTTCGACGAATACGAGGAAGAGGCCTTGAGAATCTCCTCAACCGAAAAATGCGCCAAGGAATTCGCCGAGTTCTAATTTAGTCTGTACATTTTAATTTTTAATCCTTCCTCTTTATTTTGATTTTGATCCTCCTCCCCCCTCATAAAATAATATTAAAAAGTCCTTCGAAAAAAAAAAATTAAAAGTACATAAAATGAAAATACAGAGGACATTTTGTAGAACTCCGTATTTTTAGAGGTAGGGTGTTCGTTTCAAGTTGTTTCAATTCTTTACGCGGTTCGGAGACGATGTAATTATTTCAGGAATTCGCGTCACGGCGTTGAATGCGAAGAAATTTAAAACAAAACCTATCCCTCCTAACAATGCACCGCGAGCAGGAATTCATTTTGTAAATGAAATTTTTCGCTGAGGGCCCGGCAAAAATGAAAAATATATTCAGCCGGTCCCTACGTAGAACTGAAGTAATTTGAAACAAAGCCACTCTACTGAAAGAAAAAAAAACAAGAAAAAAAAATGCTAAAAAATTAAAAATCTAAAAAAAAATCATAAAAACGTAAGGTTTTAGTTTTAGTAAATGAAGAAAGGGGCTCTCAAAATAGAACAGCTTCTCAAACAAAGTTCTATTTGCTTCGGTAACATGTTAAAAAATACGGGTCTTCCTAAGGTTAAAAACAAAAAAATATCGTAGACGTTTCTCCCAGAGGATTAAATTTTCTCTATTGGTGTGTTAAAATGTTGAAAAACTAGTAGAACTAAAAAAAAGGTAAATCGTAGGAGCTCTATTGTCCCAATTGACACTATATGAGAAGTCTGTGTAGCCTTGAATAATATTGTCGCCCAGTAAAGTCGCGAAAATAACTCAATTCTAGGTGTTGATAACGCCAGATTTCCGTTAGATATACATTGAATTCGCGATTAAAATTCCAAAATTCCTTCTATTCGGTTTATTTTAGCCATTTAACGTTTGAAAAAAACATCCCCACAACTATGATATTCGATGAAACAAAAATCGGTTTATTTTCACTCGTAATTCTGTTCTGGCTTGGGGGACAAGCAAAACCGCATGTCTTGGGTTGTTTTTCGAAAGGGATCTGACATAATCAAAAAAACTATGGTGTTTTGGTGAGTTAACAAAAACAGTTGTTAATGTATGAAGCCCTTTGTATAAAATTAGGTCAAAGTGTTCTAGCTTAGTCCAAACCTCCCCTTGTGTGTGTCCGGACAAAAGAAACCCGCTCATTATTAACAGCTGGTTTTTGAATTTTCTTTTTGAACAAAACAAAAAGTCATTATAACCACTAATTAAAAAAAAAAGATTGAAATAAAAAATTTTTCTAATTAAAAAAATTATATAAATATAGATTTACATAATGTAGACTGCCTGACGCTTTGCTGAAAAAGAACTTCTTTAAACTGAACGTAAAATTGACTTAACAAGTAAAATGATTTTTTGAAATTGCTTTCTGTATCCTATATAAATACAATACGCAGACTTTGGATGTACTGTACGAAATTTCACTGAATAATGGTCCTGTACGTTTTAGGAATATGTTGTGAACCTTAGATATTATTGATTGACCTGATTATTTTAAATTTATCACTGTTTTATCCGTATTTGACGGGTGTCTAACTGCATCCAATATTAAATATGAACGTTGAGCGTTTATTTTGTAAGTTTTATTTTTTTTCTGTTTGGATTCAAACATTTATTTTAATTTTTGTAGTCAGTAAAACAGAAATTGATGTTCCCGAGTGCACATGGATGATTTTGTACACATCTGTTTTCGTATCCGTTTAGTTGAATTATTTTCGTTGCGTTGAGCTGATTTTAATGCAATATGATCGCCAATTCGAGACTGAAATAGTCAAATTTGTGTTTTACGAATACAACCGATGTTCAAATCAGTGGAAGTCACGAAATGGAGGGCACGAACTAATCTATAGGGCACTCACCCCTGTTTCTATCCATATTTGGAAAAAAAATTAAGGGTGGAGTCGCTTCTGAAATGGGACTACGCGACCTGTATTTCTTTTGCCTTTTACCCTCTTCCTAACTACCACTGGATAAATTCGTGTCTTCTCGTATCTGGCTCATCTTTGAGAAAACACAACTTTTGTTATATCTTGTCAAATTCTTTGTATGAATTTCTGTAAAAACCCGTCACCTCCTTGGAGAATTTGTCCATTCTCTTACAGGGGCTTACTGCTATGCGAGACATTCTGGTTCACCTTCAAAAACCTCCCCTAAAGATCATATCAAATGATATTCTTGAACTTGTCCATTCGTGTGTTGTTCCGACGTCAAAGGTTTGCTCTATTCCTCCTTCGAAGAATGAACATCCATATGTACATACTAATTAGGCGCTTACTTCAGAGGGTATTTTTCATACGCACAACCCAACCACCCTCGTAAGCGCCGATGTCTCACACGTTGTATCGGTAAATCTGCGGATTCAAATTGAGCGGGTTAATTTAATCTTGACAGAATTTCGGTCACGAATAGCCAATCATTTTGCTTACGTTAGGCAAACCTTTCACAGTACCGCAAAATCCAATAATTTCGATTCTTCTTTGACATTTTAATGATCGTTTGCGAAAATACTTAACACCTATCGTAGCATTGCACACAAATGTACAAATCCGTATCCTTCCTTGTTTATTGACAAACGTGATTTTTACTTACAGTTTTGTTATCAATCGAGGAAAAAACCACTATAAAGTTACTCTCCCTTATAAATCATCGTAGAAGAAAAACATTGTGTCGATTTTAGGATTTAGGAACTATTTTAAAACAACTTTAAAGGGACAAAAAATGCGAAAAATACCTACATCTTGATTAAATTATAAAATGAGCTTTACTTGTCAACAATCATTATTACAAAATATTCAATCAAATTTCATTTTGTTTGAAATTGTCGAATAAAGAGTGAATGAATGAATTTTATTCGTAGCTTAACCACTAAAAAAAGAAAGAAAGAAGAAGATATTTTTGTCAATTCGGAAGCTATCGAAAAAATTGAATGGGATCAAGCGTGTGGAGTATGGCCAATTTCAAAGTTGAAAAATTCATCAAATTCGGCCGTATGATTTTTTTTCCAATTGAATGTTTTTAGTTTCGACTATCGTAACATGAAGATGTTTCACATTCGAAACCAAACCGCCAGGAATGATTTGTTGCCATACTGATAGTGTCCATTTTGAGGAGAAAAAAGGTCATTTTTATGAGGAAATTTGACCTTTTTTTTATAATTTCCTGTTTTACTATATCAAGTAAGTATTATTTATTGTGTAAATATTTTTATTGAATTAAGTGTTCTTTCTTGAGAATCTTAAATGATGGGAAAAGTGGTGTACCTAGCATACTCAAGGTTATAGGGTCATCGTGTTAAAAAAAAAAGAATAACAAATTAAGGAAAATACTAGAAACAAACTATTCCCAGAATTAAAAAAAGAAATTATATCTATTCCTCATTGTATCATAAGTATCTTGCTATTCTCATATCGCTATGTCATAGTTTATAGGTGAAAAAAAAAATTAATTGAAGGAAAATTGAAACCAAGTTTAACCGGTATAAAATGATTTGAGTTTCATAAGTATAAACTTACTATTAACAATAGTGCCATATTCTCATTTGATGTTGTAAATTTTTGAGGTGTTGTGTTTAATTGTGGAAAAAAATTTAAAAATGAGAAGAATTTTTGTGTCACGTTTGTCGGAGAAAATGCGGAACGTTATTGTTGTTGTGTAAGTATTTTGTAAAACAATTTTTTTTCGGTTTATTTGAAGATTGGTGAGGTCCTGCAAGAACCGCTTTTGTATCATTTGATTAGATGTTTTGATCAGTGTTCAGATTTCAGTGGGAAATCTGTGTGTTCAGTTCAGTAACAGATAACAAGTTTTGGTTTTATGTCACTATGAAAATCAGTTAACATGAGCTATTTTTGTTTAAGAATTAGCTTTAGGTTATTGGACATTACTTTCGGGACTTGCGTTACACAACGTGCTCGTTCCTATCAAATTCAACAATTGACTAAACGTAAAATTTTGAATGGTTAATTTAATTACCGACTTTAAATTGGTGAATTTGATCTTTGGATCCCCTTCCCCAACACTTCCTAAGCAAACCTTCCTGCCTCTCCGATCACGTTTTATCATTTCAGTACTACTTAAATTTGTTGATTCGTTCAAATGTATCGTAATATTACCATAAAATTATACCTACTAAAAAAGATTTTATATTTTATGATGCACAATAGGATTTTTATTAGCGAGCAAAACGAAATATTTTCGCATTTGTGATATTCGTAAGATTTCATGAGGGAGACTGTGAGAAATCGAGTTGAAAAAGCTGGCAAACTAATTTGAATTGCTTTCAATTTAGTTCACTTCAGATAGATTGAAAGCAGATGAATTCATTTCATTTATAATTACTTGTTATTTTGTTCTATATGGTCTAGAAAAATGAAATCTTGAAAATACCGCTAGTACCTCGTGCAGGTTAATCTCATCTGACGTCCACTTATGATTTTGTTTTGTCAATTTGCAATGTCTCGTTTTTGATAAAAACGATTTTTGAAGATGACTCCTTCATAGGATAATTTGGACCCCAAGATAATTTGTGTAAATGTAACACCAAAAAAATGGACCCTCTTGTTTCCATTGGAAATTTAAAAGAAAGGAAGATAATTCTAAACCTCCCCTCCCTTCCCTCTACCCTCGTGAAAAAAACGAGAACTTCGGGCAGAAATGATAATTAGGTTCAGGCTTTAAATTGTTTATAAGAGTCCTAAAAATATCGTTAGTTTTTATGTGTAATAAATGTTTAGTTGAAGTATCTAATGTCATTGCAGTTGTAGGGAAGAAAAATTTGTATAAAATAATTAAAACATGTGAGTACACCAATATGTAAGGTTACAAGTATTCAATCTCTGTGTATGTTGTATTTATGTTTTCAAAAGTTTATCTTTATCAGTTTTTAACCGTTGGTTTTATTTTTTAATTGTTTTTGTTTTTATCAACTCGTTTGTTATTTGTTTATACCAACAATGACCAAATAATATAAATAAATACATTGTTATCCCCTATTTAGAAAAGCGTTATCTTTTAGTACTTCCTGACTTCTTCCTTCTCGACTTTACAATCCAATGAACTCTTGAGATTCTTCATTTGTAGCTCAAGTTGGTTGTGATTGAGAATCTCATTGGTAATTTATTTCGGGGAACCAGAGAGTAAGGCTACCAGGCGGCTTGGGACCACTGGTGAATTGGAGAGTGCGTCTAGCATATCGTCTAACTATCGCCGGGTAGAAGGCATTTAAAGTTACGCATGTAGTGATGTACTGCCCTTGATCCCGAACTGAGGTCAATTTTTATCTCAGACAAAATCCAGGATAAATGATGAACCACAGCTCAAATGGTAAGATGTAGTTACTGCATATTACAATTTCCTACTCCCAACTGCTGGAAGTGTTAAACATCCAGTGCCCCTGCTCATAGTTTGCTAGAACTCGGGCTCAATAGTCTGGTGCTCGAAGTCTTGGGGTGAGAGGGAGGGGCAGGCAGCAAGGCTACCAGGTGTCTTTAAACCATCAGTAAATTTTAGAGTGTGTCTTGCAGGTCGCCTAATTACCTCAGTGCATAGGGCATCTGAAGGCACATGTAATGAACTTGAGGTACAGGTAATGAAGGAGGACCTCCAATTGAGGTCACCACGTATCTTAGACAACTTCCAGGGTACGAATTGAACAAGGGAGTTGCTGCTGGCAGTATCAAACAGCCCATACGTTTGCTTTGAATACACTTCGACGATGGGGCGCCATAGAGTACATTCTTTCTCCTCTTAAACGTATGGATAAAGTGTGTCCATCATATCACTCAATTTAGCGACATCTTATGGTTAGGGATGCTGTATTGCTCTTGACACCAACCTTCAAATGAAGGTCTGTATGCACCCTTGACAAGACCCACGATGAAAAATGAGGCATTAAGGACAAATGGTACATCGACAGTAGCTGCAGACCATATTATTTTAAATTCCCGACAACTAAGATAGGTACCCTTCGTTTCTCTGTGACCATAGGAGCTACTGCTGAAAATTGTAAGGAGACATGGAAATTCCTACTCCCAATCACAAAAAATATTAATCCGAATGTGCAAAAATGGTGCCATGTAATGACTTGGATCAATAAGGAAGATAAAAACAATAGTGTTATTTTGCAAGTTTTCGATATTCAGATTTTTGAAATTTCAGCCCTGGTGTTTGGCTTTTTCACCTTGGAAGGTTGTAGTAATGAATAACACTCGAAAGAGACCTTATCAGATCAACATTTGTAGATATTTACCTAAGCGATTCATGTAATAAGATGTAATGACAAGCCCACTCAAAAACTCGTTGGAAATATAAATCAACAACGTGGTACGTGTCTGATATTCAATTAATTTGAAGTGGTTTTCTTGATGGTTCTGCCTTGATAGTGGGTCTTGAACAACAAGTTTAGCTGAGTAATACGACTATAAGCAATAATCAATAGTTCGACGTAAGTATGAAGCAAAACAGAGCCCTCCCACAAAAAAAAAAAACATTAATTTAATAAATGATTGTTACCTTCAAAAGTTCATACAAAATATAATAGCTGAAAAATGGAAAACAAAGAAAACTGCGGGGGGAAATCGTTGAAATTCGAAGACCACAAGGGAAAAGCGCTGCAAATTATTATACAAAGATTTCAGGGGCGGCTGCTGACTGGCGCATCTGCAAACCCCTGGCCCAAATGAAAAAGATACGTGGTAATAATATTAAAAGTATCATATTATCATACTGTTTTCCAACTTTTCCTCTTGAATCCTCATCAAAGAGCAGAAGAGTATCAAATTCACGCGCCATGCAGAGTTCCAGGATGAGTGAGAGGTTGGTGGAGTCGTGATTTTGATGAGGGGGCTAGGGGCTTGCTGTCCGGCTCTGATCGCGGTGGGCGGAGCTTAGACGTGAAATACGTAAAATAAAGCGCGCAAAATTCCTGAGCGCACACGTAGTTGTCCGCTCACCCGCTAAGAATGGAAGAAAACGCTAGAATCGCCAAAACACACTCTTATCCTATTACCTTTTGATTGTCCGCAACCCTTGTGACTGAACTGTATTAGCTGTAAATACGCGATGGATACAGTACCTAAGTGCTGTAAAACGTAAGTTCGCCAGAAATAGTGATTATTTGCAATGCAGGGGGCCCAGTGCCACTAAAACCTCAAAGGCAAGCAGATTTAAACCAGTCTGGACTTAATGGAGTGCAGTTGTGGGGCTGTACTGCTCAAAGTAATCGCAATATTATACAGCGGTTTCAAAACAATGTACTTAGGTGTGTCGTTGATGAATACCGGCACACCCGAAATGTTCGACTGCACAAAGAACTTCATATATCAACAGTAAATGAAGTTGTCAGAATGCACGCTATAGCCCGTCACAAGCGGCTACAAGTAAACGTCAATGAAGAAGCTGTGCATCTCCTCGACGTTGACGACCTATTCAGACATCTCAAGAGAAATAAGCCTCATTGTCTGTTTACGTGAATTAAGGTGCTCGCGATAACAAAATTCGCACAGTGAAAAATTCAGTGAATCTGAAGTGCAACAAATGGCACTTCTAACGTTATGGTCATTAGAGACTTAGTTATGTACCTAAGCTTTACTACAACCAATCCATATTTAAACGTCAAAAATGTGTTGCAAATAAGTTATAACTTGGTGCAATAAATCATTTAAAAAAATTATTTGAAAAAAAAAAAAACTATTATTACTTCTTTACGCAATTAAAATATATTTTTAAAAGTCTTGAAATTAGAATTCTTAATTTTGGAAAGTCTATCTCGGATTTTTTTCACTTGAAAGAAAAAAAAACAGGTAAGTAGGTACTTTTGTGAAATACGAGTAGATACTTGTAATAAATTAACAAAAAAATATTAGATCAGTGGAGAGGCTGTCCAACAGAAGCTTTAGGGAGCAGGATGACCATAAAATAGTGAGTAAAGAAGTGACAAAAGTTTTTTTTGCAAAGAAATGTTGATTTTTTTAATTATATTTTTTTGTTGATTTCTTTTTTAATAAAACATGATTTCATTCTATGTATAGGTACTTGTCGACATCGTTTGGATTACCTATTGATTCCGCCCAATCCCCAATGACAGACAACCATTTGTTACTACATTGGGCTTGTCCGTATTTTTCGTCTTTTCCCTAATAATGGCGAAAAGGTTGAATTTGGCTTGGGAAAAGTTAGATTTGACCTGGAAATGCTATTCAATAAAACAGTTCTTTGTGCTTTCGCATAGAAGTAATTAATTTTTTTATTTAGGCACCCAGAAATAGTTAATTATGTGTTCTACGACAGTTGGGGATATAGTCAGCACATTTTCAGAATTTTCATCAGTATCGAATGAAAATAGACGTAATATATGCGTTACGAAGGTTTAAGAGGACGATTAAACCTTGAAATGGTCCAACTTATGCTGTCGTAAGAAAATGATACGTGATGATTTTACGTTTGAGCATACGCAATGTGAAAACCTGCTGATTTGAATGCTACGAAACAGGTAGAGGGCCATCTGCTGCATAACCCGCACACGGCTTGAAAATGGCATTGTAATGGGATGGAAACTACCAATCAAGCTTGTTACAATGGTTTCTGTGCTCATTACGTACAGCAACGAAACAAAATTTGTTCAAAATGGTGTTATTGCGGGTGAAAATTGTCCTTTCTAGAAAAAATTCGTTTTTTTCTGATAGTTAAATGGGACGCATGTTGAACTGGGGCACTGCAGATATTCCACACGCATACATGGAGCAACAGGTGTACACTGCCCATCCAACCTGGTAGAAATTTACAATATACTCAATTGTAATAATTTACAATATACTCAAGGATCGGGAGCAAAATAATGAGGTGTGGTCGAGATTTGTACATGTATGCGGCGGTGAGCTCTTCAAGAAGTGTGATGAGGAAGGTCAACAACTCGCATTGTGCTCTCAGAGTCGAATTTCACGGTCCGCCGAGCGCCGACTATTTATATTTTTGTGAGGCGACATCCATAGGAAATGTGCAGCGGTTCGGAGCCCGTTTTTGTTCTCTACCGAGTTTTAACTGGATCCATTCAACTGGCCACGGATGTCGATGATGTGTCTCTCAACGAGTGAAACCGGATTCGGTGGGAAATGAAGAAGAAAAGAGTAGGTGTTGACTAGACAGTCAAACATGCTGACGATGTCTCTTATGGATGAAACTGGGTCCTGAGAGAAATGATGTTGTCAATAGTAGGTAGTGTTAACTAGTTATTCCAACATCATGCTGACAGGGTCGCTCAACGAGTAAAACTGGATCCTGTGGGAAATGAAGTTGTAAAGAGTAATTAGTGTCAAGTACTAGGTCGAACACCAGGCTGACGATGTCCCTTACGGGTGGAACTGATCAAGTGTGGAATGAAGTGGTAAAGAATAGGTGACATGTGTTCACTAACTAGTTAGTCTAACTTCATGCTGATGATGTCCCTTTCTCAGTTCAGTTCTTACTGGACCCTGTAAGAAATGAAGTTATATGATTAGAAGACGGTAACTTTTAGTCATAGTGTCCCTTTAAGATTGAAACTGGATCCAGTAGGAAAATAAATAATTTATTTATTTATATATTTACATTTATTAAATATAGATACAGTTGAGCAGTTAGTCTAACATCATGCTGGCAATGTCCCTTCAGGGTCCGGCAAAAGCCTGAATCTACTGGGAAATGAAGAAGAAAAGAGTAGGTGTTGACTAGACAGTCAAACATGCTGACGATGTCTCTTATGGGTGGAACTGATTCAGTGTGAAATTAAGTTGAAAACAATAGGTAGAGTTAACTAATTGATCCAACAACGTGCTCTCGGTGTCTCTCAACGAGTGAAATTGGATCCATTGGGAGATGTAATTGTAAAGATTAGTTAGTGTTGAGCAGTTAATCTAACATCATGATGGTAGTGACCCTCAATGTGTGAAACCAGACCCTGTGGAAGTTTAATTTTAAACATCCTGCTGGCATGTTCCTCAACGAGTGAAATGGTCTAACGTCGTGCTGCCATGTCCGTTTGAGGGAGAGACTGGATCCGGTTGGTAACGAAATTTTAAAGAGCAGATCATCATGCTGACGTTGTTCCTTATTGTTGGAACTGATTCAGTGTGAAATTGAGTTGAAAGGACTCATCTCAGTTTGATTTTCCCATCTCCAAGGAAGGTTGGATGTTTCATCATCCAAGGAACCAAGACTCTCACACATAAAGCTTGGAGACAAGTTTCTGGCCAGGGACTACAGACTACACCACCCAAGAAGGAGGAAAAGACGTGGAACGGCATTGTTTAGCCTATTCGAAAAGTATTAATCCCACAAACAACGGTACTCCAAAATGAAATAAATATAAAAACATTTTTCGATTAAAACAAAAAGGTTGAAAATCCTTATCCTATTTCTCACAAACTATGTCAAACCAAATTTAATAGCGCTGTAGCTTGGAATCAATTCTATTCGATCCCCCTTCTCCCTAAACGTTGAAGAAAATGTCACTTTTCCGCATTAAACGAAAAACTGAAAAAAGTACGAACGTTTCGAGGTTTTTCGGCTGCCGCGCGAAAAGCAGACTTGTATTTAATTTTAGCTGAAGTTATTTAATCGGATTCCAGAAAACCGTCGTGTATGGTCAGGTAGATGGTCGACTAGGAGAGACACGCCGCATAGACCGTTCTACTGGAGGTTTGGACTAGACCGTGTGGCTAGGGCCAGCTCAAGTATTTTCATCTTTAATGCAATCACAAGGTGTGGAGGTGTCGAGTTTAGATAATTTACTGCAGGATCTCTTATGTGCAGAAATACCTAATAAACCTGTGTGTAATAATTTTCTTCGTTTTGCATTAAATGGTGATTTTTTACACTCGGTTCTTCAACTTTGGTCTAGTATTTTTAGAAAGAGGATCTGGACGGCAGGTGGACGGATTTTTTCCAATGTTTCAATCGACTTTTAGAATCTGCTCTACTTCTACCGTAGTCCAATGAATTTTGAGTAGGGCTTAACTTTTGCTTCCAACTCAAATGAAGCTTTGTTTTCACTCGTGGAGTTGACTCTTTTTTCTGTAAAATCTTAATTTCCACTGGCATTTCGCGTTTTGAACCATTCTGAACAACTGTAGTTTCGGTTATGTGCGCTTGCTGCCTGTCTGCATGTGTCTGTCCCTGTGCCCGCATATCCTTATAACAAGCCCAATTCCTATAGTTTATATCAAATTTTGACGATAATTTCATAGAATGTGTGAGTTAGGCGGTAGATGGTTCTCTATGAGGCTTATTGCTCGCAGACCAGTACTGCACTATAGGCACGCGAAACGGAAAATCCACCAAGCATTATCTTCTATCAGTTTTATGGTCTATTCCCAATTGAAAAGATTAATTTCTACAGTTTTCGCATGATTTTGACGCAATTTTCAGTGAATGTGCTCATTAGATGAGTAGATGACTCCCTCTGAGTTTAATTGCTCACAAATCAATACATCACACTGCACACGCGCATACTTACAATCCTCCAAATATTTTAGCAAGTTCTTACGGTCCGATCCCGCGAAAATTTATGAGGCAGGTAAGAAATGTCTAATAATCTCATATCAAATTCAACATGATCGCACCATTACCTTATCTGATACCGAATTAGTGCGACAAGATGTCGACCAACATTTCAAAAGCGTTGATGTCCCGTGGCATTTTTTCCCCTAAAAAACGTAAGAAGATATATGTATATCTTATCAAAATAGTATTTTGAGGAATACTCAAATAGGTACTGCACGATTGGAACTATTTCATATAACAATAACATAATGATTGAAACATCAAAACTATCCGCTTGACGACCGAGTTATCTGTACCTTTGAAAAAGCTTTGAGTGGTCGTTATGGGGTCGAGTGTCGGTACCTAGCTAATCTGATGTTACGTAACTCGGTAGTTACTCTACAGTCTCTCGCGGATCTAAAACTACTACACAAACGTGGGCGGTGCAGGGAATTCAATGCATGACCCGCTCAGCTAGAACTACAGATGGTGTTTGCGACTGTTATTGAAAGACGAGCAACATCGTTATGTGGTAATTAGAGGGCGCCGCGTCACAATTAGCTGTTTACTGGGGGAGCGAACTGTAAAGTGCCGGCCCATTCAAATATACGGGTACAGACCTTTACGACACTTTCAATTTTCTCTCGTTGCTTTCTTCTCTACGATGTGACGTATACAATTATTGTTGGATTCCAATTATACCAATTAAGGAATATAGCAAAGGCGAATCGATACTGAATGCAGACACTCAACGAGGTTGGAGCACAGATTTTACCTAATAAAACTCATCACTTTGATTAATTGTAACTGCTATAGCATAAAAGTAGCCCCATTTATGTTTCAGCCCGGTAGAACGATTAGAAACGAAGAAATTAGCCACAAGGGGTCTTCAGCTTATCAGTGTCACTATAGCTTGTAATTGACTTCAAGAATCATCTTATATAACTCCGTGAACACCAAACTTCACTAATTGAACGAAAAAAATCTGATAAATACCAACATAAATACTAAATACACAAAATACCTACAATGGTGAAATATTCTGTATATCGGGCCGTTTTAGAAATCCGCGAATAAAGCAACTGAAATTTAACTATATAAAATAAAACACCTAGGTGAAACACCTTCAATTGTCCGCAAATAAATAAATAAGTTGTGAAAAATTCAACCGGACAAGGCAATATGGGTACATACATATCCAAATCTGGGAGAAAACGTTTTTTTCTCAATTTTCTATCTCTGAATATGAGTTGAATAAGATCCCCCTATCATTTCCGAACAAAACAGAACACATCCACGTCAATTCCGGGGCTAAAGTTGTGTGTTTGCATCAAAAGGTAACAAATCCGTCCCCTACATTTTTTTCAGTGCCTTGCAATCGAAATGGCACATATCCTCCGAATTTCGTTAGGCGATAAGTCGTGGGTTTTCAAAAAAGCCCATATCCAAAAAGAAGCATTGCGCCTTCGTCTTGACGTTGAATATTTACACGAGACTCGATAGATGGCAGGCATGAGAAATGGAAATATGGAGTTAGGTAAAGTTTTCAATAAAACCTACAGAATGGAGAATGAATTCTTTCTTTTTCAAAAAGGCACAAATCCATGAGTTTTGATCAAAAGGGCACATTTCCAAAGTGAAAATGGATATACAGCCTCGTGTTTTGGAAAAAATTGATTCATATTCTGAGGCATCTTTATCTGTGCCTTCTCACACATTACTCCGATGAGAAACTGCAGAAAAACATCTCCACTAATCTCCAAATCGTTTTTTTTTTTTCACTTCCTGAACATTTTGTCGGAATGGATATGTGCCTGTTTGGAAGTAAGCTCCTCAATTGTGTATCAACGTGTACGTAATTAACAGGTTTCCATGAACAGGTGGCAGAATCTCTTCACCGAATAATATACAACTTCGTATACCGAGAAGCAGTATTGAAAAACAATGTTCGACCAAAGCCCGCGATGAAAATTGTCAGAGATGTCACCGTCGGTACCAGGTAGGGAGACGTGAATCCGCCGTATTGGACTGATTGGTAGAAGGAGGGAGAGAGCGAACGAGTATAACACGAATATCAATGCGGGAAGGAACGGGCCAACAGCTGTAGTAATGTCAGAGATGAAGGTTCTAGATCTATATTGAGATTTTCAGGGAGATGTCGGGAGTTTGCAGGAGGAGACGTTTTACATTTTAGAGACCTAGCAGGTATATTTTCGGCTCGTGATTTACGGCTGGAAGGAGCGAACACGGTTTTCATTTTGTAAGTGCGCCTCGAGGAGATCGTCCGATTAGCCAACAACGTCGATTTGGAAACTGTCTCGCAAAAAACTAAAAGACAGTTAGCCTCATTATTCAGTGGATACATCATATGCTAAAATCGTACATCTGCAGTAAATTGCGGTATGGGGAAGTGAATCTTGGTGAAGATACAATTTTGGTTTATTATTCAATAATAAACCATTGTAATCGCTCTTGAAAAAAATTTTTCTAACCTCCTCTGAAAATTTTATGGTTTACGTTTCAGAGTGTAGAATCCAAATCTGCAATGAAAATGTTTCCGTCCGTCCGCCGTAAGCCACACGCACGATTTCTCCCAAGCTTTCAGGAGATATGCATAGAGCACGTAAATCGGTTCTCAACCAAAATACCTACTTGGATTGATCAGTTGATCATATTTTTGTGCCTCCTAAAATTCAATAATCGCTCTAGCACCTGCGAAACGCACACTCCAAAGCTTAGCAGAAATTCAAATCATGTATGCAAGCCAAATGAAAAATAAACCCCAGTGATAGAATTTGCAGCGTTTTGGTTTATTATTTTCAATAATGAACCTTTAGGTTTGCAATTGAGGAAATTGCTTCTAAAAGGTACTAAAGACAATTTCTTTTCTAAATCGAGTCATTACCTCCCGTGGGTTTCGGGACCCAGTTCATAAAAATGCAATCAGGTTGTGGCTAAAAGTACTACAACCACCATAAAAGACCACTTCCATCTGTTTGGGTTCAAAAAAGGCTATATCTGGCTACAATATTTTGAGCGTAAAGTACTACACCCACTGACTTATAGAATTTCTCAACTTTCAACTCAATATTGAAGTTTTTTAACGATTTAAACCGTTCTTTTTTAGTTTTCTCACATCAGTTTTGGTAGAAAAAATGCTGACAACCATGGTGAAAGGTGGCTTTTACAACATTGTCGCCATCAAAAACTGCCACTCGATAAAACTTCGTATTTGGTGCCTTATTTTTCGTTATTTTGGACTGAATTTAAAGTGAGCAGTATTAAGGAATTTGTGTGAATTGAATGAAAAACTGTTTTTCTGTAGAAAAAGTGCGGGATGGAGGAGGAGGAGGAGGGCGGCAACTGCATACAACTACAACTGCAACAGCTTGAGAATGTCTTTGCAACGAAACTTTGCGAATTAAGATTTGGGAAGATTAATAAAGTCCTTGACAGGAGGAAAAGTCATGAGGTACCACATGCCAAATCTTGAAATTTCAAAGTTCTAAAATGTTCCAGTTTTGCAGATCGAAGAGTCGAGCTGATGTCAAACCTTGTACGAGAGGGAGTACCACTACCCACTAGAATGAACAACATCTTAACAAATCAAAAAACTTATAAACATATTGTGAAATTCATTAAAGATAACAATATTGAATTGTAAAATGTAAAATATATATAAAATATCTTAAATGCTGTATGGTGGGGCACAATAAATAAATCGTTTGAAGCCAAAAAAAAATCTTTGAAATTACATTTTAGCGACGCGAGTTTGTTTATCCCCTATGAGAACCTCATGCCCTTTTCAACGTTTAGGTACGACTATCTGATTCACAGCTACCGAAATGGTTCGTAGTCTTGTATTCAGTAGTCAGTCATGAGGTATTGTGACCTCCATATAACGAATTTCAACTTTGGCAAGGTTGCGTAGGTTCACCGTTCTTTATCAGTTCCTAGTGGTTCTATAATTCTTCCTCAGTAATTTCTCATCGTAATTGTAATCACTAGAGCCCAAGACAAATGGTCAAACACAATGATCTGCGTGGCATTCTTCATGATCTGTACCCCGTTGCGTCAGATCGTTTCGTCCATTGGGAGACTGAATAATGATCAACTATGTCGCACTGTGCGTCATAGGACAGCTGTTGAGGGCAATGGGTTGTTCCGTTTTATTGCTAAAAGCTGTATAACTACGTAAGTAGGCATAGAAAAATGTACTTTATTGACCTTATTACTTCTTGCGATGAAAGAAAAATCGTCTATGACCTGGGGGGTTTCGAACCCCTGTTTCCGAATAATAGAGGAGAATGCTGCTCCCGTGCTATGAACGCGTTGAGTGAATGATTTGCATGTAGCTCTTTCAATGAGTATTAGCAGTAGGAAGGAAGTGTTGGTGGGAACAATGGAAAGACCAATATAGCTGTAGAACATTTCTCAAACCTCCCATAGGAAGGATGTAAGGAAATATTAAACTAATTTGGTTTGCCAACCTTGGTTCCGGGTTGGTTTATACCTTAAGAGTTTTAGGGGTTAGGGGACCTTGAAACCTAGCAATTAGAATGGAGAAGAAACACCTTTTATACCGAAAGTATTTGAGACATTGAATTTTTTTGGATTTCTCCTCAGTTTGGTTGGTGTCAAATGATTCCGACGTTACTAGCATCTCCTCCGCTAATAAACGGTTTTTTAAAGCAAATTTCGCTGACCTTTCGTCCTGTGAGTCCAGTGAAAAGTTTCAGACGGTAGATGGATGATGATGAAACGTAAATTTACCAATTACGGAAACGGGGGCGGATTATAGTTTTTCTTTGATTAATTGAGGAGCTTGTTTCCAAAAGGTAATATACCCGTTTTGGTCATAAGCGAGAAATTCACGGAAAACCATTACAAGCCGAAAACTTGCCCCATGTCAAAAAACTTTTTTCAAAAGTGTATTTTACGTTTAATGATAAACATTTCGCAAAAAGAAGCAAGTTATTTCGAGACGTCAATTACTTTAGATGGAACTTTGAAATTCGTAAAGTTTCTCTTTGCTTTTTCTTCTCAAATCTTCTAAGCTGTGATAGTGTATCGTTCTCCTGAGGTGATTGCTAATTTTGCTGCGCTATCCACTAGCTCGTTTTCGGGGATGCCTATATGACTTTTTACCCATACAAGGTCTGTCTGTATATTCCTGTCCTTCAATCGATATATCTCTTCTTTGATTTCAAAGATATATCGGGCTAGAAATAAATATCCTTGTCTAATAATGATTACAGTGAGAATGTTCTACTTTTCGTGATTGTAGTTTTGTATTGGCGGTTTTACCTCGTGGAAAGTTGTGCTGCGACTTGACGAGGCTGTCCTTCAAGTTACAGGATCTTAAAAGGTTCTTGTCTTTTGAAGAGAGTTGAAGCGCACGCTCCACGCATCAGCAGTGAGACTATTCGGAGTCTATCCTGCTTGTCTAGCCTTTTTACGATAAGTTCCATGTTACCAATCAATCCACCAGCTCCGAGGGCTCCGTTTTATTCTCTCTCGGACGAAAAACAAACCCTCCTCGGAGAAAATTGAGCGATAGCCCTCGTACCCCTCGCTCTTTCCGCCTTGATAAGAACGAAAGGGGTGGGGAAAAAATAATAAAAAGGAGAAACGTGTAGTGAGAGAAGCAGATGGTTCGCTTCAGAAGAGCAGCGACGGGGAGGGCGGGAAAACTGGGTGATTGGAGGAAACGAGACAACAAAGTGACAAGTCAAACACTGGAAAGCCCGCACAATCTGTCCAAGACCCCCCCAATCACTTAGGCTCCACAGTCCTCTCAAATACAGCAACCCTGAAAAGCGCCCTCTAGGTGTAATTTATATATATATATATTTTTTTTCTCTTGAGGATTTCTCATCTCCGTTTCCTCTCTTTTTGTTTTATTGTATATTTTCTCCTAGGAGACTCTTGAGATGCTCTAGGCTTAAATTACTGTTGAGAATGATGAGTGTGGTAACCACTGCTCAGTTGACTACAAAACTCTTGAAGAATACGAAATGAGGAGCTTTCGTTTCTTATATTTTTCTTACGTTTCACATCTTGATAAAATGGTAGTTTTATGGTGTAAACACTTTACAATACAGCTCTGTTGTGCAGTTGTGATTAAATAACTACTAAGTTTCATCAGGGTTAAAGAGAACAAAATTTGGTGCCTATTAGAACAAATCAAATATCAAATAAAAAGAAAAAAAGCAGCAAATTATTACAAAAAGGTTTAATGTCATGTTTCCCTTAATGTCTGCATTACCTGGCCATCTGGGCAGATTACTGATAATTGATATCGCACGGATTCACCAATAATAACTATTATTGAAAACTTCCAATTAACACTTACCTGTGTCAGTTAGAAACAATAAAACTCCTGCGTAACTACGCTTCACCACCTTGACCAATATGATGGGTTTCTCGTGAAGTCACAGGCTATCGATATGTTTTCGATAATCGGATCCCCCATTGTTCGCTAAATGTTTTCGGTGTGTTTATTGTCACACTAGTCCATTTCGAAATATTTTCTCCTATATTTTCACTAAATCTATCAGCTTTTGGTACAAAGTACTACAACCATACACTATGCACTATACAAAGTATGACAACCATAACTGTTGCAGTTCGTTATTGTCCGATATCTGGTTCCTCATATATATAGGGTTTAGGTAAACAGTACATAATTACACAGTACACAGAACCCTCATCGCCGTCACCCGACCTTTACAAAGAAGTTGGTGTATGTTTGGTGATGTTTATAAGATCTGCGATGTTTCACGAATTTTTACCTTACTTTATTTATCGTATTTGAAGAATGTGTCGAAAATAGATCATTTATTGATACCTGTAGATTCAGTGAAAACACACATTTAGGTGCCTATTCACTCTAAAGCAGTTCATAATCCTCATACATAGTGAACAAGGTTTATTTCTATCTATCCATGTATTTATGTATGCATCTATCTATGTATGTATATTTCCAATAGATGGTTATACTGCTGGACAAATTTTAACCGTAGCAGCTGACGCAGAAGCATCAGTGAGCTCCGACGCATAGCATAAGTAAGCTAGGTCAGAACCACCAAAACACTTGTCCTGCCGCGAAAAATCGTGACAACTGGAGACTTGAATTCAATATTTCGTTCGAAGCACAGGTTTCCTGCTATTTCTTTGTGAACATGGAAATGAATAACAAAATATTTCCATTTCCAAATATCTTCATTGTTTCATGTACTATTCGTCACGGCATGTCAATACAAATATGTGAATTTAATTACAAAGAAAAACGCAACATAACCGCTCAACAAAATAAATAGCTAAACTCAAGACTAGATCGGCTTATTAAGAGCTCAGTAAGAGCTCTCAGTTATCACGACCTAATCACGCGAAATTTCCAGTATGATAGATAACATAATCGGTTACAATAAGCCTGGAAAACCCATTATTCGGGCCTTAATGTTATTGTTGTTGAATGATAGTGACTTTAAATCAGCTGGTAGATCAACGCAGTATAAAGAAAGATGTTTTTTAACCTGATTTTTTCTCAATTGTTTATTTCGACGTCAAACGCCATTTTTTTACCTGATTTTTTTTCTCAATTGTTTATTTTGACGTCAAACTCATTTTTGGCTAGAGTGCTACTGATTAAACTTCTACAAAACGGTTGGATGTCATGTGAAGATTTTCCTATACGTGCACTACTTATATAGTTATTGAATGAGAGCAATAAATTGTTCGAAATGCTGGTACAAGAATGGAAAAGCAATGGAAGAACCTCAGGCATGTTTCCATAAATAAAATAAATAATTAGTTGGTTGTTCGATTAGTTTGTATTCAGTTATTAGTAGGTTAATCGGTTGATTTGTTAAATTAATTATAAAAAATACAAATTCCTCTGAACTTTATCTATATTCTCGTTGAAGCTTCGGGGAATTTTGACCATAGGCCTGGCTCAAGATTCATGAAAGGGAACAGAAGACAATAGGCAGCCGGCTAGACAAAGGCCTGACGCTGACTGAAGGACCGTCCAGTGGGTTTAGATGTAGGTTGAGATGGTGTTAAGGACAGAGGGGAATGGGAGGTGGCGTTTAAAAGGACAATGAGTGGTGGAGAGGTGTTTAGGAAAATGAGAAGGCGAGAGGGGGAGAGAGGTCGGGAGCAGAATTAGGCTGAGGAGTGACGTTCCAAATGGAACCGCTCTCTGGAACGTGGTACAGAGGCGAGAACCACGTGGAACTATAGCAAATTTTCCTCAATATCAGTACCTACTCATTTTTACACAAAATACCTACACAATTGTTACACAAAGGTTTATTATTTCTGTATTGGATAACCCTCTAACAAGGATCACCGGGCAAGCAGCTATGCACTGCACATCTAGAGATAATGCTTCCGGAAACACACATATTTATTAAAATGAAATTTAACGAGATCAAATAAAAATACAGACAAAAAGAATCATTACGTTTGTGCTTCTCAAACGAATTGAAGCTTGGGAATTGTAGCGTTACATGCAGCTACCTAACTGATTTTGCTTCCGAGTCTACCAAGGTAGCGCAAGCATTGTTTTCACTTTCGGAATGTAAAAATTTTTTTGTCTCCAAAATCTAGAATTCCACTCGCATTTTGCGTTTTAGACCTTTCTGAACAATTTTGGTTCCGTGTCTGTCTGCGTGTCTGTCTGTCAGCAAATCCTTGTTACGGGCAAAACTACACGAAGTTATAGTCCGATTTTGATGAAATTTTCAGGGATTGTTCGGTTTGATGTAGGTGGTCCCTTATAAGTTTCATGAACCCCGGATCAATAGTAATCTCTGCGCATGCGCAAACGATTTTATAGTTTGTTCAATAGTTGAACATGCCTACCTTTATTTTCTCAAGTTATACTCCTGCATAACAATAAATTTACCCTAATTCAATATTTACTTCGCCTAATTGAACGAAGTTCTTTACTCAATAATAATTTTCAATGATCTATACACTCATGTTATGGATACGAGGAAGCTATGTGCCACACCCACTTGGCAGACGTTTTTAAATGATGAGATGACGACCGACCGTACAACAAGCCGGATGGTTTCACTTGATTCATGGGACTGATTACAACCTATAGAAACAAAAAAACTATCCTCTTACTTTAAATCTTTAAATATTATCCCTTGGAAATGGTTAATCTACATGCCTGGATTACTGGCACATCCCGAATTGATGTAGGATTTTGGAACCAAATTTCTTAAACTTTGGGCCAGTAGTTTTGCATAAAAGCTTCGCACGGCGGACGGTCGGATTTTTTAAATTCGATTTTTGAAATCTTGAAATATAAACCAACAAATTTCCAGTGGTCTTTAAAAGATTTTTTCTTGATCGATCACTCCTAAAAGGATTTGTAGCCGACACACGGGTTGAAGCATTCTGATAATTTTCAGGAAAAATCAGAAAATCTGAAATTTTCAGGAAAACGCTGCAAATTCTTTCACTGGGGTTTATTATTCAATTGGCTTGCGTTCATGATTTGAATTTCTACTAAGCTTTGGAGTGTGCGTGTTTCACAGGTGATAGAGCGATTATTGAATTTCAGGAGATATGCGTAGGGCACGTATATCTGTTCTCAACCAAAATACCTATTTGGATTGTTCAGTTAATCATACAAATTTGTGTGCCTCCTGAAATTCAATAATCGCTCTATCACCTGTGAAACACGCACACTCCAAAGCTTAGTAGAAATTCAAATCATGAACGCAAGCCAATTGAATAATAAACCCCAGTGAAAGAATTTGCAGCATTTTTATTTTGACTACTCTGGACTTTGTAAGGGTGATGGAATGGTATAGTTGCCCCTTCCATTGAGGCAGATGCGGTAATAATGCTCCGCCACGCTCAGAGGATGACCCAGACGCTTGAAAACGTCTCATTCATCTCCCAAGGCGACGGATCCTATCGGGGAAGGCCAAGTTACCATATCCATCACAACTTGAGTATTCCAACTCTGATGATTACGCCCATCTCTGATTGCAACTAACTGCAACTGTTGTCTCCTAAACCACATTCCCAGTTCCCGAGGGAGGTGTAGGGGAGAAGGAAAGAACTTGGCCCTCCCGGCTGGAACTGATATCGAGGACAAGCTGTTATCGTTCTCCATATCACGCTCCACGGAACTGTTCCAAATTTACACCTTCACACCTTCACGAGAGGAAGAGAGAGAGGTCGGGATTAGTTTCAGGTCAAGTGACCATCGGGACGCGTACGACTCCTATCATTGTCCAACGCGTTTAAGGTCGCCGTCGGTTCGGGTCGGCATCTTCCGCGGTTTACCCCGCGGGCTCAACAATCCGCTCCCCTCTTCACCATAATCTCAATCCTTAACTCCAACCTTAATTGTCCCCTCTCTTCCCTCTCGGAATCCCTCACTCCCATAATAAACCCAACATTGCCCTCTCCGTCTCTCACCTTCTATCCTCAATCCCTGTCTCTCTTACCTGCTCCACCATCCGACCTTAACTAAGGCCTCCGATCCCCCGCTCCTCTCCCCGACCTCAACATCCCTTCCATTCATCGTCTCGTCTCTCTCCCACAACCTCTTCTCGCACTCTATCGATTCTCGCTAAGATATTAAATTACGTGACTCGGCGTTTTTATTGTAACGCCCCCATTATAATCTGTTATTAAAAATTCGACTTCCCTCCTTCAAAGGGTGGAAAATGACGAGAACAAAGAACCCAAATCGATTTATTATCTTCCGTCGAAATGTGGCAGTTATATAATGGAAGTAACAACAATAATTGGAACTTCAAAAGAAATAGTTACTAACCTAGTTAAGTTTACATTCGAGCCTCATTAACAAATAGCTTACTCAGTTGTACGGTGATTACCGTCCTTAATTGGAAGAAAATAGCTGCACTAAAACATTTACTGTATTTCACCACATCCAGCCATCCTTCGGACAGTTGGAATTGATCCTACAAGGTCTAAGAGAGTCCCACTAGGTCACTGAGAGCAACTCGTAGGGAGCTTTCCACCACTCCGGCCTTATTAAACTATTCTTTCAGGACTTCACAGGGTTAAACATAAACTCTCGAGCCTACTTCCGGAAGTACCGGGAAGTACACTAGCTGCCTAAATGACTGATTTTGACATTATTGCTCTCAAGTAAACCTGTTAATAACGGAAGCTTTGTTTTCTCTTTCGGGAAATACATTTTTTCCCTAAAAATCACAATTTTGCGTTTAAGACCATTATGAACAACTTTGTGTTGGGTCCGTCCGTCTGTCTGCCTATCTGTCTGTTCATGTCCGCAGATCCTTTTAACAAGCCCAACCCCTACAGTTTTCATCCGACTTTGGCGATATCTTGAAGGGTTGTGTGGGTTGGGCCGTGGAACGTCCCCTTGGAAATCAAGACGTCAATCTGAGTTTGATTTTCTCCGGTTCTAGTCGTTCGATTGCGCTAAAATTTTCAATGTATTCGGGGAAGGACTGTTATCATTCTGTTCGGACCACAATAGAAATAGAGCGGCAGACCCGCAACACATGACGACTAATGTTGCTTCCGAGTCTACCAAGGTAGCGGAAGCATTGTTTTTACTTTCGGAATGTGAAAATTTTTTCGTCTCCAAAATCAAAAATTCCACTCGCATTTTGCGTTTTAGACCTTTCTGAACAATTTTGGTTCCGTGTCTGTCTGTCAGCAAATCCTTGTTACGCGCATAACTCCGGGAGTTCTTGACCGATTTCGATGAAATTTTCAGGGATTGTTCGGTTTGATGTGTAGATGGTCCCCTATGAGTTTCATGACCCCCGGATCAATAGTACCCTCTGCGCATACGCAAACGTGAAATCCTTGCCACAAGCATAATTCCAGGAGTTCTTGACCGATTTCGATGAAATTTGCAGGGATTGTTCGGTTTGATGTGTAGATGATCCCCTATAAGTTTCATGACCCCCGGATCAATAGTAGCCTCTGCGCATCCGAAAAACGTGAAATCCTTGTTACACGCATAACTCCGGGAGTTCATGACTGATTTCGATGAAATTTTCAGGGATTGTTCGGACTGATGTAAAGGTGGTCCTCGTGAGTAATAAAGAGAAAATAAAGTTTTAGCCTCGAGCTTGGAAAAATAAAATAAAATATACTACAATATATCCTCGCACGACATGATCGAAACTGGAGGTATTATGTGTTATGTTGTTCAGTGTTATGTTCAGTTTTATTCGTTTAAAATAATGGTAAGTATTACTTTGTTATTATTGTAATTTGTTTAATTGAATGGTATTAGCAAAATGCAATGAAAGAATAAGAATAATAGCAACGAATCGGTTGTAAGCGAAAACCATCAGAAATATTTTCGTGACGCTGTCCGCGTTACATTTTCGAGTTTATGTAGCAAAGTAAAGACATAAAACGTCAAAAAAAACAGCTTTCGTACAAGTACGCAACCACGAGGGACATTTTATGTCTTTGCGCCCCCTCCCGCACACACCACGTACTTCCAATTGGAGGTCAGTTTTGATGTAAAACGCTTACCAAATTCAACGTTGGCGAGAGAATGAGGCGTCTCGATAAATGTACCACGTACCTCGCCAATTTCGATTTCATTTGTGGATAATGTAGTATTCATAAGCAGCTTTTTGCGTAAAAGAAATTCGCGCACTAATTCCAACGAGTGCTGTTTTGTAGGACCAATGATAATGGTAATTAGATTGTGCTCGTTGATGGTTGCGATGTAGTGGTTCCATCGTTTGGTCACTGTGGTTCCGAAACAACGAATGGTAGACGAATGGTAAAGACACAATCATCACCACTCACAGGACTGTCACAGTTAGTAAACAATATGTTTCCATCGGGTGGTCACTGAGGTTCCGAATGTCCAGGGGTTAACGTAACAAGATTAGGTAAATCAACATCTTTCAAATGAGTGGTGAACGAGTTTTGTACGATCACAAATGTCGAAGCTAATGATCCGTAACAACGAATCGGTTGTAAGCGAAAACCATCAAAAATATTTTTGAGACGCTGTCCGCGTTACATTTTCGAGTTTATGTAGCAAGGTGAAGACATACAATGTCAAAAAATTAAGCGTTTACGAAAAACTGTAACCATGTACCGTAATAAATTATAACCCATTTCGAGAGAGAGAGAGGAAAATTAGGAAAGTAATATGAATTGTGTAAAATTGAGAATGATCCCATTTCGCCTCTCCTCCCCACTTTCATCGGGCATCGGGTCCATTAAGGGCTGTAACTGACTACTTGATTGATTCGACTTAATAGAGGTTCCTGAAATCATAGATTGTCTACAGCTTCACTCTAAACATACACGGTCATTATGAAAAGTTTTTCATCATCGTGCAGCCAGGTATCGAGGCAATACGTCATTTTCTTTTAGTTGTTACTCCTGAAGCTTGAAGCAATCAGCTGTGAGCTTCGGAACTATCAGGGTATTGATCATCTGTTCGGAGGTCCACAATTGTTTTGTTTTGCAATTCGTGATTATGTCCGATACTTCAAAAGTATCGATGCACTACCATATCGATACATCTAGAAAGTAACAAAAAGTAACCAACACACAAAACACAAAAGTAACTTTCAACAAATGTGGATGCTTTTATAACTTTTTAAAAAATGTGTGGAAACGTCGTTTTGGTTTCTCCCAGTCAGCGTAACGATTAATCCATCACATCTCACGTATTTACATCATCTACATTGGTAGAGAGTTGTTTCAGGATCATAATATGATATATTATATCAACACAATGTTGATATATTATATCAACACAATTTATTATCAATACAATATGTCAACAACGATTTCAACTGTGATGAATATGTTACATTAATTAGTTCGGTTAACATTTCGCTGGCCCTTCCTAAATGGGGCACAGCTGGTTCTCATTGATAGCGAAGCTGATCATGTGTGGGTAAATTAACTTTCTGTAGCAATCTAGGTAGAGGAAGAGTACTGTAAGTACTTACATGTCTGGGAATCGGGTATTAATCGGGTATTTTAATCGGGTATTGAAACCGATGAAACGTGAGGGATATACAAAATTTTCGGTTCAGATACTAGGAAAATGAATCGATGCATATCGATACTTTTTTCAAGAATTATCTACACTTTCAAGTATCGATACTTTTGGGACTTCCCTTGCACTTCGGTTTTTTGTCTTCCGAGCTTTACTATTGCGAGTGCTACAGTTCTGTGTATTAGCTATTTCTTGTGTATCCTATGTTGTGTGCGTAAGTCATTTCTCCTACTCTTGTAATCCTTTCCCCGCATCTTATCGTGAACTGGAATCGAAAATCGAGTAATATTCCATATCTCTGTAAACATCTAACTTGAAGGTACTTACCTTCTTACCTAAACGTAATTTTCGAGTACCAGTTTGCAACCTGCACAAATTTTCAACTATCACCATCGCCCAAATGTTGGTGCTTACTTCAGTTCGATTTGGTAAATTGAAAATATCCCTCGTAATTGCATCAACGAACAAGAAATTCACCGGTAGTGGTGTACATGAATATGGACAGTTCCGGCTTTCCAATTCTTTAATCTTGTTTGCAGCTTTTTACCTGCACGCATGCATGATACGGCGTGATGCACCCGTATAGCCTCATCCCTTTCGGCCGACAACTTGTCCATTCCATCACATCTTCTGTATTCGCCTCCCTCTCGTCATTTATACTCACTCTCAATTGAATTATTTCATAGAATTTGGCGAATGGCATTCTTTCTTATACATCATACTCATGAGGCCAATTATTGTTTAATTTATTAAATTTATCACTTTGAACTGAAGAAGCTTTGTTTCCTCTATCATATACCTGTTTGGGGCTCCTAATAGGCTAGTCATTGCTCCCCACCTGCAGATTATGCTCATCTCAGAGATTGTTTTATGATCATTCCTTCTTCTTGGCTCCCAACATTAAATATTTGTATTCCAAATTTGTATTTGGCCATATATTGTTTTCATCATATTGTCATTCTTCTACGTCAGCTAATACTGTATTCAACGCCCAACAAAGTAAAAATTGTCCCAAGTACGTTTCTTCAGGTTTCGTTAGATCTCTCAAAAACCAAGTAAGATACCAACCCACAAAAAATTAAAGGTCGTTCAATTTTCTACCAGAGTGGTTCTACATTTCCTTCTCTGCAGGGTGTTTGGTATAAGAACGGTGGAACTTCAGGGATCATTCAGGGATTCATTGCATAAAATTTCCCCCTAAGTCACGTCGTGCAGGGTTTGTTTTCTATCCTGAATTTCTGTCAACCTTCTGCTTTTTTAACAATTTTCAATGTTGATATACCACTATACCATCTACTGGAAAGTGGATGAGCTCTTCGGTAAAAATATCTTCAACATCTTTTATCAGCTTCCTGTCGGTCTATTAAATTTTCATTTTCAAGCAAATTTTTGAGTGGAAAATTGGTGTTTGAGTGTGGAAAAGCATGAATGTTTTTTTTTACGAAATCAGCGCTGTGGCATGAGGCAATGGATGCGGTAGAAGGGGGAGGGGGATATAACTGCGTTTTTTTCTAGCTGAGTTGAATAGATGCATTTCTAGAACTCTCCGAACGGTGAAAATCAAAGAAAAAAGGGGGGAGGGATGTTGCTTGAATCTGAAAGAAAAAAAAGTTCCAATATCTAACAAAAGAAAAACTTGTTTATTTTTGAATTGTACAACAAAAAACCTGTAAAAAGAAGTAGGAAATACCTATTTGTTTATTGTTTTGGTTTTGTTTTTCAGGAAAGAACAAAAAGGTTGTTTTTGCCCCCCCCCCTTTTCTTTCTTTGATTTTAATCATTCGTAGGGTTTAAGAAATCCGTTCATTCGATTCAGCGAGAAAAATTACGTAGTAATATCCCCCTCTCCCCTTCAATTTCATCCAACGCCAGAGACATTACAATGCCAAACGCTGATTTCGTTTAAGAATTCACGTTCAAACACCAATTTCTCTGTCAAAAATTTCTGTAAAATTAAAATTAGACTGATCGAAAGTTGATAAAATGAAGATGTTTTCACCGTAGAGCTCATCAATTTTCCAGTAGATGGTATGGGGTAAATCAACATTGAAAATTGTTGAAAAAGCAGAAGGTTGACAAAAATTCAAGTTTAGGATAAAATCACTGGGGTTTATTATTCAATGATTCATGGAGTGTGCGTGTTTCATCTGTGATTATTGAGATATGCATAGAAACTTCAAGTTTTGGGTTAAATCGGATTAATCAGTTGATCAAAAAAAACATCGCTCTAAAACTGAATTATTATTGTGACGTAGGTACGACGTGACTTGAGAGAAATTTTTATTGAATAAAAATTAAAGAAAATTTAACACTCTTTTCAACAGTAAAGTTTCAATGTATTTATTTAGTAAATTAAGGGAGTTATGGTCATTTCAGTCAGGTAAGGTCGGAAATAAGAGAAAAAACTTTGATGAAGAATAGGTCAGAATAGGAGCGGAATAAACAAAAACATTGCTAGGATGTAAAAGTTGTTACAATTAGTGGCTGAATCGGTCCCTGAAATTTCGTCGTTCTTACAGGGAACACCCTGCATATCTCGAGCTTGTAGCCTTTAAGCTTGCCGAATTTGATTTCAGCAAATGACGGAATTGTCTCAAAGGAAGAAGAGAAAAAACGAGAAATCTAAATCATCCAACGAGGGTCCGTCGTTTTTAACGACTATGTTTACAAAGTATAGAGAAACGACATCCGTCGAACTGAAAATCATCGACTGCTATTCGATTTTCGCGAGCACCTCAGCGGCCATCCTCATGGTGTACGTCTTCATCGTGGGGACTTACCCTTTCAACGCGTTCCTCGGAGGGTTCGTATTTTCTTATTTTATTATTTTTAGGTGAGACGTTCACATTCATCACTATCCACTCCCAAAGTCTTTGAAAAATCAATATTGGTCCGACAACGCCATTCTTTAATTTTCTATTTAAAGTTGTCAATGTTTATCATCACCTAAGAAACGATAGGTGACGTTGGACTCTTTTTGAAGACCAGATAAATCGAAAACCCCCCCCCCAGGTCCGTAGGTCAAACCATTCCCGATGTATGGCCCGATTTATGGTGCCAACATCTCCGTTATTTTGTTTTATTAATGTTTTTGTTTTGATATCAGTAACCTATGATGTAGTGATGTAATACTAAATATTAAAATGATTTGTATACACGGGTTGAAATTCTGATACGCATTGAAACGCTCAAATTCTTTCACTGGCGTTTATCATTGTTTCATGATTTAATTTCTACTAAGGTATATTGCGTGTTTCCGAGATGATAGTGCATTATCTTTTTTACAGGAGGACCATCTGATCAACTGATCAATTCAAATATATTCCTTTACGTATGAAATTCCTAATGGCTCTATCAGAATTAATTCCAAAGAACTATCAATAAAATACCCAAGGCAATTGAAAATAAAATGAAAGAATTTGCAGCGTTTCTCTGAAGTTGTCAATGTTTATCATCACCTCGGAAACGATAGGTGACGTGGTCGGACCAGATAATAAAACACTACAGAGGCAACCATCACATGTACGGTTACGATCTGAATCGAACCTAATGCCTTGTGTATTACATTAATCGGAATACTAAATTTTATAAATTATAAATTTTATAATTTAAAATTGATTGAATTCAATACTAACCTATTGTTGTTTATTAAGGTATATTAACTGAATGGTTGCATTATCTTTTACCCTCTTATACCTATTTCCTTTATATGATTCCTAAATGCAGAATTAATTTAAGAACAATAATAAAGTACCCACAAGCTCGGAATAAAATCGAGGGTGAAGTAGCAACATGACCTTCCTAAAATAGGGCTGGACAACTCAACCTATCTGAGTTGGTGTAAACTAACTTGTCCTGTTGGTAATGAGAAGTGAAAAAGTTAATATATCTCAGAAATGAACAGTCATCAATAAAAATGCAAAAAAAAGAAAAAAACTTAAGTCATGTTGTTTAACACCACATCAGATAGGTAGTGTTTTCCAGCCCTATTTCAAGTGGGTCTTGTTGCCACTTCACCCTCGGAATGCCACTATATTAAGTGAACCGGTAAGAAACTAGCCACAGATCTCAAAAGCCAATCGGTGACTCCATAGTTATTACATACCAAATGTCTTTAGGACTATCAATTTAATCACTTCTGAAAGGTTGATTTTCAAATTTAATAATAATTATTGTTATTCAATCTAAATACGTAAATTGGTGTTTGTTATTAGATGTAATTAGGGCAGTTTTGACAACCGTGACATACTTGAAGAATTTTTATTCTCTAAACGTATTTCTAAACAAATAATTTAGAGTGGAAGTGGAAAGGGACTAATACAAATGACACCACTATTCTATTTCGGGAGTATATACACCTAGTGATTTAAACAAAAACAGTTACTGTGGCTTAACTATAGTAGTAGGTTTTATGACATCGCTGGCATTTTGTGGTCCATCATCACATTATTTACACTATTTAATAGATATATCATCAATAGTTATGGCAGCTCGCGCAATGTTGACTTTAATAAATAACATTTTGATACCTTGGGTTAGATAGTTCCATTTTAGGCAGCGATTTCCAATTGTTTTGAAAATATAATGTAGCATTTGAGAAAAAACGAATACAGTCGCAGAGTAAATTATCAAAGGGGACCATTACTGTTTGGCAACCTTCCAAGGCCAAGGACCAAGAGCTCCCGAATTCTGCTGGTGTTTCAAACGTATTAAAAATATGGTCATGATTACCTCACCTGATTCCACTTGTCATTGAGGCGGCCAAAATTACGTAAGGCGATGCAAAGTTTTGCTCGAATGCAGAATGGTTTTTATTGGCCCAGTTCTGGCACAACATTTAAACAAATCATGTCTAATGAACATCATGGGAGAATGTGACATCGCTGCTTGCTGTGTAGGTCAAACAGAAAAGGAATACAGCAGTTCACATCAGACCAAGTATATACATCCAACACCCCCCAGTTTATTTTCAGACTATGTGACGAATGGACGAAGGTGCGGGGAAATAACGTATCATTACTGTTGCGTTTCATAGAAACTGTATTGTAATAGATTCTCTATTCTCGTTACCAACCTTATCCTTTACTTGCAAATTTAGCTCAATAAAACCTTGTTCTATTGACACGTTTTTAGTTCAAAAGTCCTGCTTCATCTGCTCTGAATTCTGCTGGTAGCTGCGAATAATTTCTTCCTTTCAGAAAGGAATACTCCCACATTTCGTTTTTCCTCTGTTGACGTCGCTTCTCGATTTCCGACAGAAGAGCACTTCAGGCAGCACAGATTGCAATCTTTGACAACGCCTGTGGTATATTCACGCATTTTCGTCGGAACTTTCTCGAAACCTCAAGAGCGGGAGTACTGAGGCAGTGTAAACAAGAGCTCGTTTGCTTGTTTGCGCATGTTCGTGAAGGTTCGAGCCTTTACTTGTCGAATTTATTATGATAATAAAGTATACATCTAAAAGTAAATAGTACAAGGGGTTTGTACTGCGTTGAGGCGGTTCCCGAGTTGCAAGCCGCTGTGAAACTCGTAACTTTTCACCCATTAATAACTTCTCAGTATGATGAACTTCTCCTGGCATAACTTCTAGAGCCTTGCATCGGCAGGAAACATTGTTAAGCGATAGTACGCTAACGAGAGTGAACCTATTTCCCTGGTTGTAAAGCCAGCGATGGTGGATGGTCGGGAGAGTTGGGGCTGTTTACCAGCTAGAAATGTGGTTTAATTTGTGTTGTATATTCAATCGTTATTTACATGACTGCACGAAAGGATTGGAAACAACCAAATTCATAGTAGTAGTTTTCATTAAAACAATTTGGGTGTTGCACACAGTACCCTTGTATTGGTAACATGAAAAGGTTCCGAAAGATGTAGAAATGAAGCTCGTTAAAAAGATTCACTGACCAATCATGTTATGGGACATGTTTCGCAGACATCAACACCTAGCAGCTAGGGACTCTGGCGTGCACTGTAATTCTAAGATCGCTATGAAATGAGATATTGTATGATATGCTCAAACCGTCCTTCTGGTATCACATGCTTAAACTATCCTGCAAATTTGAACTCGTAGATTGGAAGGAAGAAAGAGAGAAATTCACCCACGATAGATTTTAGTCATGCGCTTGCGCAAACCAATGTAATAATTTGTGATCAATGGAACTCAAGGGAACCATTACAGCCCAATCTTCACATTATCTGCAAATTTCATCAAAATCGGATGATGGTTTTAGAAATTAGGCCCTTACGAGAATTTTTTTTCGCATACGTTCCAAAATCAGCTGAAGTTTCACAGAGATGCCAACATTTATAGAAAAAATATCCACATGAAGTTAATCAGCCATCCTTTTAATTAGGAGGTAGGCTATTCGGCATATAAGCCCCAATAATTGCTGGAGTTGATGAGAGTTACTGTTTTCGGGAGGGACATTGTGTATCCTCAACATTCCGAAAGCTCAATTTCGTCTTCCGGTGTTAGAGCCTCTAATATCCATCTATGTTGCTTCCTCTCCTCCGATTACTAAAGCAACTAATTATTCTCGAACTAGCTTAGAGCACCACGTCGCCTGGGTCTTCAAACATTCAAATCTTCATCAGAACGTTAGCTGACGGGGGCCCTCCGAGAATTGGCAGTTCTGAAGTGGGAACTTCCTTTATGCAACACGGTGCACAATACGTGTCATTCTGGAAGGAGGTCAACATTAAACGAGAAAGAGAAAGTGAGGCGTTTTATAGCAAAGGTACCTTCCAACATCAGTATTGTATTATCTATTGTTTAGACAGACAGATATCGTCCCCAAATTTGTCACCAAGCTCTAAAACGCAAAAAAAAAAAAAAAAAAAAAAATGAAGAGGAAATTTAGATTTTTTAGTTGGATAATAAATAGTACATACCTACATTACAGAGATGGTTTTGCAATATCAAGAATGGCACCATTATAATAATTGCTCGATTGCTTAAAGGACTTCACTGTTTTGTCCAACCAGAAGCATTTAATACAGGTTGTGGATCCGATTCTGGACATTTTGGCTATGGATGTTCCAGAATCGGTCTGCCATGTAGATGGAGATGTGAGAGTGCCACTTCTGGCTATGACAATAGGAGGCATCTTTCCTCTCCATTGTATTGCATTGGTGTGAGCCAGCCGGCTATCACAACTTTGCTGGGAGCAGTCGCCTTGGACGCCGATCATATGACCTGGTATTAATTCATTCCATGTAAGGAAAGCCTGCCACTGTCAGCAAGTTCCTAATGTTTTTAACTTCTTGCATCAGCATTTTTATTTGGTTAATATTACAAACATTGCAATAATAAAAGCATTATTATAATTATAGTTCAATCACTTAACAAACTATTCTGCTGAGCCATCCAACAATAATTGAATTGTCCAGAATCCGACCCAGAACATTATGGAGGAGGGAAAGTATTGCCCCTTCTGGCGATGCCATGCCATCCTCTTCTCCTCCTCAATGAAGCATCAACTTGAAATTTCGTTATTTTGGCAGAGTTCCTAATGCGCAGGAGGTTTTCAACTTCTAGCACATACAAAAAGCTCCCATACCTTCGTTAGTTAAAAAGCAAGATAGACTTTGAAAAAAAAAGGTGGTGACCAAACAAAAAAGACAAACATTTTTATTGATGTAAGTTTTATTATCATCAATATTTTTTTATTGTCTTTTTGTTATCCATCAAAATGAATAATAAAAAAGTTTCAAATAACATGAGTTGAATTCAATTTGAGAATTCTTGTCATCAAACTGGCCTGAATGCCTAAGGCATCAGTTTCAACATTCTTATAGTCATGCCTAAAATTTAAAGCTAAATTCAGCCCTAATTTCCTACATGATGATTAATTTTGGGTGTTGGTTAGCATTTGAATTAATAAACAGAATAAGAAATGGGCGACCTTATCGTGCTAACTTAGATAATGTTCAAGAAACGTTTATTGGGAATACTGGAAACTTTACAAAAATGGATTTAAACCCTTTTGACAAGAAATTGTTCAAGTCAGTACGAGTACGTGGGCATAAATCTCAGTACAAATACGAATTTCTACAAACAACAAGTAACTGCGTACATTTTCCCTTCATATTTTGATGATAACATATTGTTACACACTCCGAAGACATCAATGAGTTGAGAATAATGACGGAAAACATTCTATAGTTTCGTGATCCTTATTTTTCGTGTTTTTCCAGGAGGGTGTCGACTAGTGGTGCATGGTCTTTCAAGGAGCTGATGGAATACTGTATCCCCTTTAAAAGGCTGAGACGATTAACCTGCCACACACAGATGGTGTTATTGAAGCTAGAAAGCTTCAGGGGTATGCTCAGGCGAAGAAGTTTCCAGAATAGGGAAGGGAGAACTAACCGTATCCATCACACTTTACTGATCTTTGCCTCCTGAAAAATATCAAACGGGAAACAAACTATGACGGATTAGAAATGTCTGGTTTAACTTAATCATAAAGACTAAAACAAGTAATATATGGAAGAACGATGTGATAAGTTTTAATGTTACAATCAAAACTTTGATTTTCCAGGTTCATTTCGTGTGTGGCGAGCGCTGTTGCTGCCGTCTGCCTCAGATCTCAAGTGAACCCTCACAACATCCACAGATTTCCTGAAATCGGGCATGAGAAAGCTTTCGCTGAGTTTTGTTTCTTCCACGTCATCTTACATTTGGCGGTCATCAATATCATCGGATGAAACATTTCTCTCCTGAAACACATTGTGACTCCACTTTAACAATGATCAGTATCATATCTATTCTACTCATAATTACGGTATTTTGATTATTTTTAAATGTCAACTGATCGCAGATCAAGTTTCGATGAATAAATTGCTGAAACGATCGTTACATTGACTTAAGCATTACCTGAAATTCTGCAATGAGTAAAGCTGTAATTATTATGTGACCATCCAATAGCTTGAATGAACGAAGGAAAGTTATGCAGCAGGTCTGAAAACGACGTAAATTCAAATTAGAGTAGTGTCATATCGGTCACAAATTTCTCCTAGAAACCTTTGCATATTATGTAAAAAAAATATGCAAATATGAACGAATACGAACTTTATTTCTACGTTGAAACGTATAATTGGCCAACAGGATTTTTTTGTATCTTTATATATAGATTTTATCGTCTTGCTTTAATCTCGATTGGCAACGTAGTAATTGGTAATGAGTGCCTACAGTAAAAGCTCAATGTGATACCGCTCGCGAACCATCACTTGAAAACCTGTAGCTTGGTTCACATGTTACAACAGCATTATCATGTAAATCCAGTGAAATTGAACTCTCATCTCATCACCTTCGTAGATAGATCGCCTGATAGCTTCCTTCCCCAAAATTACCTCCTCTCGGCGAAGGGAGCAGGTGTGTTTATATCCGGGATTCGCGCGATCGAACGATAAAAACAACCCCTCCCTTCTCTACCAGTTTATAGGTGATTTACCCCAAGTACATGACCCATATAATAAATGGGGTATCTACCTGTTGAAGAGGAGAACGGGGGACGTTATTTCAGTTAAGACTAAGCGTGGGCGCCGTTTGACCTTTTTGAGGGCGGTAGCCACAGAGGGTTTCAAGTACGAATCCAATCTACTTCAAGATTCATGGATTTATGAGTTGTTTGATGACGATGGGCCTCGCAGCTTCTGTTTCTGAATTGTTTTGAAGGAACGATACGTTTTCGGGACGAACGGTTTGTTGATAACCGGGGTCCCCAGGAGATGCCTGCCTGCGGATGACATTTTCGCCCAGTCTTGTCAACTCCGAGCATGTCTTGAACGAAACATTTGTCCATCTCTCGGTGCCATACTTTATTATTTCACCAGCCGGTACCGTGGTTTTTAGGATCAAGTTTATCTCCTTTTCTTAGGAAATTTCAGTCTGTTTCTTGCACAAAAAAAGTTCAAGTTAAATTAGTTTAATTTATCAATTATCTAAAGGCATTGAAGCAAGTCCTCAAGTCTTCTTAAGACGTCCCTCTGGAGCAAGGGGATTTGTCAATAGAGGAGCCTGTCTATTAGAATTAGTCAACGCAAATGATGAATTGATACAAATTTTAGTGTAGATAAGCACAAAACCTCTGAAATAGTGAATTTGGCATCAGTTCACGAACTTCGAGAACACGATCTTTTCGTAGAACTTCATGAACCTGCTTTGAAGTACTTGTTATGATGAGGTAAAAACAGGATAGTGTCCAAACCAGTGGTTCCCAACCTGGGGGATCGTCAAATAGTTGGGGGCGATGAGTATTCAAAGGGTGAAAAATGAAAAATAGTACAACCTTTGTACTAGTACTGTAGTACTGTACTGAACCTCTTGAAGGATAGGTTAAAAATCAAGAGTTTTATCAATGTAGTGTTGCACATGAGCTTCAACTATTTTTACTCGCCGAATTCTCCGTTTTGTATTTTGAAGCCTTACTGGTGTTCTATGGGGATTTGGATTCTACACTTCTTGAAAGGTAAAACAACAAATTTTGGGGGTTAATGTTTTTTGTTGATCGATTAAGAAGGTTCATTGAAGCCAAACCCGTCCGTCCGCAATAAACCGTCCTGAACATTTCTCCGAAATCACTGGCTGAACTTGATGCAACTTTTATAAAAAATCACATGTGATCACTGGTTTTTCTTTACTAGACGCAGTCTGTGGTAGATTATCTGAACTGTCGCCATCATACATTATAATTATATTTGAGATGCCTTAAAAATAGCTCCATTTCATACTTCATCACCGTAGATCGACTAGGAATGAAATTAGCCACAAGGGTTGTCAGCTGATCAGTGCGCGTCCAAATCATGTAATTGATTCCAATGCCTCAAATGAGTTCCATTTTGAATTTCCGCACCGTGGGACGATCATCTCACATTCTAACTGAAATTAACATTAGACATCTACCATCTGAACATTAATGAGTTGAAGTACCCTACGCTTGACCAGTCCGCAGATAGGAACCTGAGTCACATATGCATACAACATAAATTCAATTTCAAAAGGAACTCTTGAAATCAAAATTAGATTACAAAACGAACTCTTGAAATCAAAACTCCATTAGAGCTATACGAATTCAATCTTCACTTGATATTAGGCGATTTTTACCATTCAAAATGGTCAAACTCGCATTCATGTTGACTTTTTCGTTTTTTCAGTAGCCCTTGTGAAGAGAGAACAGATGAATGTCAAGGTCCAATGGGCTCATTCGATTTATTGACGGGAATCCCATCAATACCAATCATAAAAAGATTAGTGTCATTTCGAAAGTTTTCAATATTCTGATTGAATATTCCAGCCCTATGATTTCACCCTTCATTGTCAAGAATAATACCGGTGATTCAAGGCCATTTGTGATTCTTTATACATAGACGGCGAACCAACAAATTTTTTCCAAATTCGCTTCTCGGATCCTAACAATACTTATTTCGAATTCTAATTAATTATTACCTATCTTGAAACGTAAAAAAGCAATGTTTTAGGGTTGGGGTTACTGTTTTGATCCGTGGTAAGTTGTAATGGTTCATTATTGAAAATACTCCGACTAAAACATGTGCCATGCTGGTGAAATGAAAAATACACCGCCAAGGAGATGACACAGGCAGGTTCCTCGTTACATCCTTTATCATATGAGCTAAATTAAATAAAAATTGTGAAAGTTATACCTGTTTCAGGAATTTCACGTTAGCGCATGCGAAGAGCGTACCGCTGATTATATTGAGATGAAATTCCTATGAGACCTTAAGAGGCCTTATCGGAATAGACCCTCAAAATATGAGCTAAATTCATTCATAATTGTGGAAGTTATGGCTGTAACAAATAAATGCGGACAGACAGACCGACAGACACGGAACCAAATTTGTTCAGTACGCTATGAAACGCAAAATGCGAGTGGAAGTTTTGAAATCGGACAACAACACAACACATTTTTTTGCTCCCGAAAGTGAACACAAGGTTTCCGCTGCTTCGCAGATTCGGAAGCAATATTTAATGTTTGAATCAATTATTACTTTGGTTCGAAGACCTCATTTCATCGTCATCGATGCCGCATCACTGATCAGAATAATCTATTTCCAACAGGAAATGGAACACGAGTGAGTAGAAGAAAACATAGTCTAATTCCAAAAAAATTCAAAAGACATACAGAATTACTTAAATCGATTTCAGTTTTCAGAAAAAATAATAGGGGAGGGGTATTGAATTTCACTAGAGAACCAACATTAGAGGAAAAACAATGGATCAGTGTACCTGATTATCGAACGTTGTCTAACATCTACGGGTTTCAACGCAGGTTTTAAAAATAAAAATAATCTCAAACCTTCATCAGATTCTGTAAATGATAAAGTTAATGCACATGATAAAGGATGGGTTTATAAACTTGAATACTTTTGCGGACTTGAATATTCTGGGCAAACAGGAAGATTTTAGGAATAACAGGGGGGAGTCAGTATTTGCCAATCATCTCACGATTTCCGATGTTATTAAAAAAATAAATAAGTGAACAGTTTGTAGAATTCGTACGATTTTGTCAGAAAGAAGTTGCTCTGATTGTATTTTGAAATAATTAATAGCGTTTAAACGAGGATATTTCAAGATACATCCTCCCATTAATAGGTTTATTTCTAAAATAGCTTTGCCTTTTCATTTTTCTCAGGTTTGTTTTACCACCTTATCTGTTTTTTCCAGAAATTTTCCGTCTACCCCCTTTCACTTCCCTGACCAATAGAATTGTATCTTCTTTCACTGTCACAGAAACTACATGAATGTCCCTCACACCTCTTGACCAATGGGAGTGAAGTTCCCTTTCACCTGCCACTACATAATCATCGTTTTCCCGAATGTACATTCAGTTATTGTTTTGTTACTGACGATAGCCTAAAAGTCAAGATCGATTCAGCGATGTAAATTTTATCATTTTGTGTAGGAATAGACTGCATTTTGTCCGGGTGGTTGCCACTTTACTCCCATCACGAATTTTTTTTTAAGTTTTACTCCTGTCGTAATAATGGACAGTTTACTCCCTCATGACACATTACTCCCCTAGTAATGGTACTTTAGAATGGTATTCGAAATCCAGCAGGATTACCTTTGCGATGCCCATAAAGTTGGAGGGAACGGCGATGTATCATCGATGTAGTTACTGTGCAGACACTAGCAATCCTAGCTAATAATGGTCAATTTACTCTCTCATGACATGTTATTCCCCAAGCAATGGTACTTCCGGTAAATCCAGCTGGTTTGCTTCCTAACCATCCATCACTTCCTAATCCATCATAGCTTGAAAGGAGAGCGTCAACAAATAGGAATAAGTTCAGCCTTGAAGAAGGGGAATACGTCGCAAACTTTGCATGGCACTTATCACAGGTGTTAGTAGTTTGGTGGGTATCTGCCGTTTTCGATGCCCATAAAGCTGGAGGGAACGGCGATGTATCAACGATGTTGTATTGTGCAGGCACTGACTGAATTTTGATGCAGCTCCATAGTTACTAGGCTTCTGGACTCACCAATCACAGTAACCACCACCAAAGGCAGATGCCGGATGTCAAGTGTTCGTCAGAGATTACCGCGATGGGAGTTAAGTGTTAATCTCTCATTGCAGCTCCTGGCTTGCTAACGGAGTAAAGTGGATAACGGACCGGAGTACAATATCCATTTTTCCTCAGACAGGAGTTAAGTGGCATCAACCGTTTTGTCCAACAAACTTTGTGTCTTTTTTTACTTCACAATTTCTTCGCGAATGATTTAGTGGTTTTTAGTTTTAGCGCGTACGAATGTGTAGTTGGGGAGAAGCAGTGGATTTGGAGGCTGTGGTATGTTGTAATATTCAACTGATATCGTCTGCTTCAAACGTAAAACTAACTAGAATTTGAAACATTTGCCATCGACCAGCGACACTCGAATATGCCGAAGTTATTCACGAAGGTATTCGGGAATCACGATTATAAATCGTTTATTGGTTGGCATTGGGGCACGGGAGCGAGTCGATAGGAGGAAAACAGGGGGTTGATGGTGGCGGATTTAGTCGGGCGGCTCCCTCCGAACCCTCCTCGACCGCACAAGTCCCCCGTCGCCCCTCGTAAGTCCCCGCCGCGCCTCTCAGCGGCTCGGCTGATCGCCTCCCTGTGATCAGCCGAGCGCGAACATGGTCCCTCACGCTCCAATCTCCCACTTCCCTTTCTCATGAGCTTCCAATCCTGAGTCCTCGACACAATATTATATTTTAATAACCGCGAAAACCGCCCACTTCTCCCTTAGTGTCAAACACGATATAAGGCGTCCTTTTGAAAACATCAACATCAGTTGTCCTTGATGTATTCAGTCTTGTAACAAGCTTTGCAACATTTGTGTAGTTATTTACTGGTAAAACTACCTTACTACATCTTCCAAGGCATTTACTACAATAGGACATCCAATAAACACCATTAAATGTACGTTTACTTTTTTTTTTAATTTTTATTGTGATGTAAGATCTATTTTCATTACTGGTATTCGCTAATGATTCGGTTGCGACACCATTCATGCCTATGGGTAACGTCCACACCCTTTACACCTTTTGGTTTATTTTTCAATAATAAACCATTGTAATCGCTCTTGAAAAAAAAATGTTAACCCCCCTGAAAATTTCATGGTTTACGTTTCAAAGGGTGTAGAATCCAAATCTGCAACATAAATTTTTCCGCCCGTCCGCCGTACGCCGTACGCACGATCTCTCCCAAACGGCTGGAGCAAAAAATCTGAAATTTTCAGGAAAAATCAATATTGGTCCGACAACGCAGCACTCTCACTTAATTTAAAGTGCCCTTAAAGGGTTGTCAAAGTTTTGTAAAATCCCTAAAAACCTGAAAAAAAGTCAAGGCGGTCTAAATTTGGACTTTTTTTGAAGAATTTCCCATGAGGAATCGAATGAGCCCCTCCCCAGGTCCGTAGCTCAAACCATTCCCGATGTATGGCCCGATTTATGGTGCCAACATTTGCATCCACATTCACTACATCACTAGGTTACTGCAATCAAAACAAACACAAGAGTTTTTTTTTTTTTTTGATCGCAGTAACCTAGTAATGTAGTGAATGTGGATACTGGAGTGAACTCCTAAAAGGGTTTATAGCCGATACACGGGTTGAAGCATTCTGATATGCATGAAACGCTGAAAAGTCTTTCACTGGGGTTTATTATTCAATTTCATTCATTTGGCTTGCATTCATTCATGATGCCTCCTCTACATCAGTCTACCTCTGGCTACATCGTTTAAATTTGGATTTGGGGAAGTTTTGACTCAATACGAGTGCTAAAGTGACTTGATAAATTATAAATGTTTTTGTTGTGCTAGCTCTTGAAAAAAAAAAGCACTGCAAATTCTTTCACTGGAGTTTATTATTCAATGATTCATGATTTGAATTTCTACTAAGCTTTGGAGTGTGCGTGTTTCACATGCATGGATCACGTAAATCTGTTCTCAACCAGAATACCTATTTGCATTGATCAGTTGATCATATTTGTGTGCCTCCTGAAATTCAATAATCGCTCTATCACATGTGAAACACGCACACTCCAAAGCTTAGTAGAAATTCAAATCATGAATCATTGAATAATAAGCCCCAGTGAATGAATTTGCAGCGTTTTTGAATTCCTCCTATTTTGGAAGGAATATCATGCTTACATTGATATTTCTACGTACTTTCAGCTATGTGTCATAAATACCAGTCGAGGGCGATGGAAAACAATGTTATCATCGGTCACAAAGCGTGTACGATATTGTGGTAAAATTATGTGTCGTGCATGTTTGATAAGTCGTATCAAAATAAAATCGGTACCGAACCAGATGGGGGATCGAAATGTGCTACAATTACGTTATAATATAATGAAGGGGAAACATAATCTAAAAGGGAGAGCGTCGTCTAAGATGTGTAACGCCACTGAAATGCAGGAAATTGTAACGTGGAGTGACTAAAATGATCAGCTGGATAAGAACACGCGATTAACCCTATTCCGTTGAGAACGTTAAATGTCATGCACACTTTACAACGTGATAAAATCTAAATTTTGGCTGACCTCCAAGTCAACCGTCGTAAAAGCTATTAGTTGGAGACAAGCTTTGTGGATTTTAAGAGGCCGCTCTCGTCAAAATTGTGAAACAAGTACCATTTAAGTTCACCGATAATCATTGGATTTACCTTTGTCTTTACCCAATATGAGCTCGTTTACAGCAATGGATGCCATTGTTGATCTTTTACACGTCTTCATATTTCCACGATGACCGAGGAACCTCGTTGGCATCCAATGAGCAACACGATTTTTTCCAGCAGGGAGGAGTCACTACTTTCATGTCCGCGCACTATAACACCAAGGGAAACGGCCAAATCAAACGACTGAACGGCACGCTCTGCCGTACTGTCACCCACTCTCAAACGCAGACAATTGGATCCTCCGGACTGGGAATCAGTGCTTCCGGACGCTGTTCACGCAATTCCTCCTCTGTTGTGCTCTGCAACCAATGAAACCCATGAGAGGATGTTCGGGCTTTACAGGTCTGCTAATAGCGTTTACTTCCGATTTTCTGCAGTCAAAGAAAAATGGTAATGAAAAAGCGCGGACGTACGTGCAATTACGATCCGTTACTTGAGGAAGGGGGGAGGGGAGACAATTTAGGCTGCAATATCTGGCACATTACAGTGGGACGATAACTGCCGAATCGTAGGGAACTAAGTTAGAGACAACCGAGCAAGAACTGGACATCATGATGTTTCATGAAGAAAGAGACTCATCAAGTTTTCATAATACCTACAATCGACCGTAAGACTCATAGTACTTCCAATCGGTCCACTATCGTCATATGTTAGGATACTTAAACTTTATCGTATGCTGTTTACTATATTTTACAACAAGTTATTCCGCATAATTTAATTGTATGGTACTTATTAATGGGTGGTGTATTCTTTCCAAAAGAGGAAATCATAGGTTGAGCATGGAAGGCCTGATATGGCCGTGAAGACGAAAGTAGTTGATGATAGGAGACCAAAGGAGAAACTCCTTAGAAATTCCGTTCTCAACCTATATTGATATTAATATACTGGTATTCATCTGTTTTCCCTGTAAATTTTCGGGTTTACGAGTATCTGTTTCTCAAAGTTATGAGGAAAACTCCTTATTTATCAAACAGGAATTTCTACAAATGCATATACCCTGTTCCGTGTCTGTGTGTTTGTGTCTTTCGAGTGATCTTGAATCTTTTTAACAAACTCAATTTATAGAATTTTCAATAGATTTTCATGAAAACTGCTGACAATTTGATAGTTAGGATGATCCATAGTCCTATCATTTCATTATCGCTTGTCATTTTGATTGGTCATTTAATCTGGACATGTGAATACTTCACTGTGGACATTTGAAAGATAGTCTTTCCAATCAATTTCAACCAGCTCTGCTGCCTCCGCCCTAGAATCAGCACAGACCAAAACCTGTAATACAGGTCTTGCTACTTGAAGGCGTACAAGTCCGTTGGAACATGAATTCGCTCCCCATAATTAACTTTATTGCTCCCAGCCCTGGAAGCTGCATCTCAATTTACTTATTAAAACACTCCACTGGGGGTTTTCAACCTAAGATACGAGGAAGATATGTGTCACATCTAACTTGACTACCACATATGCTACTCACATTTAAAAATATCGGTATAAAGTGAAAGAGTTTTCACAAGTCTAACAGTCAATCCACATGAATAGCAGCGAGCATGGAGGTTGTCGAATAAGTGAGTTTACTCTGAATTTGCTAATTGAGAAAATTGATATTTCTATTTTAAAACTGTTACAAAGTGTCAATTACGATCTTTGACCTGCCAATTCGTTTTTAATTGGAAGCGCTGGTGACTTTAGGAATAATTAGAAGTGGTGTAAGAGTAGCTGTTAAACTCGACTTTCGCAACATTCGCCAAGCAAATGTGATTCGGACGTTTTTCTTCTTTCACTCACTCGCCGGAACCGGTTCCAAGACCGTAATGAGGCCTCAGATTAAAATGCGAGGGCTATAAATAAGCCCAGTGTGGGGAAAGAAGAAGAAGAAAGAGAAAGGGAAAGAGAAAAAATAAAGAAAAAGAGGAGGTTGACGCTGCGCCAAATCAACGCTCAATGACGTATTTCGCTCCACCTGTCTCGCCCAAGACGCTGCGATGAACAAGCCAGAGGTGAACGTCTTCTGTACATACTCATATCCAAGGAGGCTGTGTACACCTTTAGACAGGCATGTTTAGTGGATGATTTGATGATGGGATTATAACGAATCAATCAATCAAGTGCCGATGAAAAATGGATTGGTAGAAACGAATGAATACGACCACCTCGATAATTTAATCTAATGAGAAGTTCTGCTAAATAGCTTGGCTCTCCGTGAGTCGGTTTTCTTGGCCTGGCAAGCAATAAGACGAATAGCAAAGTCAATTATTATGCGTGTGGTAGGTGCCAAGTTATTTATAGATTCTTGATTTTCCACAAGTGTTTTGGGAAAATTGCACAGCCTACCTACTAGGTAACAGAAAAAGAAATCAGCAGTGTCTATGTACAAGATTTACACAAAAACTGACTTCCATGGTGGCACTAGGTCTGGTGATATGCAGTCTAGACGCTGAATTCTGGTGAGAGTTTGACGAGCACCCAACTGACCAGTCTTATGCCATATCACATCTCATCAGTTTGGTATTACGGGTCTAACTATCTTGGCCTGCATCCGCAAAACCATCTGCAGCTGCAGTCTCCACAGTAACAAACATGAACGATTAGCTTGCATTTTCTGCAGTGAAAACTTCTCTAGTTTACTGAACTATATGCAGTCACGCTGCAAATTCTTTCACTGGGGTGTATTATTCAATTTCATTCATTTGGCTTGCATTCATGATTTGAAGTTCTACTAAGCTTTGGAGCGTGCGTGTTTCACAGGTGATAGAGCGATTATTGAATTTCAGGAAATGTGCATAGAGCACATAAATCTGTTCTCAACCAAAATACCTATTTGGATTGTTCAGTTGATCATATTTGTGTGCCTCCTGAAATTCAATAATCACTCTATCACCTGTGAAACACACACACTCCAAAGCTCAGTAGAAATTCAAATCATGAGCGCAAGCCTATTGCATAATAAAACCCGGTGAAAGAATTTGCAGCGTTTCATGCCTATCAGAATGCTTCAACCCGTGTACAAAGCCTTTTAGGAGTTCACTCCAGTATCCACATTACTACATCACTAGGTTACTGCGATGAAAACATTAAGAATAATAAACCAAGAACGCTGCAAATTCTTTCACTTGGGTTTATTATTCAATTGGCTTGCGAAATTGGAGTTCAAAATAGCCCCTCAGGTCTCTTTTCCTGTTAAATGTTACAAAAACAGTTTATTTTGGCTCACTCGAAGGCCCTCAATCCCTTCCTCCACCAACTTCAGCTGAGTGAGGAATGCGCCAAATCTGACTGTATTCTAATGATTAGTTCCCTAATTATGACGACTTCCTCATCTCCATAGCCATCAATCACCACAGTACTTTGTGGTAAAACGGCTTATGGTCCTTTTATAGGCGAGTGAGTTAACTCATTTCAGTAAATAGACCATTGAGGTTCCACTATAGTAGGTAGTATAGGGCAGCAACTCCTTAAAGACAGCCCTTAGCCCCTTCGATTTCATAGGGAACTATAGTTCCAAGATGGTTTTTTCCACCTATGTATGTTGTTGTTTATGTTATGCCCATCAGTAGCCCTATAATTGAGGTTGGCGTAATAGTTAGAGGGATCAAATGTGTTTATAAATAAGAAATGTACTTCTCGAAACTCATTAACTACTAGAAAACGAACCATAAGCCGTTCTACCATAAAGTACCGTGTTGATCCGTTTAAATTCCTTCCCTTCTTTCTTCAGAAAACGGCTATATTTCACTCAAGAACCTACAAACAAACCCACGTTTATCCTCAAAATTGATATATTATATAAAATATATATTTAGGCTTGATATTATATATTTATTGATTAGCTTGTAGTTGAATTACCCACTAAACGAAGTTCAGAAAAGAGTACAAGCCCTCCTCCACTTCCACTCCTTGTAACTCACGGAATGGTGTACAACTTATGTTGTTTAACACAATAACTAATTTCCATTGATTTTTGCGTTAAACAGTACGGTACCGTTAGTATCTTTGTTACGGTAGTGGTCGGTGATATTGTGGAACAGAGAACAGCTACCGGGATGAAAAAGACGAATGATCTATATTCCCAGTGGGATGAACGAGCGAAGCAAGCGAACAAGTTAGCAATTGATAAACAACCAGTCGTTGCTATGCCTGGGAGTGGGTAGAAGATAAATGCCGCCCGCTTCGATACTAAACTCCACATCAGGGTGTCTCGCCCCCTAGTTCTTCCCAAAATATATAGGTAAAGATAGAGAGGTGGGTCAGAAAGGGGGCGCGGTAAATTCGTTTCCAATAATTTTAAACATGTGGAAGCTACGTGAAACAGATCCAGACTAAAGTATCAAAAAAGCCGAAAATGTCGGTTTTAGTCGATAAATGACATAATCTAAAGTACCTACTTTAGAACTATACCAATTAATCCAATACTAATTAAGTTTGGAGAAAGGGAAGATGAATCTCAACGAATCTCTCACAGAAAGAAACTAATGAAAGGGCTATGTGGGCGGAAGCGATCGAGGGGAGGCATTGTAACTTTATTAGATAAGTGGATGATTTTCGCTGGGACTCTCGCACAAGGTGCCGTCCACATGGTGAATGTAATTTGGACGTGGCACGATTCAGTGAAGGACTATCGTAGGCTCAGCTCGCAGAGTAAAGTAGGAGTAGGCCCAGCTCGAGATGCATTTCGTTAGAATAAGCGAGAGGAGCGAGCTTCCGCACATAGTTATGGAATCATCATAGCACACATCTCAGTGAATTGTGAGACTTACAATGTGAAGACAAAACACCACTGAACTATTGAAATGAACCGTTTGTCATGACTAATTGTGGAACACAGCCTTACATCTTGATAGGAAATAGTTTATGAACCTGTGCAAACCGAAGGCAACGAATTCGTATAAAAAGAGAAATCTGTGATGTTTAGATAAAATGATAGTTTCTGTTCTTCCGGCCTATGAAAGTGGTGTAGGTACCTTCTCACAAATACTCGAACATGATATTTAATTCGAAAACATTACATTGTAACTCGTAGCCTCCATAAGATGAAATCCTTTGTATCTACCTTGTTTACATTGAAGCCTTCGGATACATGCTTTACATGTGAGAATACACGGGGTGCTGAACGGAAAAGTAGTGAAAATAAAGGAAAATATAGAAGTGCCGAATATATTTTCATAGTAGTGGCAATACTTCAATCCCATTGTCTAACAGAGACAATTTCTGGCGGTTCCCACGCCCGAGTAACTAACATGTTATTCGTGTCAACGAATCAAACGGCGAAAAACCACTTCAATTCGCAGATAGAAAGAAAAAAACATTTTATACAAATCTGCTATACCTAGATTTAGAATGGTATACCTCGACAATCATAACAGATGAATTTTCAATACAAGTCTTATATACTTTAAGCTTGACAATTTTCAAGTTGACCATTGATTATCTATTGCTAGTACTAAGTTCCTAACTTGTAAATAGAAAAAAACATGATAATTTTATTTTATTGATTGATAATTTTGGGTTTCAATACGATTCAGCAAATTAGAGTAGGCTCATTAGGTGATCAGAAGTCCATACCTACCTATGTGAACTGTCTTTTAGGTCTTTACGAAGAACTAACTAGTTGGCGACTATTACAGACGACTGATTCAAGAACAAGATTTCAACTAAATTGCTTATGTTTGTCAAGTAACACTGTGGACTTATTATTTTATTGAAAGAAACTTCAAGTATGTGGTTATACACATCAACGATTAGGGAAACCGACCAAATGCATCCATAGGTAGAGACTGAATTTTTCAAACAGCCGATGTTCGGATGACCTAAACATAATAATTACAATTAAGTAGTTGTATAAGTAGGGTATAATTCAAGATTAGGCTGGCTCATGCAACGAAAATACCCCACCAATGAGGGAGCCTCTGATTCTGCAAATTTGTGCAAATTCTGTGGTTTTTACTGATGTAAGATTTTATAGTTTTTTCTTATATTAATCTGTCAGTTAAGGTATTTTGCTTAAAAAAGGTAAGGTTGTATTTAATGGTTATTTGTGTGTTTTACCCTGTAATTAGATATGGGAACATCTGAATAATTTCCCTGTCTGAATAAGACAAAACCAGTCGTTGGGGAAAATTTGTAACAATTATTATTGAATAAATATCTATGAAGAGTTCCTTTATTGTCCCTTACTTGCCATTAGACTCGCCTAATATGAAGGGCTTTCGGACTCAGGCTTATTGTCGCGACCGAAATCCGAATCTTCTGAAGACGCGAGAAAGTAGGAACCTTGAATTCGTTCGCTGACGCGACCAAAAGACTAAAGAATCCTCTTTTTTGTTTAGTTTTCCTAAATATGAGGAGGCTCATGCATAATAAAGACATATTCTCCCAATCAGAAATGCAAATGCTGGCTGGGTGTTCCCAAACTATTGCCTAACCCTGGTCCGTCTGCTACGGCTACAGCTGGTCCGTTTCAGCCCATTTGTTCCCTCAATATTAATTTGAACGAGTTCTGCAAAAATTATAAACGGTATGTTTGCCTACTTATGTAATACAAGTGGAAATCACGTGCTTTGTACGAAAAATGAGATTCTCGTCAAGGTTTCTACAATTTTCACGATTGTCTCCATCTTAGCAACCATAATAATGAAAGTTCGGGAACCAAACTAATCTGGTGCGAATGATTGTGCCGTTTATGAAGTGGAAAGGCGTTTTGGAGTTTCTGACCCAGGTTATGATGTTCACATACATGCATACATAGTACACACTCAACTTTCAACTACAAATTTCAAATTGAAATGTTCTTCTGGAGATATCAGCTGATCCCAGACCTAAGAATCTTCAAGTATCTCTCCCGAAGAGGGTATATACCAAAGTTCAACCTCAAACGACAAACATGACGGAGATTACGACTCAGCTGATAGTAGAGCTAAGCACCTTGAACTAACCTAAGAGGTCTACCTGCCAAATTCAAGTTTTTTACGGTTTATGTGATTGAAACTTGATTGTTTTGTTAAGCCAGTCGGGACTGAGTTCTCGGATTCACATTCTGTCAATCCAAAAGAGTTGAAACAAAGGGCTGGAATATCGAAAGCTTCAGATAAAACACTACCTGGGGTTTCACGTTACTTATTGCTATACATCGCATCAGTGGATCCAAAAGCCTCGTCGGACCGCCTTACTATCATCCGTTCGCTCTCCTTAAGGGATAGAACTTCAACAGCAAAAAAAGAACGACAACACGAATGTAAACATGAAAATCTCTGCACATGGTAAAAATTGCCTCGAAATGGTGACGAGTTGGGCCATTGTTAACAACAGTTCGTTTTGAGTTTTTCATAACTCTAGTTCTACATTTGCGGACATGGGAAGCCTAGGAAGGTGTTTTATCTTTTCTAGTTGAATTTCTGTTACTCTGTTCTTAAGTTTCAACGTCTGCGTCGACAGAAAGTGCATTCAACCAGTGTAGGCATTTAGATATCAGCTTTTTTTAGATACTGAGGTTCTAGTTTGTTATTGTTTACTGAGTAATATCACTGATGAAGTCATCTATCGTCTTGAGGGCGTCTGAAAGTCAATTGAAAAGTGTGAAGCCATCAGCTGGAGATATCACCTGAAGAACCTTTGAGACTAATTTCTTTCCTAATCCATCTACGGTGCTGGAACATAAATGGAGCTGTTTTAAAAGCATCTAGAATACAGATGTGGAAGCGCCGAGTAGGTATAGAGAATATAGTGGAGACTGGGTCTAATGAATACAGATTTAAGTAAGAAGTTATATAATATAGAACTAATAAAATTTTGTGTCATAATTTGTAGACTGGTAGTTTGATATTGACATAATAATTTCCCTATAAAATAATTATGTACAGACCACTGATCAGCGCAGAAGAACCATATAATACAGTATTTTTCATTTCTTTTGTTATACGCAACTAACAACCGTTATTTCCTGCTTTAATCCCCGTAATTACGTGAATAAAAACGTTAAGAAGTTTGTTTGTGCCCCATCACTGAACTGCACGTAGCCTCATTACATGAAATATTTCTTGTTTCTTGGAGTGATTGACAGTTTTTGACATTTCAGTATTTGAATATGCTATAGATAAACGATATTATTTACTGTAAATAGGTATATTTTATTGCAATATCTCCGGACACACACTCCACTTGAAACAAAAACTGATGTCGTCCACGAGTTTATCGAAATCAGTCGCCGCGTTTCTTACCCCATTGATAAACGACATTCTGACTAATTAAACAAGAACGCGCGTCAATTGATTGTTATGGTGATTAGATGCTAATTTTATCTACCTACCGGACTATCTGATGAGGTCGTGGTAGGACGCAACGGAACTCCGCTTTGTTTGTTCAATTTATTTAAAAAGCATTTCACTATGTGGTATTTGCAAAGAGATATTTATAAAACGGCAAATACCTTGTGGTTGGCCCACAACTCTCCTTCAAAAAACTATTTTCGTAAATATTACGAAAATAATTCGCCCTGATTGAAAGTTGGTCTTCTATTCCCCTGGAACTCAGAACATTTAAATGTATGAATTCGTCCTAAATTGTGGAACGAAGCATTGTTAAGGGCCTGTTAAGTTGCTCCGAAGGGATTGGATATAAATTATAAGTACGTGGGCAATACAAATTAGTCTCTTCTAATTGAACCTCTCTGAACCTACAAATTGATAGATTTATGAGGATGTCATAGAAGATGTAGAGCAAAAATTCTCCATTCCTCCGCTTCATGACGACAAGCGACGGAAATTTAGTTTATTAAGTAATTACCAGGAGCTTCTCAAACTTCTAAGTGAAGTGAAACTGTTGATAAGTTTATTATCAACATTGAACTTTACGGAGGATACTGGAATAAGACAATAAAAATCGTTAGAGCAAACTTATACGAATTTATGTGCAAGTTAATTTCATGTATTGAGCACAACAATCAATAGAGCACAACAAAAAGAAAAAATCGTTGACCCCAAATGCTCGCAATTAAATGTAATACTAACGAATCAACGAAATTCGCTTTTACTGTCATACTGCATGACTGGAACTTAGAAACAAATTATAATTCGATTTGACTTTACAACAATGTGTTGTTCACTGTCTTTTCCAACATCGAGTACAGCTTCCAAATTATTCTTCTGAATGATACTTTAGTGCTAAAAATGGATCACTTACACAATACTCAACTTTAATAATGTCGTTCGATTTGGAGTGACTTCAAACTCAATTTTCTTACGAGATGAATGACTTTTCTCTGAAATAAATGTCTTTTAAGTACAATACTAAGGTCAGACGTCATCGGGAATGGCGAATAGCAATGACGAATCCGTTTCTTCCCCCCACCCTCAAAATGGGAATTGCGTCACGTCCTGGATCCTTTACGTTGAGTGGGCGAATTTTTCATTGGCTTCGTAATAAATCCCGATTCTCTTTAAGAGGAAAAAAACGAAGAAGAAAGAGGCAGAATGTACCTAAATAGGAGAAATTCGTCTCGGAGGTCCTTCAGCCAATCATAACATCAAAGGTACCTTATTGTATCCCACTAGCTTCTACTACTAGGTTCCGCTTTGAATGTTCACATTTCAACGTTTTGGGCTGAATAGAAGAATAATCTTGTGCGATTGTTTTGGAAGTTACAAACTTTATCTAACTCACCAGCAAGGTAAGCAGGACGAGACAACAACAAAATAAAATATACATATTAATTTAAAAGAAAGTAAGTAGTTCAATCATGCAGCATATTGCATGAGCCGATTTCCGTACTTCTTCAAATATAATATCCTTCTGAGAATAGATATCTTTTTGTCTCAATTTTATGGGTGAAAACAAGTTTTCAATGGTCAGTTTGGATTTTTACAATTTTTAGATTTTCAATCAATGTTTAATTGATTAAACTCATTTTAATTTAGTTTTAGTAAATACATTTTTCACTTAAGTTTGTGTCTTAAATTGTTTACTGTCCTATAATCGAAGAACTTATTTAATGGTAATATTAATTCAAGTAAGTTAAAACTTTACTGATATTTCAGATTATCGTTTAGGTAAAAATTACAGTACTTTCTAGAGTTCTCTTTAACCGAATGAAATAAACTTGAAAGGTAGTCTACGGAATATGCCAATTATTCAAATTTCGGGTCAATACTTACAGAATCTAATAAAAATGAAATATCCAGATATCAGAACCTATAGCTCTCGAAGCTATACTAATATATTTAATTACGACATATGCATGTATGCAATATATTGTACATAACATATGTACAGAGAAAACGGTCAATGATTGACTTTATACGGATAAACGAATTGTTTGAGTGATTGATTGATACACACAAAGGAGGCAGAAAATGGCTTTCGGGCTCAATCAGCCGCTAGACACGTCAGATTTCAGACACTAAACAGAATTTACCATTCAAATATAAGCTTTTCAGGTTTTTTAGGGCAGAAAATATAATAGTTTTACATGATTCACGGGGTTATACTTACCGGGGGAATGTCAATACCTATATACAATAACAAAATATACTGCATATGGACACGACGTTGAAATCCACGAATTGAATAACAGCGATTCATTGAGGTAAAATAAAACACCCACCAACTCCTCACTTCTACCACAAATATATTACATCTGAGCCAAAAAACTCGATTTCAAAAGGATCTCTTAAAATAAAGTTACACATCAATCTTATTAGTTGATTTTATCCTCACATGATGCTAGGTGATTTTTACTATCTCCAAGCAAAGTCACATTAGTGTTTATATTCAAAGTTCTTGCCCTTAGGCAGAGCGAACCGCAAGAAGCGGTCCAGTTGAGCTCATTCGATTCTTTGATGGCATAACTATCAATAACGAACAACTAAACCCAGAAATGTGATTTTTGACCCGAATTTCATTAAATTTGTTTCAGCAATTTAGGAGGCAAGCTCCAATTTTCTAATTTTTTTTATTCGATTTTCGAATCCTACACATCTTTAAACGTAAAACAACAACATCTAATCGGTGGGCGTTAGAAAAAGTTGCCTTTGTTCGATTAATATTGAAAATAATAAATTAAATAATTACAAAATACAGAACGTCATTAGAGATAAATACTGCAGAGAGTTTACTGCCAAAAATTGCACCGCTTCTTTCTTCATTATTGTTCATTTTTATTTGGCACTGTTTACTTATATAAGAAGAGTTCAATAGTGTCATGTGGGCAATGATAAAATCTCTGAAGAGAAAATAATCCATTTGAGTATCCATTGACCACAAGTAGGCATACATTAACTTTTGAATTTCGTTATTTCAACAATTAACTGAATTAGCTTCACGTATCAACTCTAATTGATTAATAGGTACTATTTTAGTAAGTTTAATTAGTGGTATCCAGGGTGTAATGACAAAGAACATTTTCTTCATTCTGGTGTCCACTTTAACGTGACGCGATTGAAAGGATTCAAAATCAGTAACTAGTTCCGATTTGAATTCTAAACTATTCGGTCTTTAATTCCAAAGATGAACACAAACATTTCAGAACATAAACTTGATTTTTTAACATAAAAATTTGAATGTTTGAGATATTCAGATTAGAAAATTTGATATCTATGCTTAATTGTTATTTCTCAACAGTTCAGATTGAAAGATTACTGTTAAACATATCAAATTTATAAATATAAGGGCTGAATCATCGTAAATAATATTTTAAAAAAATAACTGAGTATATTTCAGTTGAATGCTAACCAGAAAGAGATTGAAGATTTTAAAAGAGTGTTCAGCACCAGAGATGTAAAACAATGCATTGTATTGTCAACATACTATTCATTATCACCATATCACATCCGATGTGCATACTTTAGTAAATTTAATAAATGGTATTCCTAGCTAACTTTAACGTGACATGATTGAAAGGATTCAAAATCAGTAACTAGTTCCAATTTGACGTCTAAACTATTGAGTCTTTAATCCCAAGGCTGAACAAATACGTATTAGAACATAAACTTGATTTTTTAACATGAAAATTTGACTGTTTGAGATATTAAGATTTTGGAATTTGATATTTATAAGTAATTTTTTATTTCTCAACAGTTCAGATTGAATAACATCAAACATATCAAATTTATAAATATAAGAGCTGAATCAACGTAGATTATATAAAAAAATAACTGAGTATCTTTCAGTTGAATGTTTACCAGAAAGAGTCTCGAATCATGGCTCTGGGATGAGATACTTTGGTGAATAGTACATAATATTATTATGTACACTGATACTGCTCTAAAACGACATTGAAGGGGAAAATGTTGCTTTAATAATCCGTTAGCATTGTTCTTAAGAATAAATGAAAAACGATGCTAATTCTAACACATGAGTTATTATTTTCAGTAGACTTTTTACGTAGATTATTGAACTTTAGATATTTTTAAACGTAGTGTATAGTCATTATCTAAATAAATTAATACGTATCATTGTGTGAGGGAATATACACAAGTGTTAAATGGGCCAAAAACTAATTAAAACACAGTCAATGGTACATTATTGAAACTCAACACCTCCGTATTTTGAGTTGTCCACTGTAGATACCGTAAAAAGAGAACCATATATATTTCAGCAAGTTAGATTGATTAGGAAAAAAATTAGTCATAGCGGTAGTAAGCTCGTTAACCTATTAAGCTTTTACAAAACAGAAGCTTATATGAAAACACACAGGTAGCTCACGAAGCTCTGTAGACGAGACCGTGCTCTGCACACTAGACCGTGGGTATTCTGCACCTTTTAACATCTTACGAAGGAGAGCCATCGGTTTACCTCAAATCATCATGCTGCCATTCAAATTTCAGCCCTCCAAGTCAAGTAGGACAGAAAATAGCATTTCTGCAAACACAGCTGATTGGAGGCGCACTAATGAGAATCTACAGTCGCGAAAAAGTGGTTACCTTTGTAGTGACAGGCGAAAGGGAGCTTCAATCCCATTGGTCAAGAAGTGCGGGGAACATCAAATCTTGTAGAACTGTACGTGCATTCGGTGGTTGTTCTATAACTGATGATGACATACCATCGAAAACGATTTTATGTATTAAAACGTTTAATATTTGTAGAAATAGACTACGTTTCTTCAACAAACTTTGTGTTTTTCATGAATGTACCAGTTACATTGACGACATATAACAATTCATTGACACTAACCCATCATCTGATAATAAGAAAGTTTTCCTAACTTTTAAAGACTGTAGTATGAGAGTACACACGAAGGGCAATTTCTCCAAGATTTCGTGTCATGAATACGCTCCAAACCATGACGATAACCACTACTGAAGTTCCATTTTGCGGAACAGTACCTACGTTATAACTCCAAAAATCAAAATTTTCCATCAGTTTAACTAACAACAGCTGGAAACTAGTGTATCCTTTTCTAGTGTGGTTACTCCACACAGTTTGAAAAGAGCCGAACTGTCAGTTGAGCCCTAGTTAGTGATTAAGCCGAGCATTTGCAAATGTCAAGTTGTTATATATATTTTTTCGAGGTCAATTCGAAAGCTTTGTTACTGAAAATACTAAACCAAAATTACAAAGCCCCTCCATCCTCATTTGAAGAGTAAGTTGGCTAGTCACCGAAAACTCTATTACATTATTCGAATCAGCGCATGAAATATACCAATCAGACGCGGCCGCTCCTAGGTCGGCTACTAAAAGCGGAATTTCGGATCATTTCAAATTTTAATGGAGGCAGGCTTGTGAGATCGATCGATCAGAGAGCTCGAAAAACAAAACTATGTGCAAACTTATTTCCATGCTCCATCAATAAGGGTATACAAGGTGTACTTTTCATTTCCGTTATCAGTGTTTTGCTAAGTGCATTATTCTATTTCTGTTCAGTTTGTTTCCATTTCTTATGTCTGATTCTGTGATTTCGAAGTTATCGATGAGTAAATATGAAAATGAATGTTAGCTAAGCACAGCTTATCGAACTGAACTATTTCCATTTGTCAGTCGTATAAAAGTGCACGATTCGTGATGTCGCCCTTTGCCGATTCGTCCCAATAGCATATGTTAAAATTTGTATTTGACGAAGAAAACCACCACTTCTATCCCCTTTGCTATAGACCCTGTTGATAAATATGCATCCTCTGAATTTATGATGGTGGAAAGGTATATACACGTACTGGTACATACAAGTGTATCAATTAAACAAATAAAAAATAATAAAATAAATAACTTTCAGTTCGAAGAGGAACAATTTCTGACCTTACACAACATTAATTAGACATTAGAAGTTCAAGTCAAAACTTGAAAGAAATAACAAATTCAATCTCGTTTCATAGACTGAAATGAACTACATTATTTGTTAACCATAACTACCATTGGGGTTTGACTAGAAATACCAACAACTAAGTATTTCTGTAAATTTTAGTCGATTTTACATAAACCTCTTTTTTGGTTTTATTCATTGGTATTTATTCATTATAGACAGGAGACAACGATCTTAACTTATATTTTGTATCCTATCATGCGCAAAAGTATAACTTATTTACCAAAGTGTGAGTGGAAAGACACACTAAGCTATAATATACAAAGGGCTGGATTAAAAATACAAATAAATTGATTGCTTAGGGTTTAATACGTTTATTCAAACTTTTTTTTCTTCATCAATATACAATCTCGAACTTTTATATAGCCAACTGGCACAGTTATTCAACCCAGCCTGGGCACAACAGAAATCCTGGACTTGGAACTCAACATAATCCATCAGATGTCGCAAGTGCTGCAAATTGAATCGAATTAAATTAAAAAAAGTTATTACTAATAACAAACTATAACACATTCCGACAATGTATTTGATAGCAAAGCTCAGAGACGAACATTTATCTACATCAATAAAAATAAACATTTATTTCTCGCCCGAAAAAGGATTCTCTATATTTTTCAGTTTAAATTGAACAAGGAAGCAAATTACAGTTAAATTCATAAAATCTTAATAGCCTAAAATAGGAATTGGATATTTTACACGTGAAAGTTTCAAGACAATCAATTTTTTTAATTAAGATTGGTTGGGGGAGGGGGTTTAGGGTTACATCTACCGAAATTTGGCACTACGATAAAAATCTAGGGATGTAAGGGTAGGTAGATATAGGGTGAAAAATATATATCAGGGATGCTTTTTGGGAAAAGTGGAATTTTGAGTAATTTTTTTGTCGAGTTTTTTGATCAAGGGAGACGTTAATAGTACATTTATAAGACTGAGATATTGGTAGAAGACTTGATTTAAAGAGTTTAGAAAGTGTAGAATTGTTTTACTTATTATTGTATTCTGGGGATAGATTTTTGTGTGATTAATTTATAAAAACACTTTCCGAAGTTGCGGGTAGCAGGGTTTTGAAATAAAACTTCATTCTGTATGATTGATTAAAGCAGAAAGGGACTTCAAGTTTGAATTGACAAATTTCAAACGTCCTACAGCGGTGAGTGAGATAAACTTGGTTTCAGAAACTGTTTCTCCTGGGTTTAGAAGGTAGTGCGACGGAGATTAGTTGAACTGTTTTTCATGATTTCTAGAGGGTTTTGGATCAGGATTTTGTTCGGGATTGGGGTTTGAGGATTTTAGTTTTCATTTCGGTTTTTCATGTTTAGACGTGCCGCCTCCTTCTGCCTGGTCCGCCGGCGTAGTTGGCTGCCGCCAGCCCCATCAAATGTTTTGCCGCTTGTGAGCCGGAGAACCCGCGGCTGAGGCCCAAGTCGAGACCCCGCTTCGAGCTGCAACAAGCGATCACATCCTCATCACCAACGAGAGTAAGAATTTGAAGAACATATAAAATAGGGAACACCCAAATTTTCCTAATTTGGGTAACTTTTATTGAAATTAGGTATGGTGCAAACTCAACCTTGGGCGTAGGAGCGAGCCAGGTTCTTGGACCCCTCGCCATCAACTCTTGGACAGTGTTATCTCTGAACAATACCTATGGCAACAAATCTAGAAATCGTTTCAGAGTGTCACAAAACGTATTTCAACGACAGAAAATTTGAAAAACATTAATTCAAAAATATTTGAAGCCATTTCAATAGCTCCCTTGCCTAAAAAAATCCACAAAAAAAGTAACAAAAACTGAAAAAGTTAAAAGATAATTAGGGTCTAGAAGATTTCGGGTGTTAGTATTATGGTCTTGAATACGAAACCATTAATGGCTACATAAATTTTGGGTAACAAAAGTGCAACATTCGTACGTTGCAATTGTAATGCTAGTCAAGAATATGGAATCACTATCCCCAAAAATTTTCATAATAATTTTGTTACAAATAGTAACAAATAATTGAGCGAAATATTCCCAAATACACATTCGAACATCTCTACGGTGGTTATTCATAAGATTTCCCATTTCTGCCATATAAATTCTTAGTACGTTTTTCCATAACGGAAATCTTTTATTTATTTCATTCCGGTTAGTGAAAATTATGGGGAATTATACTTTGGGAACCAAAATGACAAGATAACAGAATCCGTTCAAGTCAATATTTTTGACCTATCATTGCATCATTCAAAAACTAGAGGCTTGGAACTTGTCTCGATAGAGACATCAACACGGTTGATTCAACATTGAAATGTATAATCAAATAATTTTACCCATTCGCTGAAAATCGCTCTATTAGTTGAGGAGATAGCCTAGGAAAACAAATAATTTTCTGTCTCTTTGTTTCATTGACATATCAGTCTCTCTTGCACACTTGTCACCCCGTTACTGTTAACAATTGCATTTCTGAGGACCCGTTCCACTATAGAGTACAAGAGGGAAGTTTTATCCAGAGTTTGGAGCTATTTGTAAAAAAAAAAAAAAAAAAAAAAAAAAAAAAAAAAAAACGTTATGATGACTCGGTTAAGTATAGTTTAATTCACAGTCCCATTTGGTGGAAGGGTCTTAATGTTTGTTAACATATGAAAGGTACAACTATATACAATAGAAGTACTATAAGGAGAAATAGCGAAGATTTGGACATGCTGAGTCACCCCCGAATCCGGCTCACAAATTCTTCATCATTCTCTCGGATAAATTCGTGGACACTTGGAAGGTGCGGTAAGTTTGATTAACGACATCGACATGCACAATATTGTCAACAAAAGAGAACAATGTATATCTGAATGACAAGAGAACAATGTATCTATGGGTAGAAGATTAAAAAGAAAATACATAAAAATAATGAAAAAAATGTAATACTCATTCATTATAATAATAATAATAATTAAAAAATTTTACGTTACGAGAATAAAATCTGACATGTGCTATTGTTATGGAAGTGACTAAGATGAGATATGCTATGGCTATTCATATTAGGTAGAAACATACTGTAATAAGATATTAATTTTAGTGGTTTGATTCAATCAAGTTTTTTCATTGCCAATAACACAGGCGATAGGAAATGATTGAGGGTGCCCGTGAGATTGGGATAAAACAAAGAAAACTTGCTATCATACTAGTCATCATCTGCAATCGTAGCTAGACGTTTTCGAGATTCATAAACGTAAATTGTCGACCGACTGGCACGAAAGATGAGACTAACACCGCTATTGCCAAGGAAACGGACCCCATTTGAACGAAGAGGCCATTAAAAAGATTCTTAAATAAAACTGGGAAAGTGTCACAATAGATCCTAGAGGTCTCAGTGACCAAAAGTTCTTAAAATCCCTTAAAAAAAAAAAAAAAAAGATTGATGGTGCCGGTGATTGGAATAAAACAAAGAAAACTTGCTACGTCATGATCTCGCAATCGTAGCTAGACGTTATGAGTTCATAAACGTACAAGTTTATCATTTTGAACAATGAATCTCAAGAAATCGAGTTTATCGGATTGGTCACCGAAAAACCTAATTGGGTTTTGGGTCATTATTTTCAATAATGTGAATTGTACCGACCACGAAAAAAAATTGTAACACCTCCTCAAAACTTGTAAGTTTGTGTTTCAAGACAAGTCAAATCAAAAACAAAACCATTTCGAAAATTGAAAACAAAACCCTGTAAACTATCACATAGAGGTTCATCATTTCTGTATAATGTAGCCCTTCTACGTAAATAACTCATCTAAGCTTATTAGACGTAATCTGTAGTAAATTATCTATGCTCGGCCCCTCGCGCCTCCATACCATGTGATTACATCCAAGATGAAAGTACTCGGGCGGCCACCAACCACGCGGTCTAGCTCAGACATTGTAGCTCTCCAGCAAGCTGAAGGGAAATTAAGACCATTGACGTCATAATTTCGCGGAAAAAGTCCCGTTTTATCCGACGGGAACTTGATGAAATTTAGAGATTCTAATTCTACGGATTGCTTTCCTTTCTACGGATTTTTAAAATCCGTAGGCTAACTTACGAATAGTCCGTAGATCACCATAACGAACGTTCAAAGTTACTGTTTGGTTGACTCGACTGTTGGAATGGCTGTCAACAGTCATCACAATTAAAACGTGTTAATAGTGTACTGGTTATTTGAAGATAATGGTTGGGAAAAGTAAACAAATCGGCCCTCTGGACCCAAAAACCCATAGAATCGACACTAGCATCCATGGCGAGGATCCCCTGTACCTCTATTTGAAGTTCATGTTCGATCGTCAAACGTTGATTATTCTCAAACTCTCTCATGTTTTCAGTTGACGACTAAAACTCGTTTCAACTGGATAAAAACTAGTACTTCATGCTTCTGACAGAGATACCACTTGACAAATTGAATTTTCTAACACACTTATATACCACTTTTTTGAATTATTTTTATTGTTTTTATAATTGTTTAGTAGCAGGTCGATTATATATTCACGACATTCTCCGTTGAGAAATGTTGAACATTGCTGGTTAGGCTTTTATTTGAAAGAAAATGTATTTCGTTCATTTATTTTTATTGAATGAAGCTTGTTGTTCTTCTTCTTTTCCGGGGACAAATTAGATGAAAAAAAAGAAAAAAAGAAAATGAATAGCTGGACTTGAGTGTGGCATTGGTGCGTGTGAACTCAACACATATTTTATTACCTGAACCTGGAAAACGCCATGTAAAGCAGCTGGTATGTCATACATAAACATAAAATATCTTGATATAATAGTTTGCATTTATTTAAAGGCTCGATGTTCTTCTCGCGTAGTCACCTCTGAAATTCGAGAAATGATCATACTGTTTTCCAACTCTTCCCCATGAATCCTCATTGAAAAGCAGAAGGGTTTCAAATTCACGTGCCAAACAGATCCTTAGGATGGGTGATAGGATGGTGGAGTCGTGAGTTTGGTGAGGGGGTTGGGGGTTTGCTGTCTGATTCGATCCTGCTCCAAACAATGAACCAATAAGAGCACTTAACATAAAGCACGTGAAATTCCTGAGCGCAAAAGTAGTTGTCTGCTCCTCCGCTAAGAATGCTAGAGTGCGCTAAAATCACCAAAACATCCTCTTATCCTATCATCAGTGGATTGTACCCAACCCTTGTAACTGAACTGTATTAGCTGTAAATACGCGATGTATACAGTAAGTGCTATAAAACGTGAGCAAAGAGTGATTATTCGCGCTGCAGGGGGCCCAATGCCACTGGACTGCAACAAATCTCGAAGGCAAGCAGAAATCGTTCCACGATTTGCAAGTTCAACCCTCATTACTAGGAAAAGGTAGATTGACTCTGCGGATGTGAGGTAATTGATAAACTTGTCCGCTACCTTAGTCTTCTTTGCTGCAATAATAGGTATGAATCTTGGCTCAAAGATGGAATTAGGCTTTCATCTCCACGATGCTGAATTGTGGGACGCCTCTTGCTGGGCAGATATGAATTTCAACTGTTGCAAAATACAGTTTTCCAAAGTTTGACAATTATTTCAAACTTTTCATGTTTTAAAAACAGTTTTTAATGTTATTTACGTATTAACTAGCGAAGGATTGAGTCGTTCGTTTCACGATTTGAAGCCGAGAAAGCAAACAAGTTTGATCTATTTTGCATAATAGTAGTTGAAAATTGAATTTGGCTGAGAAAAGCACATTTTTCTCTCACGTTCCCTTTGTCGTTGTCCCTTACAGTCTCGGTGCACCCCGGGGTTTCAGGGCAGGAGCCGACCCTGAAATGATGTTTGTCACATAAAGAAAGCCGGGAGAAACAATTAGGGGTTCGGCGAACCTTGTATGGCATCTGTGTACGTACCTCAGATTATGATCTATTAGCGAGATTTTTCAAGAAGTGTGTGGCGGGTCTCGGGGGAGGACATTGGAGAGACCACGTGACTCTATATTTAACCGAGTCCCGCCCTGTCAAGCCAACTCTATTTGCGGTGTCCTCCTCGCTTCGGACCTCTTTAGCGTCATTGTGTGTTTTTTCCTTCTGCTCGCCGACCCTCCTTCTCATACTCTACTTCCTCCGCCGTCGGCACCTCCTCTATTCCCCACACCCGCTCTTCCTCGCCACCATTCTCTAGTTGCCATTCAATTACTTAGCGCAGGCTACCTCCACCTATGCAACCGTCCCTCACGGCTCGTGAGAGGCAATTTTTCTCCGGCCGGCGTTTGTGTTTTCCACTCAGCTCGTCGTCGGCAGAAATGAACGCTCTTGTCTTTTGAAAAAGCGAATTCAAATTAAGCTACGAGGACCTAAGAGAGATTAAAAATGTACTTAAATGCCTAATTTTACCGTAATTTTTTTTTCAAAATATTTGTTTATTGTTACGACTGTAAAGAATATAATTACATCACTTTCGGTGGTTCACAAATCACTATCTACTTCCACGAAAGAGTTCACTACTACTAGCGATTCGTAACTAGGTCTGATGGTTTTGGACCTCATCGGTGTTGTCCTGGAGTGAAATGGCTTCGACGTTAATGTGATTGTGGAGCCGATTTTCCTGATCCACAGCTCTTTTTCTTATAACTTTGTCGACCAACTCAACCTTGAGATCGAGATGCAGATAATTTGTTAAAATACCTATACCATGGGGCATTTACTATGCTTCTCAGATTTTTGTTCTGGACTGTTTGAATGATTTTGACGTTGCTCTTTCCACTCCTTCACATGCATAGTTGTTGTGGCCACAAACTGATCAAAAAGGCGGTTTCGAGGTTTTTTACTGACATTGGCTAGTGGGGTGTCATTCCCAAGAATTTCGGACGCCGAAAAGTTGGGGTGGGAGGTATGATGGAAATCAAAAACATCTATACAATAATACAAGCAGATTTTCTTGCAATTCAATTCCATTTTAGCGAATTTTCGTAGCAAATTGGCTCTGAAAATGTTAGAATAAAAAATTGTCAAATACTTCTTCATCGGGTAGGTAATTAAAATTGGTAGTCTACGATCGGGTAGTAGGTTGACCGTGAAGGACGCGCTGCAGAGGCCTATCAACGAGAGGCCTAGGCTAGGCCGTTTGTTTGGCGGCTGCTCAAGCATTTTCATCTTGAATGCAATTATGAGGTATGGAGGCGCTAGATTCGAGTTTCTATCACAGGCTTCGACTAATGTACCTGGATAAGTGATTTCCTTAGAAGGGCTCTCTGATCCATAAACAATAAACCTCTCTGTAACAATGTGCAGCGTTTCATAACGTTGTTGGACATCAACTCCAACTTATATTTTCTTTATAGTAACAAGTTGGCTACAAATATTATCACAGTCCAAGAATTCATATACAAATACCGTTCTCATTCCAAGTTGTATTATTTGCTCATGTTATGTAAGTCGGATTTTCGGTCCAAAACCAATTAATTCGGAGTTATTGATAGGAAACAATGGCAATTCGTGCTTGTAAGGTCATGATCAATTTTTTTGTTAGATATCCGCATCATTCTCATTTAAGTGAGTTTTTAACGCGTAGTTCAGGTAGGTAATGCGTTGTGTGGGGGAGTTGATGAGTTCCCGTGTGAGAACAACCTGCCTCCAAGTGTCAGTTTATTTCGATCTCGTCAACTCATGGCAGAGCTTCCTTTGATACTCAGCTGTTGCGGAAAGTTCCATTATACTTTCCCAATTCCCCAAAAGGGTGGTTAATGGCCTGATGGAGTGTTTCGGCGATTCTCTCAAAATGCGGGTCTGCGTTCTAACTGAAGTGTCTCCGTTTGTTTGTGTACTTTGTGACCATTCATAACTTTTATGTTCAAAACCACTTCCTTCCCAAACTGGGAAGTTTTGTAATGTACGGTGGGTGCATGTCAGTCGGTGATTTTAGCAACTATTCATATTTCATGACTTTAAGGGCCAACAGGGAACGGATTGGGTAGTTTTCTAATGTATGATGGGTGCGTTTCTGTGCTGTTTGGACTCATTCATGGTTCTTGATTCCGATCAGCGTCCTTCCCAAACTGGATAGCTTAGTAACGTATAGCTGGTACATGTCAAAGGAAAAATCTCTTTCTGATGTCACGTTAATACAGGGAAATCCCTTCCCACTCTTCTCTCTTTGGCAAGCGGAAACCGATGACGTTGATACATCTGATTAGACCTACCATTTTCATTCAATACTCTTCATCAAAAAAGCTGTCAACGAAATCATTTATTTAAAATTATTTCAAAGATATAAATGACTAAGATAGCAGGATTTTAACTTAACATGTACAATATGCACTAAAATAAGGCCGATTTAAACCAGCGGACAGCCTGCTTTGATATCTGTATTGGAGAATATGTACTCGGAGAAAGCACTGAATTCCAGGGAATTGAGTAATTATCAACTTTCTGAATTTATGTTATCATCCCCGAACATGAGAATGTACGCATCCTAAATTCAAATTTGATTTCCAAATTTCAAGTCTAAGAAGTGTTACCTACATCACATGGTGAACTTTTGACCCTAGTTCCTTGAAGTTATCAAAAAGTATTTTACTGTTTCAGAGTTTTAGATGCTTCTGTCGGTAGAAATGTAGAAAGGTGAAATGTAAGAACTTGGAATTTTGCCGCATTATTTCTTGCAAAAGGATTTTGGCTTGGAACTGATTATAATATAATTACAAGGATTGATACATTTTCCAATTCATAAGAAGCTTAGAAAAGGGGCCCTTCAGAATTCGCTTGACGCAAGGAACCAATCACACCCACAATATTAGAGAATTATAATCGTTCAGTAATCCCACACATTTTTTTTTGCAACAAAAGAGTGATGGGGTGCTACAAAACACAAAAGAAAATCATCTATCGATGTGACGTAGATTATTTACATCTCAATGGTGTTTACAGTCTGTCGAACACTCCGACGGTTCGTTTGACGTAGAGGCTAATCCTTCGGAATCGATAACTGGGATAACCACCTACACCTCGAAAGATTCCTTCTCACACGTAACCTTGAGCTTCGTGAATTTTATGATTATGTAACCGGCCGTTGTGTGCCATAACACTGTCGTAGCTAAGTGGACTCTGCTTCCATTTCTCCAGTTCCTCCACCATGTAACTGAGTGATCAATAGAATACGTTCTAAGTATAGAACATAATGCTTCATCACTAAGGCCAAGGGATTCATTTGCGTTTTGGCTTTCAATAGTTGGATGAAGGAAAGTTTGTTAGGAAGTTTCGTTCCATCAGAGGAAATAACGCATACCTGCGACCAAAAAACTATCTTACACTGAACTGAGATTTTTGGGAGCTGAATCCAGAGAAAATAATAGAAAATTCATTCACCCTCAGTTATTCCGCAATTTTCATTTTAGCATGGAACATGCTTAAACCTTGGACTAACTAGATGAAAAAGGTGACTTTTCTACATTTAAATGTTTTGCTTTGGCACATAAACTGAAAAATCGTCACGAAAACTTGCTCACGCGATACCAATAAAAAAAGTTGGTAACAACAGTCCTTGAAATGGTATCACCACTAAACTGAAAAATCTTTACGAGAACTTGCTCACGCGATACGAATAATGAGACATTTTGTTTTGGTTTATTAGTTTAAACCATTTCCGTATTTCTTCCACTTCAAAACGATCAGTGAACAAACGCGAGAATATCGTGAGCGAAAAAAATTGACGATGGACAAATCCGCTCCGAATTACGTAACGATTTACTATTATCCCGGCAACACAAGTGTAACAACAACGTTACTGGGGTAGGTGATGTAGCCTGGTTCGAATTCAATAAAGTACCCACGGGTGTCGGAACAATGAGTCAACACGATCGCGAATTCACGGGTGAGATCTGCCTAGTAATAAATAAAATAAGAAAACACACATGGAAATGTCCCAATGTTGCAGTCCCGTATGCAAGCATTTGTCAACACCATGAAAGAATAAGCTCCATTCATTTGTCTATGATTTGTATACAGTTTTTGTTTTTTTTTTTCTTAAGCTCTGCCACTTTCCGTTGGGTACACGTTTTAAAAATTAAATGAGAAACACATGAAACTGTGGCATTCTAGGTGAAAAGGTTGTAGTGAGATATGGTGTTCTCATAGATTGGTGAGAAAAGTGCTTAAAGAACTTAATTTGCTTCTGGTTAAATGGCAGAAGAAGATTTTCTCACTCAAAATTATTTTCAAAATGTAAAGTGAAATTTTCATAGATTTGTATAAGTAAATTTTCAAAATATAGTGTGAATTCGTCTTCACGTCTTCTTCTCCATTTCAGGCCTAGACTAGTTCTGATGATTTTCACGTACAACCAAGCCGTTTCTAGGAAAATGAATGTTGTTCAATTTTCGACGGAAAAAAATTGTTCTCCATTCGTCGGAAAGCTCTGGAATTATCACGCAGGCCTTGCGTACTTGTTGTTGGTATTTATGTCGTAGTTTAGTTTAATTTATGTTAATAGATGTAGTAAACAGTGCCGCTTATCTTGTTGTCACTTGGTTGTAATGTTGGTTATGGTAAACGCTCACCGGAATAAAAAACTACCTACATCGTATAGTTACTCGCCAATTACACGACAACTTTAAGATGAACACGACTTACATTATCAGGAGACATAACGCCAGGTAGTGGTCGATAGCGTGTTCATTAGGACACATAAGCAAGCGTTTGTACATTGGATACGTTTCTCGCGAAGACACCGCCAACACATGTCATATTTCGTGTCGTGGAAACGTCCGAACAATTATTCAGTGTACAGCCGAATGTTTCAATCATGATAGCATGGCTAAAGCAGGTTCCATGTTTTTTTAATTTTAGCCGCAGGCTCTAAGCAGGGGGCCAGGGGGCTTGCGCTGAGTTTTGGCTACGTAAGTTTACTGATTTTCAGATTTATTGATACTGTACGACGTAGACATTACGATATAAAATACAACACCTAACCACTTACCTACGCTTCGCTTGTTTCTAAATATGTATTACATGTTACGAAAAACTGGATTTCAAAAGGAACTCTTGAAAACAACATTCTATTGCAATTAATCAGCTTATTCAAACACACACAGGCTTATTCCCTTTTTGTCCTAATACCGATTCGATATTGCAAATCACAGTAATAAGTTAAAAATGAGTCATGGTTCTTTCTTTAAGTTATGTTTATTATCTGGGACCATTATAGCCTCGAGGGTAAGTCGGGCTTCCCCCTCATTAGTTAGCATTACAAACCCTTGGGAGACTCTCAACACTTCATTTGCGTTTCAACTCTTAAAAATGTCTTCCAGCTGTGGTTGTCTTAATTCTCCAGACAGTTCTTACTATTTGTCGTGAATTAAAAAACAAGAGCGAAACATTACAGTCTGTTTAAATAAAGTGGATTACTCCGATTTCGGCATGAGAATGAGTTTCCACAATAAATCTTGTTCTTCTTACTAGGTATGTTATATTTGTGTAAAGGATCTTCTAAAATGTCTCAAATTGAAAGAGATGCTTTGAATTCTTTCAAAATGGTGGCCACGTTATTTTTGGGGAATAAAAAAACCCTACATAAGTATTGGTGATGAATTTTTGAGGAACGAGGAAAAACTAGGCTGCCTCATGATCACCAAAGTTTACTTTTGACAATCTCATCTAATGTTTTGTTTTTCTTCGACGATGGCGAGATCCAATATCGAAAATGATCAAAAGTATTTTTTAGTTCAACAACTTTACAATCCTCAGTTCAACAGAGCAACGACTGACCCTTCTTCCCAACAGTCCTATTGATTAATCAAAGTGAAAGCTCCAATTATGGTCATTTTATGGGCAGCTATTCTCTGTCGGCAATTGTCCCCCACCGTAACGTGCAATGGGTATTTTCCATTTCCCTAAGTATTTCATTTTATCGGCAAGGCAATATTTGGATAAGTAAATGGAACGATCATCATTTGAAGAGGATTTTGTTTCAATGAATCCAGAAAAAACACCTGTTAGGTAACCGATAAATGTAAATTCGCAGTAATCAAGTATCTACAAATCATTACAATTATAAATGGATAGGGTTACTTCACTCTAATAGTCACTTTATAAAACCTTTGCCACAGTTCTCTGAAGTCTTCTAATTCAATAATTGTTTTGCGTGGTTTATTTATTTGTCTGTGTTCTGTAAGGCTTCGTTCATCCTAAACCAGCTCCGCTCTAGCAAATTATCTCACCTCAGGAACTAGCCACGATATTTACAAAATGAGTTTATGTGTAGTTTCATTAAGATTTAGTTGTTTCTTAATTACTTATTAATTACACTGAATGTTTTGAATTGTTAAAAATTATATTTAATCTATGAGTTTTCGGTCATAATTAGAATGTACAAGTGAAGGAGGAAGAAATGATTTTCTACTTATTGTGCCGCCACAGAAGTTGCCTCCTTGGTGGTGATAACTGAAACTAATGACCTACTATTGGTTATCTTAACATTAATTTGTCCGAACCTTCATTTTAGTTGTCCGAGCAACAGCTCTTTTTGTCCAAGGTCAATTTTTAAAAATTCATCAAATTTACTGAACACTCCGAGTTCAAAACTTAATTTGATTAGTTGACATTTTCCAAAGTTTGAAGACTATCTTAATATAGGAACTGAGTGTTGCGGGAATAGCTCAAATCTTCGTAATAATTAGAATTCTCGTTTTATTTTGGAAAATTGAAGTTTTTCAGTGAAGTTAGTCTCAGTCAGCTTTAAGCATTTTTGGGTTATTCCACGAAGTCTGATTTCTAGCTGTCGAGGAGTGCCACCATATGATTCAGAGTTAAAACTGTAGGTACCCATTCTACCCCCCATTCTGCACACAGTTCCGTGTTTTTTACTTTGTTCAAAACTCTTTATTATGTTGGGAATCCTTTTTTATTTTAATCTAAATGAAAGTGTTTTCTCTAACTTTAATTGTAAAAACATCTTCAATCAAATTATTAATCTCGTAAATCAATAAATGATATTGTACTTGTAATAAGAAGATTTCACTTTCAGCTAAATTATGATTTGTTCGCCTTTTTCACTAAAATCATATACAAACTGGATATATGGAAGCCCATGTGATGTAAGCATGGTTACCAATATTTTTGGGTATCTACCTATATTTGAGTATATAAAAGTATTGGAAAATGTTCCTATATAGGTTCGCAGGGGTGTTTTGTGGACAAACGAAGGGTGGATCTGAGTTTTGTTTCAATAAAATGTTTTTAGATTTTATTATTGTTAAATGATATGTATAACATGAGCTAACACAAAGATATGTAAGAGAAATTTATTTGAATTTTCACGAAATTACAGGTAATTTTGTAATTCTTTGTATTAAATCAAAAGGATTATTGGGAGAGTTCGAATCTCGTCCTATGAATATTGAATGAAGATTTTCGTCTTGATTGGTACTGGACTAGTGGTCGTTCTTGGTTGGCAGCCAACAGACAAGTGTTTAAGAGTTGAAATAACTGTTAATTCTTTCTTTCTCAGATTATTGATTCTTGGATTAAGATTTCGGATAGATAAATTGAATCCCATTTTTGAACAATGAGATTTACAGATATACAAGAAACCATATGGAAGGCAAAAGGTTTTACCAAGGTTTTCCCCATTCATCATTGAAACAGATATTTACTGTAAGATTCGTTTTATGATTTGTTCACCGTGCAAGATAGGTAACAAAACTAATTAAAGCAATATTTTTGAATATATTTCCGCTTGATTTACGAGGAGCTTTGATCTCTTTTCACTTAAAGACGAAGTGGATCAAACTTTACTCTTGAACGGATTAGAAAACGGTGCCAAAAAACTCTACTTGGTGTTTACATTGTCGGAGGAAAACAACTCGCGTTTTTTATTAGTTGGCAGACGGCATAAAGGGAGATTAAATTGAAAGGGAATTCCCCCATCTGACAAGTTGAGATTGGCGGTTGAGGTGAAGTGGCTTCGAGTCTTTGCGACTTTCAATCGTCGTTAAGCTAAACAAAACAATGAAATCCTCATATTGATCAATGGAATGTTGATGTATTGACGTACCTACGTCACACTTATAGAAGATTCAGTTGAATTGTGTATCATCAAGATCTGAAAGGTTCCATTTTCGCTACTGGCTACCACTGGCTCGAAGGCTATGGCATTTCAGTTCTTCTAGATATTGTCAGATATGGGCTGATGTTACTATGTTCAAAGTACAGGTAATTCAAAATGATAAGTACCAGTAAATTTAGTAAATTTATATACTATAGTAGAGTGTCATATATCATTTATTAATTGTTGGCAACACTGGCGACTTAATGTATCGCGATCTCAGCCTGTGAATATGCTCCTGTTCAGTTTTGCTTAATGGCTACGTTTTTGTTGAGTTCCACCGTTATCCATTTTTATCCTTTATAATTTTCATTGACCATTAATTTATCCCAGTTGGCGACGAGGATGGGATTTAGGAGGTATAATAACTCTGTATCCCCAAAGTATTATTCCTTCCTTTGTCCTTTTTCCTACTACAACAAGGTTTCAGCTCATCATCTTCCGTTGATTCTGGCCAACCGTCTCGAATGAAATTATAAACTCTACTGAGGTGTTCATCCCTACTTGTTCCCAATCTGATTTGCTGATAACTTACGGGTATAAATTCTTCTACAAAATGCAAGTTTGACCTTCATTTTCCAATGCTAATGAATCTTTCAGCGGAGTGCGGGAAAAAACGTCTGACCTATTCTTTTCATCTTTCAGGTTTATATTCAGGTAAAAGTACTTTCCAAGTACTTGGGATTCCAATTACAACTCCAGTAAGATGTAAGGACTCAGCGTCACATCTTTGGCGTGATTATGTTTTATGGTAATCTTAAAAAATTCGTCACGTCACGCTCAACATTTAACGCAATACCAACGTTCAAACAACATTGCAACGTGGTGCATTTGCTTCCAAATTACGAGTCGCAAGGCTGTAGACACATCCATGAGGTAATTTGGAGTAGTAAAAATGTCTCTTCTTCTTCTTCTGTTTCAAATATAGCGAGGTCGGTTAACAATCAAATTACAGGACCTTCTTATCTACGAGACATCTTGATTACCCTCGCACTCCTCTGTTGCTAAGATCTCCCAAAAGTGTTTTCAATTGAGCTGCCAAGTCATTAGTGTAATGGGAATTCAATAATGACGATATCACCAGAGAACAAGATGAAAAAAGAAACAAAATCTGCAAATCCTTACACGAAACACCTGTAGATACTGTTGATTATTGAATACAGGTACAATAAATGCGACTTTTTGAACAGAGAATCCTGCTGGAATTATATTAGCTGATATAACCGGAATAAATTGCAGGGCTGATTTCAACAAGGTCGTACCAGTTCACATTCAAATTTGTATTGACGTATTTTTTTTCGGCACAAGTTCATTCGACTAAATTTAAGATCGTAAATTAGTTCGGGTGGGCTCATTCGATTCATTAGAATGGAATCCATGAAAGACAAAAATAAAAATACGGTAATAGTGTTTTGAAATTTTTCGAAATTTCGATTTTTTAAAAATATTATAGGCTCATGTTATCCTTTAATAGTGGATATTCAGTCTCTACTAGATTCCATACGGGATTTTTAGAAGATCGGAACGGCGGATTTCAACACATTTCATTTTTCCTCTAATTCGATTCTTGGGATCTTGAAACATGAACCATCAAAATTTTATGGCCAAATTAAATTTGAAATGGTGATTTTGTTTTCTGGGCAGACAACAAACTTTTATTATTGAAATTAATAACCAAATCATGAATTCCAGCATTATATATTCAATAAGGAAGCAAAACCTTTCGAGAAAAACCGTGAATGAAATGGTTTGGCATACAAAATGAGAGGTGCATTATTTTCTTTCTTCTTCCGAGTCTTTCTAGTTGGGATTAGAAATATTCAAGAAAGTGGACTATAAAAATAAATGACCTTGAAAGTGAAGAATATTGAACGAATACCTGAATCAGCAATAGCTACGTGGAATGGCAATTGAGTGCTTCAGAGTTTATTGAGACGAATAATGCAGTAGTAATGTAAAATTTATTATTCATGAAAGTGGTTTTCGGGTGCTCTGAAAAAAAAAAACGGAAGAAGCCGAGCGCCGTACGCGCTCCTTGGGGTAAACTTCGAACTACACGAGGGTTAATCGATCCGCGAGATGGATGCTGGGAACCGCGGGTTTTATAGTAACCACGCTGCGGTGCTTGGTGATACGATAACGGGGTGAGAGATTCCAAGAATCCCCAACAGAATGAGTTGAGTGTGGCTCTTTCAGCGTTCTGCACAAAGAAATATAAAAACTTTCTGCGCTCCTCGAGTTTCACTTACAGAAAACGCTGCAAATTCTTCACGGGGCTTCATTATTCAATTGGCTTGCGTTCATGATTTGAATTTCTACTAAGCTTTGGAATGAGCGTGTTTCACAGGTGATAGAGCGATTATTGAATTTCAGGAGGCACACAAATGTGATCAACTGAACAATCCAAACAGGTATTTTGGTTGAGAACCTATTTAAGTGCTCTACGCATATCTTCCGAAATTCAATAATCGCTCCCTGTGAAACACGCACACTCCAAAGCTTAGTCGAAATTCAAATCATGAATGCAAGCCAAATGAATAAAATTGAATAATAAACCCCAGTGAAAGAATTTGTACTAATGCTTCAACCCGTATCGGCTATAAACCCTTTTAGGAGTTCACTCCAGTATCCACAAAAAAAAAAAATACAGGTTACTGATAATAATAAAAATAATAATAATAATAAACAAAAATAACGCAAATGTTGGCAGCATAAATCGGGCCATAGATCGGGAATGATTTGACCTAGGCCTGGGGAGGGGCTCATTCGATTCCTTGTGGAGTGTTCTTCAAAAAAAGTACAAATTTAGGCCTCCTTGACTTTTTTTGAGGTTTTTAGGGATTTTAAAAAACTTTGACAACCCTTAAAGGGCACTATAAATTAAGTGAGAGAGCTGGCTCAAGAATTGGGGTGTCGTCGGACCAACATGGATTTTTCCTGAAAATTCCAGATCTTTTGCTCCAGCCGTTTGGGAGAAATCGTGCGTATGGCGTACGACGCACGGCGGGCGGACGGAGACATTTTTATTGCAGATTCGGAAACACCCTTTGAAACGTAAACCATGAAATTTTCAGGGGGGGGGGGGGTTAGAATTTTTTTCAAGAGCGATTACAATTGAGTTTATTATTGAATAATAAACCAAAATCGAGGGTGAAGTGGCAACATGACCTACCTGAGATGGGGCTGGACAACACAACCTATCTGAGTTGGTGCAAAACAACATCACCTTAGTGTTTTTTTGTTTGAAAATTTTCTGGAAAGGCAAAGTACTGTTTATTTTCCAAATTTTACAATATTATTTATGACTGTTTATTTCAATTGATACTCACGGCAGCTATCGCTGAAATATGTTGACTTATGAACTTCCCATTAACAACTAGTAGCCCTAGAATTTTTGCATACCAGTAAGTCAAAATGCAAAATGTCAGTTAGGTCATGTTGTTTTGCACCAACTCAGATAGGTTTTGTTGCCCAGCTCTATCTCAGGTAGGTCATGTTGCCACTTCACCTTCGAAATCTTTGTAATACTTGCACTTCCCATAAGTAATTTGAACCATAGGAGAACCGCTTTTGTACTAGTTATGGAGATTTCGACTCAGATAGATTTTAGACTTGGGAAATCTCTGCTAATTTGATATTTTACTGTTTGCTGCTACGTCCACAATTAGTCGATCCAAGTTCCCATCTTGTGACTGGGTCTTAAAAGGCTAAAAAACAATTATGTATTTTAGGTCGCAAAAGGTCTAAACGTGGTGATTACGAAACGTTTCGTTCCCTGCCCCTTTCATCTCAATTAAACGCCAGGAGTGTTTCTGCATTAAGGAATTCGGGGAAAGTGTAAACGGGATTTTAGTCATTAACACGAGGTATTTTGTCATGGGTGGTACATGGCCAATAACTTTTTTCTGATTACAATTACGGTACTGGACCGATCCTGGCTAAACGTTCATCGCGATGGGACATTCATTAAAATTGTTATTTTAACCCCCAAAATAAAGAAATTAATATTGACTTGCGATTTTTATGTAGATTTTGAGATGATCTATCCTAGTTTAACATAGCAGAAATGTTTAAAACACGCCAAATTAGTTATATTAATAATTGTATGTGAAAAGGTGACAATACACCTTACAGGGAGTAGTCGGCATATTTTACCCAGTTATTGGCACACTTCTACGAACAATGCTGATAGATAGATTCCTTATATTAGGTACATTTAAATTACATTTAAATGCCCGTTTGCCTTCCCTGAAATCCGGTAAGACGAAGTCATGCAACTGTCTTTTGCTTCCAGACTTACAAGGTGTGGAGCTGAAGGTCCTTATGGCTAATGTGGTTGTTAATCGATCTAATGTACTGAAATGTCAATGGGGCTCTTTTTAAGGCACCTTAAGAGGACAAGACGAGCATTAGAGGCTCAAGGCGCGGAGTTTGGATAATTTTCCACTGACTACGTCTAATATACACACGCCAGTGATTTACGGAGATTTTAATTAGTTGTTGGCCAATTCAACACTTTTACCCGTTCCCCAAATGATTGGTAGGTACCTATTAATTTATGTATATTTGATGACCATACATTCCGTTCAATAACTATCTACAGTTCAGTGATCTGCGTGCAAGGGCTATCTGAAAATAGTGAACCCATGTGTTGGAATTACCTGCTTTTGTTTCTAATTGAAGATAAATATTTGACTCTAATGTCGATTCATCAACATATACCAATAGTCATTGTCCGCGTACTACTATAGAGACGTCAAAATATCAACAGGGTAGAACGGAAATTTTCGGATGGTTCAAAACAATGAATACGAGTCATAGTGTGTCGGCAGAAAATATAGATTTTTGATCAGCCGCTTTCCAATGGGGTATCAAGTACCTGTAAATCAAGTGAGTGTATAAAATTGCATCCCCATTTTTCATTTACCAAGACTCTTCCATTCTTCTGGCTATAACCAGACAGCACAGTTAGTTTGTAGACGGTATACACTTGAAGACCTACTTCTTTTTGTGCTGTTATTTATTAGGTTTTAATTATTTGCAACTCGCATTATTGGGCAACCATAAATCTATCATGGTGAGGCCAGCAAAACCAATACCGGTTTGAATAGTCCTTAAAGTCATCTCCCAAGACCGGAGGTATACCGTCAGCGGATTTTTGTGGATGCAGGCGACCACATTTGCGTCAACGTTTGATAGATCGACATGTGTTTCTAAATCAATCAAATGAGTTTTAGGTCAATCGGAAGGGCGCAAATTGCCTTCCTTAAGGCCTCGTCCAACGTGAGCGGGAGTCTATGTGCGGGCGATGCCGCGAGTGGAGGAGAGCGCGTTTTACTTAAGTTAGTTCCGTACCTACCGTGTCAGTGACGATTATTTTTTCTGAATTCATAACATAGAAACTATTTTTGTTGGCCTCTAGTAGTCCAGCATGCTCAGTTACAATTCCAATAAACGTTTGCAGAGGCAACAATCTCATGAAATTTATCAATCAAGGACCTAATTCGGGGAATTCATTACTCTTCAGCCTATTCTTGAGAGTGGATTTTTTTTAGCCCCATAAAGCTGGTGATAAGTAATTACAACATTGTTCTGACTAACGTAGCAAGCTCTCGAGAAACGAGTTCGACTCCAACAGACTTGGACAACTCCAACAACCTTAAAAACAGATGTAAAAAATCGCTCGTTTATAGCGGGAGTAGCTAGAAAAAATCAAACCGATTTGATTTCAAGCCGCATGTAACGTGTGCGTGTAGGCGATTTGCGATAGAGCGTGTGCACGCAGGACATAGTTTGATCATAGTTCGATCGGAAAATCGCCCGCCCCCCAAAAAACGCTGAACCCACCCGACTCGCTGGTATTGCTTAGTTCCCGCTCACGTAGGACACGGCTTAAGCGTATTGCTATGGCTTGAATCGTCGACACTCATCCCGACCCATCTCTAAACATCCTTAATTATACTTTCCCAATCCATGACACATAAAATATATTGACCACGCCGGTATACGCCTATGTGTTATAGAATCTGTAACGTCATATCGGTGGAAGTTACGTTACCAATGATCCACATTGTTATTTGTGGATACATACTAAGTTCCGATACCATCCTATGCTCAAAAGTTTGATGGAGTAGATAGGACAGTAAGCTCGAGCTGCAGCCTCTCTTCCTTTGGAAGGACTGGATCAGCGTTTGTTGCGGGGCGGCCAATTTCTCGACCAAACCATGATAACTAAGTGGCGTGTCCTGCTTGCGCACGCTCTGTCGGTAATTACTGACATACACGCTACTCGCTGCTCGAAATCAAACCAGTTTCATTTTGTCTCACCACCCGCTTAACGAGATTGTTTGTTTATATTTATATTCAGTTCACTTTAGTTTATTGATTTTGTTTCTTGAGTTCCTGTAAGTGACCATCCTTTTGGGCTTCAAAAATACCCATAATTTAGCATCAGTGGACTGTTTGAGGTCAACGAAAATCTTGGTTTCTATTTCGAAAAAATACCCTTTGTGTTGAAATGGTGAGAAAAACGAGCCCCCTCCTCTAGCGACAGCGAACGCACATAGGACACCGGAGGTGTTTCCAGCAGTTAACTACGAGTGAACTGCGACAATTGCGCATTCAGCAACTATTGCGAGTGCGCTACAGTTTAGTTGGTAGAGTAGATCGCCGACTCTGCTTGCACTGGAGGTGGGTCAAAAATCCACTTTCAAATCACCTATTACCGGAGAGCATCCAAATCTTTGTCACTTATTACGAAGCGAACGATACTACCAACTTGGCATTAGGGCGTAACCAGTGATCTCAACCCTCAAGATATAGAACAAGTTGCGTTGATATGGATATACTCAGGTAGCTAGTTGGAGGAATTACTGATCACCATGTAGTACGCCCTTGTATTAGGCCCAACATACGTAATACAGATCAGATATCTTCCAGGAATAAGTCCCCAGAGTATAGCTCTAAACTGTTACAACCCAAATTTTAACCATGGTAAAAACATGCTTAGACGAACAAGAAGTTTCAACACCAATGGGCGCTCAGCGAAATACGAGTAGCACCTTGATCAGCTAGGACTGCATTTGGCCATGGCCTTCCCATAATCCGATTCATCCCAAATTTGAACTATAGCTACTACGAGCACAGACGAACAATCTTGAAAGATTCCTCTCCCCTTTCCTCCATCATGTACAATGAGCCTATGGTTTTCATTCCTGATTTTAACAATCTCTGTCCACAAAGACAAAGAATCTGTGAAAGTTCCAGCTTCCCACTCCCACCCCTCCATGAGCAGGAAACCGTTGATTCGGTAGAGATACATTCACCATTGAAACCCGTTGTGAGAATGAGAATCACAGCTACGGATAATCACGGATTATTTCAGAGTTAATCCAGTTATTCCACTGCGCTTTGTGAGGAAAAACTCCCGAACCGGATTAACTTCCCTTTAGCTCTCCGCTGCATATCGTGTCCTGATAGAAGGATATTAAAATCTGAAACGAATGGTTCAGAATGGAAGAATTGCATGTTACCAAGTGTTGGGAGCTGTGAATGACGATGACTTGACGATGAGCGGGGCCAGTTATGAGCTAGCAAACTGTAGGCCGCATAGAGTCGTGTGACAGATGAATAGACCCGCATCCTCAATTCTTGATGAGAAGCAGCTACACCCTCAGGCGACCAAGTATTTCGCTCTCCTCAGAAATACAGATCCGTGAGGCCTTGGGCTTCCAGCAAACGCCTTCCACACGCATCCTAATCTCGACATGATTTCCTAACCGACACTCATGCCCAACTTCTTTATATTTCATATCCGACATACTTCCCTAGTTCAATTCTACCGTGAGATAATGTGTCGGACAACAAGTATTCTTCATTACCTATACTACAGAAATGGATAAAGATCAATATCATAGTATAAATATCACCACTATTCGATTCCACTCGTATTTGGGCTTAATAATTTATACAAAAACTGTTATTGTGACATACCATCTTGAGCTTTTTTATGACCCATCATAAGTGCGATCAATGTCAAGAAAAATACTCAAAAAATCTACAAAAGTTTTGATCGAAATGATGACTTTTGTAGGTAACGTTTTGAAACATTGTTCTATTTTACGTAGGGATCTCCAGTTAAAAAAAAAATAATAATAATATAACCTATGTTACTCGGAAATTATGTAGCTTTCCAGTGGTGAATATAGGTTTAAAATCGGTCGAGTTGTTTTTGAGTTAAATTGCAACAAGCAATAAAAAATCAAGCCCTTCCTTCTTTAGAATATTAGTATAGGTAGATAAGTCTTGCTTGTATTCGCCGTCAACGTCACATCATATATCCTCCCTGAGGGGTAATTTATTTTTTGAAAATTTCTCAAACGATTTCATTAGTACAATTTACAAATTTTGTATCGATTACGAGATATTTGTAATTTGAAGAAAACACCATGAAACTTGGGAGATGAATGCTACGGAGCCAAATACATGTAGCTGGTAACTCGCCAGTTTTGAACCTCTGGGTGGGACGTTAAGGCCTTCTATTTACATAAGGCGCTGCGAAACCAAAAAACGGCCGTAGGCAGTTGCTGTGCAGTGAAAATAAGTGCTGCTGCTCTAAAATGTAGGTGTACTTACTTTATTCGACGTTGTATTGATTAAAAATGTATATATATTTATATTTAGGTCTTCCCTCGTCCAAATCTCCGAAGCCCACACTGCGGAGTCCCCTCGTATGTAAATAAGAGGGACAAAAAACAGATGGGCCACTGAATATCTGATTTCAGGGTGTGGAAGTGGAGAGCATTTTGATCTACCTGTACCTCATGGCGGCCTTGTGCGTTTCCATCTTGTACGTGTGCGGGTTGTTGATGTGGATCTACCTCCAGGCCGTGGATAGCGATCTCGACCATGTTTTCTACCTCGGATTCATGAAGGAGCACTGCAAGGGTCAGATCCTGCTCCCCACCCCCGCTCAGATCGCCAGGTGACCTAAATCCTTTACGTTTACTTTGAATTCATTTGTCTCGGTATTTGGTATATTGATTTGAGCGATTGCGGAGGAGGGAAAGGAAAGGAAAATGTTTGCCATGCCCGCTGGGCAATATAGTTTGGTAAATCATTGTGCAACGGACATGTTAAATTGTTTAGCAACAATATTTAATGAAATAACGGAGGATGGAATGCCGAGCTATGAACTGTATTATTTTTCGTAACGAAATTCAAACAACATTATTCATGAATTCCTTCTCCTAGCTTTCTCACTATAAACTGAGAGTACGTGGTAAATATAACCCTAAATAAAAAATAAAAGAGTCTGATTTGAGGAGATTACCATGGATTGTGCAGGTAAGCTTCCAGATCGTCTTCTATAAATTCCATTACCGTCCAATCAGTAGTAGCTTGCAAGGTAAAACGTGAATTTTTGTGTAATCAATTTCTTACGACATATCGGAAGAAGCAAATTGTCCGAATTCCGATCAAATCAGGACGATTCTTGTGACTGTATTCGTGGTTACTTTCCGTCAGCAAGCATCTGTCCGTGGTTATTGAAGACCCATCTCACTATTGCCAGTCATAATCGAGAACAGAAAATCAATTCCTGACCACCAATTTGGGTTCAGGGAACAATATTCATCCATTGACCAAGTCCACAGGATAACAAATTTGATAGAACAATGTCTGGAGGGAAGTAAAATTTGCTCAGCTGCTTTCCTCAACGTTTCCCAAGCTTTCAATAAAGTTTGGCACAAAGGACTCTTAGCAAAGATCCATAGGGATCTCCCACAGCAGTTTTATTTACTAATTAAGTCGTATCTCTCAGAAAGGCACTTTAGAGTGAAACATGAAGAGGAATACTCCGGGCTAAAGAAATAGCAGCATGGGCCAGTCCTGTACTTGCTGTTCACGAGGGACCTTCCAAAACCAGCAACTGCTGTCACAGCTACGTCTGCAGATGAGTTAGCAATCCTATCAACAGGAAACACCATAGAGGAAGCAACTGCGAAGCTGCAGGACTCAGTGAACGCAATTCTTCAGTGGACTAAAAGGTGGCGAATAAAGCTGAATGAAACCAAGTCTACACATATAAACTTTACCTACCGAAAAGTGAACGCTACCCCAATTGAAATTAACTCTCAAATAGTACCGTACTGTAATACAGCCAAATATCTCGGTATGACACTAAATGCTAAACTTAAATGGAAAGAGCACGTGAAGAAGAAGAAGGCAGAAATCAACCTGAAATTTAAGAAAATGTATTGGCTTCTGGGGAGGAATTCACAGCTCCCAGTCCACAATAAAATACAACTATATGAGCAAGTGATTAAACCAAAATGGGCCTACAACTGTCCTTTATCGGGCTGTACCAAAAAGAGCAACGTCAAAATCATCCAAATAGTCCAAAACAAAATTCTGAGAAGCATAGTAAATGCCCCATGGTATATTCGAACAAATGATCTGCATCGCGATCTCAAGGTTGAGATGGTCGACGAGGTTATAAGAAAAAGAGCTGTGGATCACGAAAATCGGCTCCACAATCACATCAACGTCGAAGCAATTTCGCTCCTGGACAACAGGGATGAAGTGCGACGACTGAAGAGGACCAAACCCTTGGACCTAGTTATGAATCGCTAGTAGTAGTGAACTCTTTCGTGGAGGTAGATAGTGGTCTATGAACCACCAAAAGTGATCCAAGTTATTTTAAAGTTATGTTACTAGATATATTATTCTTTACAGTTGTAACAATAAAAATATTATTTAACAAACAAAAAATCTGTCCGTGGTTTTGGGTACATTCACAGCATCCGTACGGGTTCCATCACACAAAATCATGTCCAGAGCATTAAAAGTGAAATTGCGAGGGGATACAGTTAGCTGAGTCTGTAAGTAGCTGTAACTCGTAGTTTTCCAACTCAGGTTTCTGGAAAGACATTTCGCTCATAGTGGTACGAATGATTTTTCTTTGACTATTAACTATTGAATCGCATTTTTTCTCAGTTTTAAGAAATATTTATTTACTAACGACGAGTACGTCTTTTGACTTTTCAATTAGCAAGATTAATTGGGTATACATGAGTGGACGAAAATTCAAGTTTTTACAGTGGAATCTCTGCCAGAAGCATGAAATACTAGTTTTTATCCAGTTTAACAGAGTTTTAGTACTCTGCAGAAAACAGGAGGGGGTTTGAGAAAAATCAAGATTTGAATATTTGAGGCTTCAACCTTCAGCCCCGAGCACCCTTGAGCAACGAGCATCGAGGATTTACCGGTTTTCATCGGGCACGATTGCGACGAGCACCACTGTTGACACTGCCAGAGCATTCCCGTCGGTCAGTAACTCGCGAGCATTTCCTGCGCTTCGATGACAACCGGACTATTATCAAGATTTGAAGAACATCGGTCCGGAGTGTTTACTCTGAGCGGGCGACGTACGAACATCTCGTTAGTAATTAGTCGGAACACCTATATCTGGTGGGTCAGCCTCAAGGACGAGCAAGCATTCCGCGACAACATTGCTCCGCTCGAAGCGAATGTTTACACAGCCTGACCCTCGAAAGAATGCTCATTGGGAGCCCCTGCTCGCGTCAAATGTTCACGACTTTAGTTTACTTGAAGTACACTTCAAATGGTAGTACAAGGGCATCGCGATCACGAATGCTAGAGTCGAACTTTGGGATTTTCGGTGTCCAGGATTAGTTGAGCTAAAGCAGAGTAAATGCCAAATGGCCGATTTGTTTACTATATAAAACCATTGTCTTCTAATTTTTCAATCTCCTTAACATCAATCACTGTGAAACAATGAAATATAACATATTTAAATAATTAATCAATATTATTATTTTTTATATGAATTAAACAAGTATCAACGGAAGCCGACACAACCTGTGTTTTCAATTATCTAGGCTGTTGTCAGCCACTCCAATAGCCGTGACAAGAAAACAGAAACTTGAAGGGTTCGCTATGATAATCTACAAACTATTTTTAGGACTTAATTTTTTGGAACTCTGGATTTGAATAAAATGTTTGAAAAAAATCGTTTATACATCTCATTTATTGTATATTATGATGAATATGAAATACTTATATTGAAATGATTGATAATTATGATGTTTATCGATCTATAGATTCACTCTGGACGGTCCCGTTACCATGAAACCCATAGAGGACAAATCGCAAACCAACAGGAGAGAACAAAACCGCCAAAACCGCCTCCTCCGCCATAGCAGCGCCGAAACTGCGTCACTGACAAGTGCGAGTAGCTGGTTGACAGGGGTTCAATAAATTGGGATAGAGTCGGACGAAGAAGTTAATACAGATATTTAAACTGGTATTATAGATTTCTAATAAAACGGGGATTGTTCCGTATCGGTTGGATTTTCCCAACACAGCGAATGATCCCAGCTTTTGAAGCGAGTACAATTTTGTATTTCAGTCAGCAAAGTTTCATTCTATCCTCGATACAAATATACTATAGAATATGAATAAAGAACCGACGGTTTTCGAGCTGTTGAAATAATTTTTGTTGAAATAAATAACAGTTTCGGGTACCTAAGCCATCTGAATCATCACCAACGCTATCACCGTTTGGTTTTTATTTCCAATGGTTAATCAACCAAGAAAAAAGTTTGCCCCCCTCATAATTTGTTGGTTTACGTTTCAAAATGCGTAAAATCCAAACACAAAATTAAAAAAAAAATCATACCGTATCTAGGAGAGCTTTCCTTCAAAAGGAAATATACTTTTTTTTTATATGTATGTGTTAAAGCGTACTTCTTTTTTTAATTTAGATGTTGAAGATTAAAAAAACCGGTGCAGTATTTCCAAGGAAAAAATAGATTTACCCTTTCCTCCAATTTGTAGTTTCAAGTTTCATGATAAGTAGGATGGGAAAATAGGATAGAAATACAGCAAAGCAGAAAATCCGACAGTACGTCGTCCTGGGTTTTTTCTGGAAACTGCTGGACTAAACTCAATGAATCTTGGCTCAAGAAATCACATTCGAGGTCAGGTTGGGTTACTCTGGGCTACATTTTCTGTCAATCCTACAGGGTGAAATTAAAGACGCCCCAAAAAAGCTAGGGTAAGGTCATGGATCGGCAATACCAACTGTGGGGACCCACCATTGTATCATAATTCAAGTCAAATAAACGGGCGATGGGGAAAACCCAAGGGCCAAGAACGCCGTTACAACCTCTCAACCTACCCCCGGACCGGAGGTAGGTAGGAGTAAGGGTAGCCCGTCGTCGGATATATAAACGCCGACGGGCGACCGAAAAAGCATTCTCTGCCAGGGCTCTCCATCGTCATAACCAACAAACCTCTTCTTAAATCCTTTCTCGAACCTTTTTACTTTAGCATACCCTTAATTCAGAAGTGACGGGGCACTTGCTTTACCAGCTTCTGAATTAAGATTTCTCCCTTACAAGAATCTGAAGTGACGGGGCACTTGTTCGCAAGGCGTACCAGCTTCCGATTCTTGTCATCTCAATATATTAGTGACGGGGCACTTGTTCGCAAGGCGGTACCAGCTGATGTACTCGAGAATATTCAAAATTCTCCTCTCTTCACCTCCCTCAGTGGTACAGCGTAGGGGCGCTTGACTCAGTCAAGGTGGGACCACCTGTACACCGACGGAGGTTCTCCCTCGGAAACTTTTTCCCTCTCGTAAATATTGATCGGATACGTATCCTTGGGGCGCTGGAGCATCCTCCAGTGGTACGTATTACGACGACCGCTGGACTAGCTTCCAGTGGTCCAAAGTTCCCACACAACAAAACGTAACGTCAAATTTACGGCATATTGCGAGTAACTATAACCAAGTGGCAGTACGCTGGATGTTGCCCAATATGAGGGTGCTGTGGTGTCAAATTGGGCTACACAATAAAGAGCTTGCAGCCAGTGAGCAGCTCCTGGCAACAACCCACAAGGCAGCAAAGAACCATTCGAAGGACAAGAGAGGCGTCCCAATGGCTCAGCGTCCTCCCATTGGCGGCAGACAACTTTGACTTGTCTCAATCCCAATTCCGCGATGCACTGTCCATTCGGTATGGCTGGGAACCAAAAGGGTTACCAGTGTGGTGCGACGGATGCGGGAGTCCCATGGACATGAATCACGCCCTTAACTGTATGAAGGGAGGCCTGATCAAACAGGGACATGACCTCGTACGTGATGAATGTGCAAAGATAGCAAGCCTTGCATGGAACGGCGTGGTCACAGAACCAGTTTTACGTGACAGTGCGGACGGCAGCCCCGGTTTGGTAGCGGACATGAAGGTCCATGGCGTGTGGGACCGTGAGAGACCTGCGTTTTTCGATACCCGCGTTATAAACGCTGACGCAGTCTCTTACTCCTCCATGGACTGGCCTACCATCTCCCGGCATGCAGCCCAAGCCAAACACGCAAAATACGACAGAGTCGCTGAAGACCTGAGAGGGTCTTTCACGCCACTCGTCATTTCATGCGATGGCGCATTACATAAAGAGTATGAAGCCTTTCTCAAAAACGTTTCCTTACGCCTCTCCAGCAAGTGGTCTAAATCCTACTCCCAGGTGATGATGTGGGCACGAGTGAAAACTCAGTTCTCAGTTCACCGAGCAGTTTCCATGAGGCTAAGGGGCCCGAGGAAACACGTGCGAGGACTTGGACTGGAGGACGGAGCAGCAATTTGGCTACCAGAAGAATGAAATCACACACACACACACACACACACACACACACACACACACACACACACACACACACACACACACACACACACACAGTTAGGAAAAAATAAAATCAGATTAGTTTGGCAAAATCAATTTGAATTTTTGGCATATTATCAAATTGAAAATTTTGGCAAACTAATTTGAACCTTTGGCACAAATAAATTTTAATATTTTTGGCATCTTAATTTCAACTTTTGGCGACTCAATTTCAACTTTCGGCATACCAATTCGAGCTTTTGGCATATCAATTTATACTTTTCACAACCCCAACTATTCCAACATTCCATCCCATATAATGATCAATAAATGTTTTTTTTCTCTCTCGTTCTACTATAACCAAAAATAGTGAAAGTTAAAGTAGTAAGGAACCTTTCTTTGGCCTAACCAAATTCCTTACAAGTGGTGACCCCTACCGTTCAAAATATGTCCCTTCCTTCCGCCATGGCAGAACCAGGGCACGTAGTGTCTTCCGCGGCCACCAAACTCCCGTACTGTCCCTGGCAGAGAAACCGTCGCTATTACTAGCATCACTCCGAAGCAAGGCCACATCCGCTATACCAACGGACCTCCTACGCATCCTATGGACAAGGCAGCTCCCTCTCCGGATACGAGAACTCCTCGCCACATCCAACGAGTCGGACTTAGACGTCTTAGCAGTCACAGCGGACAAGATCCACGAAACCACCTCGTTATCAATCAACGCGGTCGCGGATCCTCTTCACAACCTGCAGCTGGAAATCACGGAGCTTCGTACTTCAATCGCCGCGCTCGCAAACCGTCGACCCGGAGAACCCATATTTCTCCGCCCCGGCCAAACCTTCGCAGGATGCGCCAGCACCGTCGAAGAACAAGAGGCGACGCCAATCACAGCACGCACGGCGTACCCTGCTCGTCCCGGAAATCTGAAGATTGAAATCTATTGTATATTTTGTATATTTGTATATTTTACTTAAATTCAGGGGGGAGCTACGTCGATGGGGAAAACCCAAGGGCCAAGAACGCCGTTACAACCCTCTCAACCTACCCCCGGACCGGAGGTAGGTAGGAGTAAGGGTAGCCCGTCATCGGATATATAAACGCCGACGGGCGACCGAAAAAGCAAGGAGTGTCTCGCCCTCGCAAGGATTGCCAACTGGTGGCGCTACTGTGGCCGAACAGCGAACTACTTGGCGGGCTCATGCTTATCATTGTAATCTTATCTAGTGTCATCTCCCGACTCCGGTGTCATCAAATTCTGTGCCTCTCCTATAATAGTGAAAACTCCTCTCGTCACCGTCACCATGAACGTTGACGACGTTCTACCTACGGTAATTTGTGCTATGTGCAAAAAAAAAATACCGAGACGATGAGGCGCTAAGTTTACACTCGCCGAGTGCATTATTTTGTCTTAGAAACTCTATCGTCCGTCATGTAAATTTTGACTCTGAATCGAAACACGGTCTCTCCTCACGGTTAATCATTGGTTTTTGACCATTTTGCACCCCTACCACCGCTCTTTCGTGGAAAACGGGTTACGCTATTCAGTTACCTATGTTACTTGGTAGCCACATCATTCCATGAACATTGATGAAAACAGAAAAGAGTTTTAGGTACCTAGCCGATTGTCAGCCAAAAGCTGGTGCCCGTATTAAACGTAGATAAATATAATTATATTTCCTCTTTTAATAAAATTATGGGTATTCCTGAAGAATCTGCTTACGGCGTTCGTTAGACAGACGATAGTTTCTTCAGGCAAAAAACAGGAGAATTCAAAATGGAAGATCAAGCGAGAAAACGATAGAACTCCGAAAAAGAAATCTCAAAAAGTGCGTGCTTTTCCAAGTATCATCGATTGCTTGTGTCCATTGAGCCCTGACGAATAATGCCCTTTACTGTACTAACAAACTTGGCTTTTACTTGCCAATTTGGGAAAATAAATTTCGAGTTCAACTTTTGACGTGTAAGTCTCTTTAAAAGTAAGTGCGAACCGTGTTTCATCGAATCAAAGTGCGGTGCTCACATTTTGAAAAAGCAGTGGGAAAGGCGAGGTGCGAAGGCTAGAAGCTTGTCTCTTTGGCCGCAGTAGCGCCACCAGTTGGCAATCCTTGCGAGGGCGAGACACTCCTGAAAAAGCATTCTCTGCCAGGGCTCTCCATCGTCATAACCAACAAACCTATTCTTAAATCCTTTCTCGAACCCCTTTCTACTTTAGCATACCCTTAATTCAGAAGTGACGGGGCACTTGCTTTGCAAGGCGGTACCAGCTTCTGAATTAAGATTTCTCCCTTACAAGAATCTGAAGTGACGGGGCACTTGTTCGCAAGGCGGTACCAGCTTCCGATTCTTGTCATCTCAGTATATTAGTGACGGGGCACTTGTTCGCAAGGCGGTACCAGCTGATGTACTCGAGATTTCCCTATATTCAAAATTCTCCTCTCTTCACCTCCCTCAGTGGTACAGCGTAGGGGCGCTTGACTCAGTCAAGGTGGGACCACCTGTACACCGACGGAGGTTCTCCCTCGGGAACTTTTCCCTCTCGTAAATATTGATCGGATACGTATCCTTGGGGCGCTGGAGCATCCTCCAGTGGTACCGCTTACCTATCCAATCGTATCTACGACGAGGTACAACTAAAACTCTCGTCTTTTATTCTTGGGGCGCTGGACTAGCTTCCAGTGGTACCGGCTAAAACGACGAAGTTGAGGTGCGGAAAGTTCCCACACAACATAGCATTCAAACGTAACGTCAGTCGTAATACATTACGGCATATTGCGAGTAACTATAACCAAAAATAGTGAAAGTTAAAGTAGTAAGGAACCTTTCTTTGGCCTACTGACCAAATTCCTTACACCAACAATAATGCATAATACTACGATTATATAGGAATCCCCGAGTAGAACAATAAAAACTCAACGAATACAAATTTTGAGGGGGCGTTGAACATTTTTTTTTCTTGGTCGATTAGGAAGGTCAATTATTTAAACAATAAAACTAATACAGGAGTAATTAAGTGCAAATTAGTGTATGGTACAACGAGGAGGCCAATGGCAAGTTGAGAAAATCACTAAATGAGATTTTGATAACCAAAGAGCGGCTGAACAGTCTTCAGGCTTCAACCCACAGCACACATCGTTCACGTCTATAAAACTTCCAGCACAGAAGTTGGAAAGTTATAAAAATAGCTAAAAGGAGCTATTTAACTTCCAAATTTCAAGTTGGGTAGATAACTGAACAAACTACAGTTTTTTTCCGATTAATAAGTTTCAGATAAACCACTGTACATAATACCCAGTTTGGTCTATTAACCTAGTTTTGATTATTTAAGGCGGTTTCTGGTTATTTAGGATCCCTCATTGGTTTCTAGTGGAACATTTCCGCTACGCCATTGAGTATCAAAATTCGATTTTACTTCCTAGTCTTCCAGGATTAATGATTCCGACCCATAATAAGAAGGGCGTGTAAAAAGAGCGAACTTAACGACTTAACATCGCAGTATATGTAAAAAGAGCAAGCGACTTTCCTACGAGAGGTGATGTAAAAGGAGCGAACGACTTTCATCCTAGGTGATGTAAAAAAAGCGGCTGTAATGACGAGCAAAAACATGTCAAGTGACGTTGCACTATTAAATTATAATAGTCAAGACAGTCAAGTTACGTCAAGTTCCTCGGACTTGAACAGCCCTAGTTGACTGGAGACGAAGGCTTGTTTTTTGCGGGTATGGGAGTTTTTATATGAACGCTCCTCGCCACAACTATTGAGGAGCCTAAAATTTATTTTTGATACCCGAGCACAAGTTCGGCGAAGAAGAATATGTTAGGATGTGGACTATTAAAATTGTATTTTAGGTGAGCGTGAATGACTCGCAGGCGTTGGTGGTGACATTAAGAGCTGAAGTGGGTGAAGTTATTTGAGGTGGATAAGTGGATGCTGTTGTAATGTAAGAAGTAGACATTCGTTCATGGTTTATTGCTCAATGAATCATTAATTTCATAAGTTAGGAAACGTTCAGGTGAACATAAGTTGCACGAACCTCTAACTAGCTTCTCCTGAATCCACTTCTCGGTCTATTCGAAAACGATATCCTTCGAATACAATTATTTCGTTCCCCTGTTGCCCGATCACAACTGAACATTCACTCACATTCGAAATGCCTCTTGAAAGGTCGAAGACAAACTGATTACGATGAAAACCCACTACACAGAGTTGGAGGCAGATTATTTAGATTTACGTATTCTTATTCGCTCTATTTACATGCCCCATGGCGTATGGTTTGAACTCTGTTCTCTCTTTTTACACAGGAGTGCTACCTCATAAGGTAGACTTTCAAATCGTTAATGACTTTGCCCGCTCTTTTTTGCCATCGCCCAATAAGCATACGTTAAAAATCTTAATTCATTCGAATTGGTTCAATGAGTAGAATAAAATCACCAAATAGATACTGACGAGCTAATATAAACTACTCATCTACGTTAAAAGCTACTTCTACATAATCTACGAAAAACGGTAATAAGGAACAAACGTTAAAGAGTACTTCTCAAGGTCGTTGGCCCTCATGATGGTTTGACCAAGTTTTGCTAAAATTTCAAGCATCACCTCGGCGTCAGGGTCGCTGTCGAGTTCCCCCAAATACGCTCGATGCCTGGAACAAACGATACAGACAAAATATTCGTTACGGTGATTACAAAATTACAAAAGAATTTAAATAAATCATGAATTACTAGTGAACAGACGAACCGCACCGGAAACTATCTGCTGTGGTATGAAATTGAATTAGCCATATAGTAGGTAGGTTATTTTATTGGTCCATATCAAGCAATTCTTAATCGCCGTATCCAATAATTTCTACTGTCACCAAGTTTCCTTTATTTTTTGTCTACGGTCTGCTACTTTCCATGTCGTCGGGGAACATTTGAATGTCTGAATGAAGTACGTGTTTGGAAAATGAAAGTCAGACGGTAAGTCAAATATAGGCACCTGTATCAGGGTGGTGTATGTTCTATCATCTGAGAACGATTTTGGTTGTGTTACTACTGAATCGCCATTGACGGGAAGGAAACATCACCTTCTGTAAGTGCTGGATCTTTCATCCCAACTAAATTAGGGTACCATCAACATTAACCTTTTCATGGTCAATCTGTTGAAGCGTTGGCCAAACCACGAAGGTGAAATCTGGTTTGGACGTATTGTATAGCCAACAAACGTCTTCTTCATTTGGTTCCAAGCACGTATCTTGCTGTAACAGTATTTGACGAGCCAAACGTTGTGATAGTAATGAAGAAATTAAGAGCATCGGAAAATCCCCAAGGCGATTATAACCCAAAAATATTGACAACTCTGACTGAGTTCGAACTCGTGACCACACCACTAAGGGAAATTTCTCGTTAGTTTCAAAGCTGTAACGAGATGAGCCAAGAAATCGATTGAATCAAACCTCTGCGTCTGTGGATTATCCCACAGTTGGTAAAATAATAAATGAAACAAAAAAAAAAAAAAAAAGATTTGATCGATTAAAGCCCTGTATGTTGCTAGGTATAACATAATAAACTAAATCCGGAAAAATGAGGAAAATGCCTACTTTAAAATTCATTTCCAGCTCAGAGTCACTTGGGTGTTCAATGACATGACTTTTCCGTCATGTTAAAGGAGCACTTGTCAACTGAGAGTTTGGACGGGTTTTGAATCTGTATCCGTTCGTTTGTATTTTGAAAAATAGAAAGTAAATAAGTTGTAATCCGTTGTAAGTAAATTGAATTAGTTTTTCAACCAAGCTTTGGGTCCCTCCTAGGCCTGTATTGTGCCCCCGTTGGGGGTAGCGCCCCAGTTTTTGAAAACCGCTGGATTGATATAGATCAAATAATTATAAATTACAATTATTAATCCGAAATTGTATATCTGCATATTGGAATGAACTTCCTTTATTATCATTCTGTTGATATAGTTCATTGACAAGACACTACTGAACATGAGTGCTTACTGATTATCAGCAATAAACTAATAGCCCTAATAATGCTTAAAATTTTATGTTTATGTAAATCTCTAATGCTTTATACTGTAATGAAAATGAAGATTATCTGAGATTATGGAAACCCTATTACCAACTTGGCCGGCCTATTGACAGGAGCCTACTCAAGTCCCTTTGACCACGGGCCTAATACCCCAAGAGATTTTGTATCAAAGCCCGACTTCCATTTCGTCACCTTCAAGTAGGTATATCGAGTTACTTTATCCTACCATGTTAGGCATCCTTGTACCTTGAAGGTTATGATAATATTCGAATCGAACAGATTCGGGAAATGACTTTACCGGTGTTCATAATTGGAAAAAAAATTTCTGGAAAATACTCCCCAATACGTTGCGAGAGAATACTACAATGAAGGGTTCATCATTGGGTAAATCAAAGCAAGTGGAACTAAAAAAAGCAAATGATTATGTAAAGGTTAAATATTTTTGTCTATGACAAGTGTATATGTTTTAAAAAAATCTGTGTACGTATGGGTGAAATAAATAGTAAGTGAAACATTTGGATATCTACTAGCGGCCCAATAGTTTTATGAGTTTAAATGATGAAAGTTTAGGTTCTTGATTTTTTTTTTTTTTTTACGATTCCATTCAAACAAGTTACACATTGGGGTTGATTGATAATGCTACCGAGATCACAAACCCATTCTCGATCAATGGATGATTTTGGAGTCAAATTTCGTAAACCCTGGTTCTGTAGTTTCGGGGAAAAGCTTTGAATGTCAGACAGTGTACGGTCATTCAATAAAAATTCAGTAAAATAAAATACGATAAGTAAAACGCAGAGGTATTTGTTCCTTTGCGTCTTCTAAAAGCGGTGAGGGACCCTCTTTAGTCCAGTTACTATTCATTAATTCAATTGTTTCTTAAGGTGAATTAGTAGGTATGAAGGAAGCGGGTATACCCAGGAAATCCTCAGACCACCTGCGAGGTTCCAATTAAGGGACAAACACTATTACAGCATTACAGGTGACACTCAAGATCCAGGTGGGGGGTCTGGCCCTTCTCTACCGATTTTACTGTTTAGACGAAACTTCCTGACGTGAAAAAACACAGTTTCTCCTTATTGAGTTTTCAGCTGGCCCCGTTTGAAGTTCTGATGTTGGGAGAGTTCTATTATATATTTGTTTCAGGTGCTAACTGACGAGGTAAGTATGTATGAATTAGATGCCTTTTAAAAGAAAAATAACAGATACCTTATTAGAAAAATTTAGGTAATTAAAAAAAAAAAGAAAAGTGACCCCCCTCGAAGGTTGTTGGTTTCAATTTCAAGATACGTAGATTTCAAAAATCAAATTAAAACAGTAGGGCGAACAAGGTGCTGAAATCAATGGCACACCTATAATCCATATTTTAACCAAATTCCGTCCGCAAGATTTGGTCCAGTAGTTTTGGGGGTAAAAAAAATATATATATATTTTAAAATTTTTTAAATCCACAGATTTTGAAACGTAAACAGATAACTTTTGAGTGTTTTCTCAGTGGTTAATTACAAAAGTTTGTAATTGAAAATGATTGACCGAAGATCCTTCTTTATGAAGCTTTGCTCCAAAACTACCAAAGTTTACAAAATTTGGCTAAAAAAATCCAAGACCTATCCAGGATGTGCCAACAGGGTCCGTATTAATCAACCCTAAGGGATTATATTTGAATATTATCCTATAAAAAATTTCAAACTCAAAATCTTTTGTTATAAGTGTGTAGTATTTTGTTTGATTCGGATACGATCATCCGTTCGCTTAAAAATCGCAGGTTTGTTTTCAAACGCAAGGGTGATAAAAGTGAGTGGAGACAGGCAATGCAAGAGGGTGCTATATGATGGATCCCTCAGTTTCTAAAACTGCATCTGCAGTCTAACCCACACATTTCCCAAAAATTTCATGAACATCTTTTGGAAACTGTAGAAAATGAGGATTTGGAGTGTCTGAAATACAAGAAACCAATGTGACATGGATTTCATGGAAATGAAATATTAAAAACTTTTTGCTTCAAATTACGCTGGAAAAGTCCTTAAATTTCCACAACGCCGATGACAACTGTTGAAATTTCCTTAAATCCTTGAATTGATTTGTTTGGCACACTATTATGTTGAAAACTATTTTCCAAAACCTTGATTATCAAAGCGTTTCGATTTGAAAAACATGAGATAATAATGATAATGAGATATCTGGGGAATATTATAAAAATTCGTCCATACCGTCATTCTACAGTAACGGAACTATATGTGCAACGCAGTTTTGTTTGCCAAGTTCTCTAGTATGGTAGTAAGAAAAGTTACTGATTGTCGTAATAGGGACCCAAGTGAATTTGAGAACATTCTTTTTCCCTTTTGAGAGGGTTTTCGGGGTTTACTACTTTCCAGAAGGAAAAAATTTGTACTCTTTGAAGGCTTCCATTGTGGATTTATCTAATTTGTTGAATTCGCATTATTTGTCACGAGTTATCATTCGAATTGCATTTATGCAATATTTATAAACGCATGGTTTTATGAGAATCCCAAACATATCATGACTGTTAGTTATTCAGTTGTGCTTCAATTCTCACCTTGGAGACCAAAGATGGAAAACCTGATAGGTTCTACATTTTTCACGATTTCCAGTCTACTGTTTCATTACGGCTGAAGCAGAAATGTATGTAAACCATGCAAGATTTTTCAACGTTGAAAGAAAACCACAAACGTTTGATATTTAAATTCAACCCCTCTCCTCCCTTTTACTACTGCTTGGTTGTTGAGGACGGGGTTACTCGGCTCGTGAGTTCTCTCTCAATTTCTCTTACATGCAAATGCGAGAAAATTGAGTTACGCTAGAGTGTGGGTATGCAAGACCCGCACGACCGATAAGTCGTGAGGGAAGAGTATACCTGGAGCGCCTTAGAACGCCGACCCAATACGTATTTTCATAAAGCAATAAATTTATCGAATTTGCTTTCCCGGATCACCACTAATTTACAAATTACTGTTATTTCAGGTAACCAAAATACATAAAAAAACTTTCGAGATAAATGTCGTTCGATTTAGAGAGATTCCGGTCAATGTGAGGCTTTAAAAAATTGTCCAAAAAGTCCATTTTGTTACAAATTACTTGAAAAATACATAGATAAATTTTAAATAATCATGTAACACTCCGACTCTCTGTAAGTACTGTTACTTAACAAGTACAATGTACTGTTGTTTGGTTGGGGATATACGCTTGTCAAGCTTTTTAAAAGATAACTGCAAGAAATAATAGGCAATCAATAACATTTGTCTTTTGATGAAATTCTTAAACAGACACTTCATGTCTGGAGAAACTTTTTCTCTCTTGCTCCATTGAAAAATCTGTTTTCTTTTTTCTGTACCTTGATCAAATGCAATGTGACTATAATGTAATAATTCTATGTTTTGCAAAGCCGAAACCTAATTGTATGTGCTCCCAAGAACATGAAAAACCGGCTCGCCATTATTGATAATTATATATTCCTCATGACATTAGAAAGTTTAGATGCTATTGAAATTCGTTGTTGAATCCTCAAAAAGTTTGAAATATTCTCTCCATTTTCCCCCCAGTATTTGTGGCTTTCCGTGTGATTGATATACTCCTCACAACTTTTGTTACTAGTTTTTATGGATATGTCTTTCGTAAATGTATACATGTTGTTGTTGGCATAATTTTAGAATGAAATTATTATTAATATGATTTATTATCATAATATAATAATAATATTAATTATTAAGCCGTGCAAATGGAGCTTAGAAGTACGGAAATCTCTATGGGAATACTCACATGTCCTGCTTGCCTACAGATTGAATAATTTCATCATCTGCTATTCTATGATAATTTCCCGTATGTTGTTTTACATTATACATTGGCGCTCACTATAGTATGACATCGGAGTACCTACATCCGGGGACGTTCTCGTTTCATGATCCCCTAAACACAACATTGTGGATATCCAGTGTAAGTGGCTCGGCTGCTATAAACGTTCATCTCTGTTTGAAGTCAAAATAACTGTTTCATCTTTCTTGAAAACATTATAAAACGATGGTGTTGGAAGCATAATGTGCTATATTATCTAGAAAAACAGGAATTTTAATGGAGGAGGTACTTCTAGTAAAACCATGATATATTCGCCTCTCTCGCCAAAATCATGTGGATAGACGAAGAAACGTTCTTTCAATGCTTACATTACTTATCAATATGTTCAGGTAAAACCCGGAAGCTGCACCTTTAAAAACTCTTGACTCTACGTTTTCGGCTCAAACCCCAAATCGTTTGAAAAGAATTCTGAAAGCAAGAACCTGAATTGAATTCATAAGTGAACTGCACTGATTTAGATTTTCACCAAGGCGAACGTCATTGTGCTGTATTTACATCGCTGTTTACGTCACTTCCTACCATATAACCGTCCATCCTATCAATGTGAAAGCTCTCGGAAGAATCTGTCAGATGATGAGATAGAATAAAATGACTGAAATCGTCCATTGGTAGATTATGACGAATTTTTCCTTCACTACCTATCAAACTTATTATTATTGACTCCAAAAATAATACGTTAACTTTGGATTAGAGAAAATTCGCTCCCTTTCCAGAAATTCCCATCTAATGCTGACAGTTACCAGTGTTTTTGACAAATTTAGTAAGGATCTTCAAATATGTCTAAACTTTTTATCAGAGCTTCAGAATTTAAATTTGAAATGTATGCCTATTAACATATGAGCAGAGTTTGGATTTCGCATAATTTACATATCAGGTTTTTTCAATAGAAAATGTTATACCCATCCGGTTTGTTTTGGTCAATTACAATTGAATGCAAAATAGCATATTCATGCATATTTTGCTGTTTTTCGCACACCATATGCATTTGCATTTGTTACATAGTTTTGCACATAAATGGCATATTTCTAAGAAATATCTATGCACACTGAAATACACTCTCCGGGTAGTTGCCCTGGTTTTCCCCGATCGGAGATTTCCGTCCGTGTGGAACTAGCCCACTGGAATTAGTGATGGCAACGGACTCATCAAAAAATCGAATTAAAATCGATGTATCGAAAGACGGCGAAAATCGATTTCAAATAAAAATCGAGACCAAAAAATCGATTTTTTTTCAAAATCGATTTTTTTATTATACCAGTATAACACGGTATAAAACAATATTGAATTGTAACTTAAAAGTTCAAGTTTACAAATACGGACTAATCCGGTAAAATTGTAATTTACAATCTACATCTACAATTTTACAAGTCTGCAAGGGTGAGTAGAGTAGAGTTACAATTTTGTAACTAGTGTTGACTGACATGGTTAATCAGCTGATTTGAACTGATGATTGTTTTTGTTCTTCTGCTGAGTGGTATGATCAGTATAATTTGTCTAAAATAGTAGTTTATAATTTTTTAAATTTGTTGTTGATGTTGTTGTTTAACAAAGGAATACTGTCTAAAGGCGATGACTTCCACTTCCTGTATCTCTCTTCTCGATTCTCTGAAGCCGGAAACGGCCAGTTAGGTAGAAGGCGATAACAGAGACCTCGACGATTCGATTCGAAAGATCGAGTTGGTGAAGGTAGTGCCGTCTATTTCGATCTGTGGTAAAATGGTGACTGTGTAAATCAGTAGAACTCACATCGTTACTGAATAGACCACCGGAGTAAAACAAGTTATTTTAGATTCTCCACATGGATAATTTTTAATGTATTATTTTCATTGTAATATAACGAAAACGCATTTTAAACAGGTAAAAATCGATTTTTTCGGTTAAAAAAATCGATTTTAAACAAAAATCGCCTTTAAAAAATCGATCTTAAAAAATCGATTTTTTAAACAGTAAAAATCGATTTTTCAAAAAAATCGATTTTTTGTTGCCATCACTAACTGGAATAGACCTCAACGGACTCAGTCCTGGAGAAATTGCCAAGTTAAAATTCCTTCCTGTTGTCAGCTGCGACGGCGAAAGATCATTTTACGCGCTAAAAATGAATCCATCAGACCGACAAAGGAATTTCACAGACGAAAACCACGAAAAAGTGTTGATAGTCCAGGGAAATTATTCTGTACCTACACTTGAAATTGTAATCTTTGTAAATTTTATTCAATATTTTACCGTTCTGTAATATTGTAATTTTACATAGTTATTGATGAAAGGTAAGAGTTCGGAGTTCCATTTCTTATTCCGTATTCGACTTCTCAATAAAAACCCTAAAATTGGACCGAAATGTTAAAATTTTTTTCTTGTTTTTGTAAATTTTGCTAATTTTTGTTGCATATTTCGGCTATTTTCTTGCTTATTGATCCGAACTCCACAAATTAGGAATATTTACCTATGTTAACCCATTTTTTCTCAAATTTATTTGTGGTTGTTTAAGGGAATCCAATTTCTTCATGAATTTATTATGAAATCACCATCCCCTGTAAGGGCAGACCCTGGATGTTCTTAGAAGTACAGTTACAGACTTTGCTCCTTCCATCAATGAATTTTATTTACATCACATAAATACAAAATTCCTGTAGTATTTAAAAGTTAATTTAAATAAAAATCGAATGCAAATCAAATAAGGAACTGAATAACAGCAAAAGTACCACTTTAATATCGTCTATGTTCGGACGGTAGATATTGAATCAAATGAAATAGAAAGATTAATGTGTGATGTTGCATTTAAAGTATTGTACTACAGCAGGTTTTGGGTGAACGAACTAATTATTGAACGGTTTTTCGACTCAGGAGTATTTGTAACAATAACTAGGTAATATAGTTATATATTTCCAAGAAAATTAAGAGTTATATCTTTCCAAGTAAAATTAATGAGATGTTAGGAGATTTTCTGGAGTATCTACTCTCATCCCTGTACCGTCAGTATATATTTCAAGGTTGCATGGTGTGGGAATTGAAGAGCACTACCCACATTATTTTCCTCCGATCGTAAGCTTCTATGCTACTGATAAGAGTATTCAGCCTACAACTTGAATTTTAATTAAGTCATTAGAGTAGGTCAAAGCTATTAACTTTCCTAAAACCATTATAATAACCGTTCAAGGCTTTTCCATCAGTTTGTTAGCGTCTAAGTCTATTATACATCGACATGTTATCTTATTCTACAAAACCGTGCTTTCCAGTCTACTTATACTTAGGTAGTGGAAGCGATGCTTTGATTATCGAGTGATGAAAATGAATTTTGTGACAAAACCTAAATTTCCTCTAGAATTTTATGTTTGAAGCCATTCTGAATTCCTATGCTTTCCATTTTGTGTCTCTGCGAAACGTTGTACCGTGGTGAATGTTTTTATCCGATTTCGATTACATTTTTATGAACCATTAAGTACCACAGTCTCACGACTTAACCGTCCAACCTTGCTCAAATTTCGAGGATATCTCTGAAAAAGTAATTCACTGATGACGTATATCCACCATATAATTAACCACAAACATTTGGATAATTTCAAAATTTCGGTCACATTTATGTCACTAATCAGCATTGCTGTCAAATCTCAGCTAAATACAGTTTTGTAAGTGTTTTAAAATTGTCTCCTATGTGGATGTACATGTTCCATGGAAAAATATGTAAAAGTTGTGCCTACAGGACCCAGGATAAAATATCAAAGTCCGTATTTCTCACTCCCTACTTCTGTCACTAACTAGAGGTATACAACTTCCATCGTCACTACTCAGCGAAATATTTATCTATAGGGGCTGTTGTATCCACTTACACTATGAAAGGATATACCATCTACAATGGATATCAGCCTCAGGAAAAAAAATTGGATCAAATCAAGTAGCCTTATCAGCCCATTATTTCAGTGTCATACGGGTTTTCCTCACTCCCTACAATGTTTTGAAAAGTAGGCCTTTCCAACTGGCAGGAAAGGGTGTTTATGAAGTTGCTTTTGTTTTGTTGGCATCCTTCATTCAAGATGGTCCCAACGCTGGTGGTTGGATTTTGCCAAGACCTTCCCAGTCAGTTCTACAGGGAAAACCATCCCTGGAGGCAGCAGAGTGGGTTTTTTAACTCTCACTCCCTACTGCAATAACATTCTGACTTTGGCAAGTGAAACTTGATCGCACTTGTTGACAATTAGTGTAGTTGTTGGAAATTCGTTGACAACATTTTGGTACAACCAGTTTCGATTGATTTGTGGCCTGTAAAGGCGATGAAAGGCTATAACCTCACTCCCTACAATATCCAGCCAATAGCCCCTTAAATTGTAGGGAGTGAGATCTACTTGTAGCAAGTGAGATTTTGGCAAGAAAACCTTAGTATTTACTGTAGCTAAAATTAAGCTAATTTGTGCTGTTCCACTCACCTAAATTGAAAGACTTGAGCGGCAAATCCTAGGGAGGTTGGAGGCTCTTTATTTAAGCCCCCCTTCCCCTGAATTATAGGAAACCTCTTATGAACTTGACAAAATTGTTTAAAACGTTGCCATGATCTATACATTCAGTTTCGTATGAAAGGAAACTATATGTCACTCCCAACTGTTAGCTATGTGGCAGACTTTTTCATTCCTTGGGTTTAGACAAATGGAACCGGGCTTAATCGTAATCATTATTCACTTTATGATTTGGCAGCGGATATCACATTCTATGTTCTACTAGTTAACAGCCCACGGTGCCAACATGCTCTATCAATATTTCCTTATTACCGCAACAAGAAAAATATGAGATCATTCATATCTCAACTGCAACAAGAGGTCATTTTTTCTTGTAAGATACCACAGCGTCAACTAACAACGTGAGCCTCCCACTGGTTTTCAGATGAGTTCGACTCAAATTCTCCCTACAGTGGCTTCCTGCTGGTTTGTATTCAAGAGATTGCGGACACCTAGGCGATCTGCGATACGTAGGTTATATTTCTCTACCACCATTTCATACCTCAGCATTGCAAGCTTAGGGCCTTATTACTCTCTACCTGATAGCCATGTATGTTGAGTGAGGTTGATTTAATGATTATGATTCGTATCGCAATTGTTTTGTTTCTAGTCTTTACCGCGAAGAAGCCACTTGTTATAGTAATCAAACTTCCACTCACCCTCTTTCAACAACCTTGATACCGCTCAATCCTTAATTGGAGTAATTCTTAGTAACTGCAAAGTAGTTTGTATTACCGTGGGTAAGGTGATTCTTGAGCCGCAGAAAGTAAGAGGAGGGTTCCCATCACCAAGGAGACTGTCACAAGCACCGCGTTGTGAACCATCCCTGGAACAGAAGAGAAGAAAAGTTAGGAAAAGTCACTGACGAAGGCGATCGTTAATTGAAGCAAGATTGATGGAGACACAATGCACATGAAGATGACGATACACTTGTGAGTTTGGAAGATCATGGTTGATCTGATACCATGCCAAGTCTAGCATTTATAAATACCTTACAGGCTAATAAATACCTTAAAAACCACATATATTTATATAAATAGAATTCGTAAGTATTCTGAATGTAGATTGCTGAACAGTAGATAATTATTGAGAGGAGTGTATGACCGTTCTCTGAATGTAACGTGATAGGTACCAATCTGCAAGGGAACTGTTAGGAGTGTTAAATGTGCCAAGAACTACTCAAAAACTTAGTCCCTTTTATTTAAATTCTGCACCTCACACCTTCGCGTTTTATATCGTCCTTTCTAGGTGCCACTAAAGACCATCCATGTTTCAGCACGTACGTAGGGGAATACCGCTAATCACTGCCCCCCATACCTTTTAATTGAGTCTTAGATGTTCAAAGACAGGTGAACGATTTCGTCTTGAACTCCGTGAACACCAACCGTTACTAGTCATTTTGTACGGAACAGAAGCTGATATCGAAACTTAAGGCTCACAGAGCTCGGCACATTAGTCCACGGGCATTCCCCAGCCTTTTACACGTTCTCGATTCATGCATTGATCGAGCAACCACTGGAATTTCACCTTTCCAAGTTAATAATTAGAGAAAATAACCTTTAGGAGATATCCTTTGAACTACTAAGATGATCGGAAAAGCCCTCGTCAAATTTCCAATGTCCCACAGAAATTGCCACTCAAGTTTCAGGTTTCTATGCCCTCGATGGGGGCTGGTTTACATTGCTGACAGAGATGCTTCGACATACAATCTTTGGTCCCTTCAGTTAAATGCAAATCGCTCTTTTCGAAATATACTTGCTGCTCACGAAACTGGAATACGGATATGTAGAATTCAGTACGACCTGTTCACAGTTACTCTGATTTATATTAACGTTAATGATTGTAGCAGTATTGTGATAACATATAAAGACTAAATGTTTGGTGGTTCGTTGGTGATGAAGAAGGGGAAAAAATTATAGCCCATAGTCGAGGAATCTACTTCCATATACAAAGTACAGGTAGAGTTCTAGAAGATTCGGAAGTACAATTAGAAGTACCTAACTTTTTTTGTGCATGAAATGAAATTAGTAACTGCAAGTAATTATAATTAAACCTCAAAGAATTGTACAAGTATACAAGAATTTGTACTTGTCTTGGAGCCGAGTATCCTGTACTTAGTAGTTGTCCTTCAAGCTCAACAAGTTCATTCTCTCGTCTTTCCTGAATAATTCCACCCCCATTCCCACTCCTTACGAGAAGCTCATTACTGATACTTCTGCCAAATGACGATAGTTCAAGTACTTGTACTTAATAAAAAGATGCATGCAGTTACATGAAATTGTACTTTTACTTGGCAAGTACTTACGAAATACATGCTTGAGTCTTCTGAAGCTGTACCTCCTTATTCTCAATACTGGTTTCCACGAATATTGTAAAATAGTCGTCAATTTTCTCAAGTAATTGAAAAAATGTACTTCGAACGTCAATGTACAGGGTATCCTGACTCGGAAATACTTCAGATTTATATATACATGTTCATTATAAATTTCGAAGAGTTCAAGTAGGTAATCATGTAGGTACCGAACGAAACACGAGAATGTGGAACGTTGAGAGGGAGAGAGAGAGAGAGAAAATGAGAGTGATTACGGAGAGGGCGGTCCGTTTTCGGAGTAAAGATGGGTTGTGCTCTGTATCACGATATATTATTCGCAGCATCAACGGTAAATATAGAAGAAATATTGATAGACGAATCATGAAGATGAGGATAATTTCGATGAGAAATTGAGGGGCCGACAGAAAAATGAAGGAATGGGTGGGAAGCAGACGATAGGACGAAGTGGAGACAAATGGCGGAATAAATAAAAGAAAGAAGAATGAACGACAACGACAACCCATTTAGTACAACAGGTGTCGGAACTCGCGAACCGCCGCGTTATGGGCTGTCGATTTTTTCCGATCAACTGCCGGAATTTCCCGGCTTCCAGCGAATCGTTCCCCTAACGACACAACTTTCCTGTTTGATCCCGCTAATAAACACAAACAAACTGGGCGTATCCGCTTATTTATTCTAAACTGTTGGCAGGCATACTGAGTTTTCCACTTTTCAGCACGATCCCATCGAAAAAAAAAACAAACTGGGGAAGTGACTATTCCATCTCGTTTCATCCGATTAAGATTTTTTTCCTCCCCAATTCCATCGCACTGACGAAGAATCAACAATGGGAACAAATATATTCAAAGTAAAACGAATACGTAAGAGTGTTTTTGTAAAATATTAAATTATATGGCCACGAAATGAAATGAAAATAAAGAGGGCTAATCTCAAAATCACTCCAGTATGTATCACATAGAAAAATACGAATAGAACTCATAATAAACAGTTACATGTTTGTTCACATTTGGCCGTAATTTGCACAGGAAGTTGTGATTGTGAGGGTAGAAGTAAAATAGCCGCTTGTATTTTGATCTTCTTTATTTTTCAGGTAGCACTACACGTTTCCCCCCTAATTAGCCTCTTCGAGTGTTTCAGGATATATTATTTGTCACATTCTTTGTTTTTAATAAAATTTTTGGAAAAAAAAAACAATAGCAATCAATTACTATCACCAGGTTATCGCTTAGGTACGGAAGAGAGAAAAAGTTACTGAGTGTGGAGACGTCCTCCACTTACCTCCAGCTTAGAGGATAGAATAGATAGCTTGAGGGACTCGTAATAATTGACGTGATTATAATTGAATCCAACAATTTTGCTAAAATCTGGCCGAAAACAAGAAATATGACAGATGATATATATTCTGACGCTGAAGAGGTCTATGAAAGGCGAAAATTAAGTGCAACCTGGAAACTAAAGATGATGGAAAAAGAAGGAACCATTTTACTTTATCCTCACGACCACATTTGTATGTATTCTATTATTACGTTTGCGCTTTGATCATTATATGTTTAGGATCATTCACGTTTTCCAGGAGCCACTTAAAGACTGCTGAAATGGCAAATTTTAATGTTTTCTCAAACTTTTCCTAAGCTGTTTGTGCTACACAAATTTTCATGACTGTCAAAAGTGTTGGCCATTAACGATTTGACCCACAACACAGTAAATCGGAGTGATTTTGGGTAATCCTTTCCTCCTCCCATCTGGGCTTTTGCCATTCTAACTCATTAGTCTAATTTGGGTCTTCCAAAGCTCGTTCGATTAAGTGTTAACTTGGTAAATTACGCTTGAATGAATTGAGGAGGCTTTGTTTTAAGCGACAATTTAATGTATTATGGGTTTATTGTCGCATTGTTTGTTTAGGCCTACAACTTTAGGACGTATAACAATTTCTGTACCGTGTGTGGTGTAGCCTCAACGTGTTGGGTAGAGTTACCATTTTTGTCATTGATCGTTACAAAGGTTCATTACTGAAAATAATAACCCATAAATAGGGTGAATCATATAACGAGAAATCAGGGTCCAGGGGTCCGATGTTGCTCAAAATCGTAATGTAGTGGAAGGTATTGTAGGTAATTGTCTCATTTATTTCAGCATGATGGTATTGCTAGTTGCTGCTACTCACAAACGTAAAATCTTTGTAACATCCCTGATTTTTACAACTATATCCAATTTTGATGACATCATTAGGTATGAGTTTCATTGCTCACGAATCAGCATATCGTCAGTATAACAGTATATGCGTAATTGGAAAACCTTCCAATCGTAATTTCATCTTTTTCTGATTTAATGATCATGCTGAAAATGGGAGGACAGTTGGGGAAAGCCAATTTAAGTAGTTATCTCATATCAATTTATTCTACAAGCTATGGAATTGGAGTGACAGAACTGCAATACATGTCGACTCACCTTTTGAAGGCGTTTATGTCAGCGGGAACATGCCCTGCGGCATTTCTGTCCCTAAAATCGTTGCAAGAAGCTTAAATTCCACGTCTTTCAAGATGACTTAAAACTTTATTATTTCAGTGTATATACACCATAGTATTTATACTATTTCATGTGACTTATATGAAAAAACTGTGGGCCACAACCAACTTAACTGATGTTTTTGTTGGCCGTCATTACGATGATTATCTCATCCCAAAATTTTCGGAACTTGCGGATAGATCCAACAATGGAAAGCACAACCTGGCCATCTCTATTGAGCACATTTCATTGGTGAATTGTGGTCCCTTACTGCCAACAATCACTGGAATGGTTTTCGCTTACACATTTCACTCTCGATAATCGATCTTTCTCGGTCCGTCCAAAGTTTTCTTTTGCTACATTGTCTATCCGGTTTTCTGCTTTATTGGCCGCCTTACGAATGACTATTATATATATGTGAGATATTTTTTGAACTGCAGGTTTTCACGTACTAAAACACTATCCTAATGATACTCATATTCTGCTTAACAAACAATATGATTTTTTCATTAATTGTTAGCAATAATTTTGCAACTAGGCAGAAGTTTTTTCATTTGGAACCTTTGACCAAATTGTGTATGACATAAACTCAATTGACAATGCAGACCCATCCACAACCTCTGTTTGACAAACAAAATGTACCTAAAGCGTAGTACCATTTCATGGTTATCTCCAACAAGGACAGAAATAATATAATTGTTACCATGATAAATGGTACTAAGCCTCTCTGGGACAGGTCCAATATATTTAGTGTAAAAACAAGAATATTTTTGTACCTATTTACCTACAATGTAATCACCCTGAACTCCTTTAGCTAAGTGGACTCACAAGCCAATTTTTTCTACGGTAGCTAAATAGAGATTTTCCTTGTAGGATGTACAAAAAAAGACAACGAATGGAGGGGCCAGGCAATGAGTTAAGATTATGTATCGGCTATACCTGATGAAAATAGATCAATTTTTTACATAGAAGGGTCATCTAACGCAGCAATAATAAAAATTATGTAATAATTTGCAGAGTGTTATTTCTTTATTACATTTTTGGAATATCGTTGAACCTTCTCGGTATTTCTTAGATAGGTTTATAGTCAAACTTCCATTTTTAATCAATAAACAAGAATATTGATCATGTCAAACAGTCAAACAATCTAACGTTGGTTTGGGCGTTGAGTACCAACATTCAAGTTGAATTTTAAGGGAGTCTTGAACTAAAATTCCACAGCAATTATGTAGGTTGAAGCGATCCTCACCTGAAACTAGGAAATGTTTACTATATCCAAGCATGTGTGTTATCATATTCATTCGTGTTAACGTTCTTTTCATGTCAATGTTCTAACAAGTAGGGAGAGCGAATGGATGAACATGAAGCGGCCCGGGTGGACTTATTCAATTCTGTGAAGTCCCGTTTATCAATAAGGAACAAAAAACAATAGTGTTAATTCAACATTTTTCGATATTCCACCCACCTTTTAGGATGCCGTAAATTCAGTAATAAATAGAGCCCAAATGTCAAAATTTACCCAAGTTTCATTGAGTTTTGTCCAGTAGTTTTGGAGAAAAGACCGTCGGGCAGCGCATGAAGTACAGTGGAGATGGGAGGTCGGATTTTTATCATATGATTTTCGGATTCTACATTTTCTTGCAACGCAAAAGCAAATCTGGGGAGAAGGGAGGTTTAAATTATTTTTCGTGGTCGATCGATTTTTATCATTGAGAATAATAAACCATACTGGCTGGTTGTAGAGGATCATAAATTCTAATCTTGGAGTCTTTAACCTTTCAGAGACCATTGAAGTCATTTTAATTTCTTCTATTCCGAATTAAGGTCCATTAATATTCAACTTTCTTCCCGCTGGAATTGCGGGGACATGGGGATGCAAAGGGGCTTTCGCATGAGGAAGAGGCGTTTGGGTTTATGGAGGAGGAAAAGGAGTGGTGGAGAGGTATCTGGCACTTTGGATTGGTGGAGGGCGGGAAGTTTGGATTGGTGGAAATGCCATAGATGGCTTATACGGCGGAGGTAGACTCCCGCATACAGATGGGACATTACGGCCCGCTGGGACGACTAGGTCTTCCATTGAGACGCTGGCGCAGTTTAATTATTTCAATGGATGAAAACCGCCTGAAACTCCTTTTGCCTGAATAATGAGTGACGACAGTTTGAAGGAAGTTTAGGCGGGTTGGAGACAATGCAGGTCGTTCAAACGAGACTCGTTTGAGGAAACATCAACTGAGGCCATCAATTCAATTGAATTTATTGCCCAATCCATTCTCCTCAAACGTCATCCCTGTCCACTGCTTGTGGCTCGGTTTGTTCAACATCAACATTACCCAGTTTAACAATGCTGTTTACTTTCCAACCTTGCGGATATCTACAATGCCGTCCCAAAAACAATAACCAGATCAGCACTCTTGCGTTGACTGAGATATCCGAATCCTCTTGGCATTGTGCATAATCACCAAATTGAACATTTTCCATTTAAAAAGTCATTTAACGAGTTTTATTGAAAATCAAAATAATGAACAATAAATTGATGTAGTGAATGAAAACCGTTTCAAGACATACAGAATTCAACAATTACTAATGAACAATTTCTTGGAGTCTAGTTGAGACTGAATTCTGGGCATCAATATTTGTCAATCCTACAAGGTGAAATGGAAGGGCTGAAATTCCAAAAATCTGAATATCGAAAACTTTCGAAATAACACTATTGTTATGAGCCCAGCCGGACCGCTTCATGTTGATCCTGCGCTCTCTCTAACTCCGCCAGAAAAAATAACATAAACACGAATGTGATTGTGAACGTGCTTGGACAGGGTAAAAATCACCTAGTATCATGAGAGGATCGGATTTGCTGACGCAATGTCTGTAGACTTTTGTTAATAGAGTTCCTTTCAAAATCGAAGTTTTCGAATCTTTTTTAACATAATTGGGATACAAGTCAAGCGTAGGTAGGAGTTACATTTACCTCCCTGAACCTCGGGCGTTGTACTCGTGGATTTCTATTCTATGCCCTTGCACTATACATTGCACCATTAAAGGAAATGACATTCCATGTCCCTACTTTCAGCTGTAGTTTGCCCAACTTCGTTCTTAATCGATCTGACCTGTTGCATGGGACTCTTTTTATGGTTTCTAGAGTGGATACCACAAGATACGGAGGCTCGAGGCCCCAAGCTAAGATAGTTTACCACTGACCACGTCCAATACATATAATCAGTGATTCACGTATAAGGGCTCTCTTTAATACAAAATAATGAATCTTCGTTTGATAATTCGTAATCATTTCGAGAGGAACTTTTATTTGATTCTCAGCATTTGCTACTGAATTTATTCAAAGTCTCTAAATATAATTGGTTTGTGTAAATAAATGAACAGTTTGAACTCGTTCTTTTGAAGTTCTGCTTTTCTCAGTCTTTGACACTCAAATAATTACACCCGTAATTAAAGACCAAATAAACATGGCTGAGAAATTCGGCCTGTAGTTGGCAGAAACTGATCGAATGTTATTATTTTCACTTATCGGTCACTCTCTTCCGTTAACAGATAACCATGCATAGTATAGGAGGGCATATATTTGAGCAAGATGGGACGATTTGGAAGTGAGAAAACTATGACGTTTGCGCATGCTTACAGTAAAAAATTGGTTTGTGTGCAATGCTATTCTTAGGAAACCATATACAAATTAACCCACGTCTTCCCTCATAATTTCATCAAAATCGGATGGAAACCGGAAAAAATCATGTTCGATAAAAGCTTTTCATGTTTGCACCTAACGATAGGATCTTGTTGAAATTGATAAGAGATTGGTAAATCGTTCTTCCCCGGCTAACGTCCGAATTTGGAATGGAGAGATACGTCCCGGTTAACGAACATGCTTTGTGTGATTAGATTCGTCTCACCTTCTGTGGGAGGGAGTCTTTGCAAAGATTTTCGTCTGTTCGGACCTTGGGGTGAGTTCGTTGCCATCCTCCTGGAAAACTCCAAAAATATCCTAGTTTAGTGACTACTTCATAGAAACCTGGATCCCTCCTGACTCGCCTTTTTCATCTCACAATGGAGGGGTATTTCGCGCCTCAACAGACCGTACAGCAAAAAGCAAAAAGCTGTGAAACCTTCACGCTACGTTGAACTGGTTTCTGAATCCATCTCACGAAAATATTTTCACCTGCGTCGATTTGCTACTTGGGGAACCGGCAGGCACATAGTGGGGACGTCAGTAGAATAGGGCAGGAATACAAGACAGTTTAGGGGGGGGGGGAAAAAGAATTGATAAGAAAAATTATGGTGTGGCTGCCAAACCAAGAAATCATTAGAAATAGATGGTTTATTTTACATGTTTTCATTTCCATTTTACATTCTCCAATGACCGGTGACCGAGCTGGACAGTGTAATACTATGGCCCTGCCCGGAGTTGCTAAATTAGATCAGACCTTAGATTTGAAAATATCGAATTTCTGCATTTCTCTGGGAGTGCAAATTTCCGATCATTATGATGACTTCTGGCTTACACCAATCAGCTAATAATGTGTTATTGGTACGTTTATTGAAGACATTCTTCTTTGTTTTAGTTTCTGTAGGTAAGTCAGTCAGACTACTCCCTCCAGTTTTTTTGTTGTTTGTTGTTCGAACACTTTCGCCTGTAAGCCTCGTCAGGAGTGTTCTTGTATTACAGAGTACATTACAAAGAGTCATTGTTAAAACTAATATTACATGTAATTTTTAACAATGACAAATTTTATTGTATTCTACAATACATGAAATTTCCTAACGACGCCGGCAGGAAAAATTGCTCGAATAAACAACAACAAAACTTAGGGGAGTAGTATAATTAATCTACCTTCAAAAACTAAAAGTTCCAGTCGTTCAGCATGATTATAATCATAATTATGTAAGCAAATTTCCCTATCTCGAGAACATTGATATTTGATTACTATGACATGTGAGCACTTTGGAGACAATGGAAATGAAAAACGATTTTTAATCAAATTTACTTTTCTTGAGTAATGTCATAAACATAATATCATAAACACAAATATTTGTGGTTTTTTTTTTTGAAGTGTTAATATCAAAGTTTAGCTTATTAAAATGAAATTCACGTCCTTTTTCCAGTACGATTTTTTGCATACAATTTTAAGTACCCTAGTTTTTGTTCGATTAACTGTTTCTGAGTACTATAATGGTAAATACACAAATTTGTAGTACCGAGTTTTTTTTTTTTTTTTTTTTTTTAAGTTCGACCAGTTTAATGTGCTCGAAAGTGCTGTCCATACTACATCCACACACACGGACAGATAGACACAAAACGAACGTTGAAAAAAGTGGTTTCAACCGCGAATGCGAGTACACATTTTGTTTTCGAGAGCTAAATGCCGTCTCTCGGAAGTGGAAACAATGATTCCGTTACATACAGGTTGACTCGGAAGCAGAAGGTGTTAATTTTACCCTTAAGTGTTGTCAATGATGGCATTTTACCCTAACGTTCATTTTCATGGTGGCGTAAGCTTTACCACTGGTGTTCCTGCCGTTCTCTATTATGGATAATGTAGGAAACTATCGTGAGTAATATATTGATAATTAATAACGAGTAATAATTAATTATTTCTGCATGCTTTGAGATATGAGAACCATACGTAAAGGGCTTAGGACGCACCCCGCCGACCCCGCGAAGTCGGGTGAGATCCTACCACGATCCCGGGAAAATTATGTTCAGTGGATTGGCGCAGAGCGAATTAGAGATTTTTGAGCAATGAAATACATAGGGGAGCATTTGCAGTACAGTATTCCCCGGCAATTTCTTCAAAATCGGATAAAAACTGTAGAAATTCAGCTTGTGACAAGGATCTGCGGACCCACCAAAGACACAGACAGAGAAACCTAAAACGAAAATCGTTCAGAACAATCCACAACACAGAATACAAGTTGAAATTTTGATTCTAGAGAAAAATGACATGTTTAAAAAGTAAAAACATTGTTTTTTTAAAGAAGCAAAATGTGTGAATTCTGGCTATTGGGTTTGGCAATATGTGCTGCTTCACCCTACTGTTACTTCTCATGATGGCGTATTCATTGCCTCTAGAATTACAGTTTTACCCTAGTGTAGTTCACCGTACCCTTAATTTCTATGTTGGTCTCTTAATAAGATTAAATTAGGAAATATCGTGAGCAATATACCTCATGAACAAACAGGCCAAGCTGTGAGTTTAGGAAAACATTGGATGGTCTGGTTCTGCAGTGATTAGCTTCAACCCCTGATTGTCAGGCGCAGGTCTCCGAACAGCTTTAAATACTGACAAACCTCCCTTGTTCAACATTTCTCATTCATTATTGATTTACCTCCCCCAAGGAATTGAGGTCTCATTTGTTTGGGTAGGAGGGAACTCCCGCTCTCTCCCTTTGTACCCTGGGTACCTATTTACCCTGTATGCTCTCTGTCGTGGGATATCGCGGGGATATCCGTTTAAATCTCTAGTGATGTCTCTAATTTACGTTATTCCCTCATAGTATGTGTGCCGAACGTTTCCAGCCTCGAGCGTTGTGTTAACGATTCGACGGGCCGAGTAAACTTCAAAATTATTTCATGTTGAAGGTTCTCAATTTCCTACTCACCATAATTCATTCATTACTTCGAGTTCTACAGTGACGTAGACGAAAAGGCTCTTCAAAGGAAGTAGGACTAACAGTATAGAAAGACTAAAGGTAGGGGTTCTATGGGGATACGTCATGCATAAAGTAAACATTATTCCCCCTTGTTAGTAGATTCTTCTGGAACGAGACAAATATTGGCCCTAGTATAACATCGATTGTTGGAATAAAATTGAGGTTTTTCATTGTGAATTATATACCAACCCCTTGTCAAATTTTCGGACCCCAAGGGAAGAATTATCCATGAGAATTTCATCGTAATTTGAGGGATCGAAATCGGAATGAGAGGTTAATATTGATTCAAATTGTGAACCTGAAAAGCTGATTTTGCTCTCCCATACCTGAAGTAATGAGATCCACGCAGACGCATTTTTTCTGACTCGTTTGGTTGGTTCAAATGAGGTCCAAGGATGTTGTAATCGATTTCCAGAAAACTATTAGCTATACCTACGCCAAAAAAACTGCATGTAATGTAACTATACAATAGTTAAATTACTTCTCCTTTACAAAACTGACTCATTACGTTACCTGTTATGGGGATAATCACGTTTTTATTAAACTGAAATCGTACTAGGCGCTCTGAGTAAATTAGTAGAGAGATTTAATGACGCACTGTTAATTATCAAGGCTTGTTCGCATTTTAATTGCCTTTGAAACCAAAGAAGAGGCAGAGAATTAGTCGAGCCGGCAACTGTTTTCCAGCTAATCTAGTTGAACCGTTAATAATGGATGGATGGCAAAAACTGCACGCATTTCGATTGGGATAGCGAATCAAGTAGTGTAAAATGAATACCTACTCCCAGATGACTACTAGAGTGTTCACTTTCGTAATACGAACTAAATTTTGATTTTATAATACCAAAAGTTTTCGTTTTGACGATGTGTAATTTTTAGAGACCTACAAAATTTAAATTTCTATTTGCTTTTTTTGTCAGATTTTTTCACAGTTCTTGTTGAGTAAATATGTCTATCAGATGGTTTAATGGAGAACAATAATTGAATTTTATTGATCCTTTATCAGCAGTAGCCACTGAATATGAGACTATATAGCCCGGACAATCTCTATTCATCGCTACGTTAAATGCTCTGTTTACACTCATCATTCCGAATGAGAGAGGGAGAAGCGTTGGACACCACCGTAGATCGCGGGTAGATACAATCTCTTGGTTGAAATGGGAACCATCATCACTTTATAATACCGCATAATCAAATTAGTTTGGTAAGGGAGTTTTAGAGATGTGAGATCGGAAAAAAATTCTTAAAACTTGAAATAACTCAGAATCGATTCATCTAAAAAAGTTTTGTTGGAAAACAGTTTTAGAATCGACCGCCAAGAGGTTAGCAATCAAAAGAGTGAATACCCTGTATATTTACGAGCATGTATTGTGAATATTGACAAAATTGATTTATAAGCCACGTCAAAGTTTTGTCGAATCCCTTATTTTGGAGATTTCTTAATATAGCATCTAAGATAAGGAGCTAGTACTTATTGCATTTTCTAGTTTCAATGATTGCACTTGAAGACTGAATGTTTCTTCCCACACTTGAGGAGTAATCGATTGTACGATTCGTTCTCATGCTATGAGAAACGGTATTTAGTTCCCCATTAAGGAGCACAGTATGGGGCGACCTCCTCTCGTCTCTACTAAACCAACACGATTTCCCCCCAAGCAATTTTCTCGTAATAGCTACATCAGCTGTATACGCCTTGGCCACCCCTATTATCTACCAGCCATATGCTCGTATCTACATCTACCACAAACAGAAATAGAATGAAATTGAAAACTTTTACTCGGCAAGTTAAGCAGTTCCGTTGGGTGACTGTAATACAATATACTGCAATGACACACTAAGTCTGAACGATGTAATTCTCATGTTTGTAAATTTAGATTCATCTATGGTTATCAGACAAATGACCGAATTGAAAACAAGACACGAACTACGAACTTTTTTATGAGAAACCAAAAACGTATTAGAAAGCACCTTCCTATAAGAAATTAATGAAAATGAACTAAACACCTTCAACTAATAAGCCCAACTGCTCTTAACGAGAGCTGGTATATGGGCACCTGCAATGTCGTGCAATAGAATAGAAACAGTTAGCTAAATTGACAAATACGTGGAGTCCCTTGGCCCTAAAAACTGAAGATTGAATGTATAAAACACCTTCCTACGCATCTAGGATGTGTAAAAATAAGTCCTCGGAAGAAAGTTTCCTGGAACGGGTACGAAAAAAGGTCTCGCTGGGAACATCCCTTAGTACTGTACTTGGCCCCTGTTTAGATAGACTCCAGTTTTCTGTTTCGTTTGTTTTTGGATGCTCGAATCTCTATTATTTTCAGTTTTTGTATAATCAACTCAAATTTTGCCATTTTACCTGATTGCAATTACGAGGTTTAAGGGATCAATTTTAGGTTCAAGAATTGCAATTATTTGCTTTGGGTGAATTTCTACGGATTCGAAATCTATCCCACTCGATCTAGCGTCCAAAATTACTGTTCAATGTCACTTGCCTGTGATAGTAAAAACATCGAAAAACTACGTTTTTGGCACATATTATTGAAAATAATAAACCAAGAATATCCAAAATCAACCCTTCTCGTAATCCATTGATTAGTTGGACAGATAGATCAGAATCTGTGATACGGAGATCAGTGCTCTGATGGTTTAATGGTCTGGATGCTTCCTATACTCAAAAATTAAAAAAAAATGCCTAAATCAATCCGTTTAGTAATGTTGTTAGTTGGACAAAATGTTAGGCATCTAAAATAATAGTAGCATGTTAATAACTAGCCTTCGACTTGTAACCTTTTTACAATTCCACGGAGAGTTCTTTCCGGGGACATTTATTTTGAGGACCTTTCTTCGCTGTACTTGTATTTATTGTAGCTGTCACCCTGTCTGGCGGGGCCTGCGAGGTGATGGAATGGGATAGTTACTCCTTCCATTGAGCTGAATGCGGTAATGCCAGCGACGCTCAGAGGATGACCCAGACGCTTGAAGGCGTCTGATTCATCACCCAAGGCGATGGATTTCAGAATCGGGAAGAGCAAACTAACCATATCCATCACAGGTCACATGATTAAATTTCGGTCAACGTTCAGCCCACTCTTGACATTATTATGCTCTAAAGCAGTTCTACTCTGAACTTCGATTAGCAATTGAAGTAAGTATGCCTTAGTGATGCACCTGTTTACGATAAAGGAGATGGTGAGTTCGATGTTTTTCTGGGTAGCAATTATTACATATTCTACACTCGGCCCTGTACAGGGGTGAGGCATTATGAAAAATGGCCTGGGCCTGCCGCTTGTAATGCCCGAACCCATCTCTAAGCTTCACTAATCATACTTCCCCTATGGTTAACCGTATCTAAAATTGCTGATTAGAAAACGATTAGAATGCAGCGACGATAAGGGTGACCAGCGATAACACAGGCATCTGGATTTGGACGTTTAGTTGATTGAGTTAATTAGAGTTAATAGCTTCCTCCTAACCATAACAATTTAGTTGGTAGAATAGATCACGGTTTCGAGGAACTGTATCTGCGCACAACCTACCTATGACAGCTGTCACATACCTGGCTCGGAAATGTGAAATGAATACGTATATTAATATAATATATTAATATATAATATATATGTAGGTACTACTCACTCCAGTATCACATATTTGAACCAAATAGTTTAGTTGGTAGAGTAGACCACTGTCTCTGCCTTCGCATATCACTGCATTCTTAGTGAGTTAGATTGGTTCATTGTTGAAAATAGTGAAATAAAATCCATTATGCACAACTTTCTTTATAATTCATACTTTTGAATTTATTATTTGTTAACAGTACTATATGTAAATCGATACTATATTACTACGAGTTTTACTCACTTGATGAGACAATGAGGAATGTATTGGCCCTTTCAGACTGCATTTATCAAGTCACCCGAGCCCGCGGCGTTCACAGCTAAACGCCTCACTTCAGCAGTTCGTTTGCATGTGATCAACGTGGTGATAATCACATGGTAACTGTGCCGAGAGAGAATCTCAGATCTTGGTGAATATTACGTAGGCACCTTCCTTATTGAATCTCTGACGTTATTAGAAATAATGAACTCTGGGATTATTTAGCCGTTCAAGCCACACTGTGTTTTGGACATAAGCTCTAGCTAATCCTAGCTCAATTCGGAAATCCTACACAGAGGGGATACTATGTGTTTATTTAGAATATGGGATACGCTCAATGAAACGAAACATAATATAATAAACCTAGACTAAAGAAGTAAGAAACGGTACAAATTATCTCACACCGGTTTATTATCTCTGTGTTACAGTTAGAATGTATATTAGACGTAGTCAGCGGAACATTATCAAACCCCGGAGCTTCGAGCCTCCATATCTTGTCCCAATTTGAGTCTAGTTATTCAACGAACCTCCGTAATTTCCCTCTTGCTGACAGGAGAGCGAATGGAGGGTTTAATAGCCAATCCGTTCAACTGCTGCATAGGCGAGGATTCCCAACCGACTCATAGCATTATTTTTGGTTCAACTAAGATTTTGGCTTAGCATTTCAAATTATTTTTTCTCTTTCATGGTCTGTTATGAAACTCTTTTAATTTTTTCGGTTAAAAACTTCTTTTTTTTCTCTTGTTTTATTCGACCTTAATTTTGGTTTAGATGAGCAAAAAACCTGGTCGATTTCGAATGTTCTATTGGGAGCGGCTAACAGTAGATTCAAGCTCTGCTCATACAGCTCTTACTTCCGTTTTCCTTTAATTTTAGACGGTCGATTATGAACTTGGGTTTTGCTTAGCGAGATATTTCAGATCTTTCTAATATAATAATTATATTCCATAATTATTGTGGGAAAGGGTGAAAAGTGGAGGAAATATTGATAAATCGTTGTCTTCACTATTTCCATACTTTCCTTTTGTGGACAGAAATCTCTTGTACAATAAATCTCGGAAATGTTGACTTTGCTATAGGATGATGGCTGCACACTCAAGCAATTCTCGGACCTATTAAAATTTTCAATCAATTTTTGTGGTTTTTGTTCGATTGAACATTTTGGCCAAGTTTTTAAAAAGACTCATTATGTGTTTTTAATTATGTACTTTCATAAGTGTGATTATTATGTCTCAGGAGTTATGCACAATCCGACTCCTACGTGTTTTACAACTCATTTCCGACCGAAAGTGCCTCTCAGAAATTTTTTTTAAGAGGCCTTGTTTCCGAGTTATTCGCGATTTAAATTTTTTTCGTGTTTTCGGTCTTATGTCACTAAAACTGTCATAACTCTCTCAATTTTGGAGATAACCCAAATTTGATGATACATTTGTTTTCATTTTCCTTTTTAAATATTTATTTGTTGGTGCATATTGTTTGCACTTTGTTGCTTGTTTAAACTCTAACTCTTAATATGATCTCGATTTAAACCCCAATATCTTACCATTGTCCTACAACGGGATAACATGTTTGAGTCAACAAACATTTTGCTAAAACTGTATTTGGTCAAAAACAACAGATTATCAACATTGCAACATCCAATGCTACAGCCAAAACGGATTGGGGTTGATAATACACGGCGCACAAACCAACCCCTCCTTCAAGACCGGGAGGTCGTGCGGGTCATTGCATATCCTCGCCCCTGACCATGACAATGCCTCCACCGTTCTGTGATGAATCTTAGTTTTGGATACTCATCCATATTTTCAAAATAATGTTTTTTTAATAAGTTATACTGATTGTATTAAAGAATTAATTCATTTAAAAAAAAGTAGGTCTAGGAAAGGTGCGTAGGCGTAACGGCGAAAACGCTTCCCTTCCAAGTTAGGAGATACCTTGTAGAAGTTACTTGTTATTCTGTTTTCCGCAGTAACTCTATATTACCATCGATATTAGATCAACGATATTCCATCTTCAATTTGTTTCTAAACCAAAATCCCGCTCGCTTCAGCCAACCCTGATTATCGTTAACCGCCCACTTTACTGAATCAACCTAACCGGCTTAGGGCTTTTACCTGATTGACCGACACAAGGGTGGTAGGAAGTGCGAGTGATATGTTCATGCGCCATTCTGTTGGGATTTGCGTTGCAAAGCGCAAACCGAGCGGTATCACGGGAGGTTGCGTTGCTCGGGTCGTTAAACCGCGGGAGCGAGGCTGGTCGGGGGCTAATATCCCTGTGGGGCTTGAGCGACCCGTAGCGCCCAAACTCACTCCACTGTACAGAGCTTCCTCTCTACTGAAACCCCTCTGTACAGAGTTCCCGATCCTCCTACCAAATAGCTAAATCACCCGGATTCATTTTATTCATGGCATTTTACATACATTTAAAATTACAACGCAAAATTATTTTTTAATTTTTGAAACAAATAGTCTATTGCTGCACGGGTTCCCAACAAAGGTTGAAAAACGTAAAATCTGCTTTTAGAAGATTTTCTTGGAAAATGATGGAGTTGTAATTACTGCAATGAATGGGGGTTCCCATCTGAAAAAAAGGCTGCAAATTAATACACACAGGCACATTAATTTCTCAATTAGTTATGCGTACATCAATTACCGCGTACACTTATTTATTTATTTAATATAATACGGGCAAAACCCAATACAGAAAATTTTCAAATAATCAGGACAAAATAAGTGTATAGAAGAAGTTAGCAAAATAATATTAAGTCAGCAAAAATAAATTAATCAACAGAGCCAGTCCAACGGATTACACAAGATAACTCACTGTATTAAGTAACCGCACCTCTCCCTAACTACCACTGGTGAATGTGAGAAGATGTCCAACTCGGGGAATTCATTTACGACATAATTTACACGCCAAGGCATTCCGCAAAAAGGCCTGTTATAGAGGTAGTTTGTCGGCGAGAAGGGAGCCAGAAAAAGGATGCTTGATCGGGAGCTATGCCGAGGGACAACTAAGCCAACCCTGGTCAGTCGGGAAGGAGAGTCCAACATTCCTGTCGCCGGTCTGCAGAAGTATGTAACGTCGACCAGGTAGTGCCGGATTTCTGGACTCCGCAAGTAACACGTCCTCCCCGTAGCCCCAAAGTCGACTTCTTCTTGAAGAATCCGGTACTGTTTGACAAAGTCTGGGGTACATTATCTAAACTCGAAACCTCGCGTCTTCTCACCTTGTAATTGCATTAATGATGAATATACTGGAGCCAGGAGGTCCAGCCCGACCGTCTACCTGACCGCAGGTCTGTAGACCAATTTTGATTACCTGATGATAAGAGGGTTGGTGAGTTAGTGATCGTGCAGCAGTTCACCGAGTAGTCTCATTCAATTCAGTGAACTGATTCCCATCTGAACCGAACTAAAGAACTATTTTCTTACATCACCAGAGTTTGAGAGTTCCATTTTTTAAATATTTAATAAGTAATTAGTTATAATCTCTTGGGGTTGATTGATCAAGTTGCCGCGATTGCAGCACAACCCGGATTGATTTTGGATTTTTGAGCCGAATTTCGTAAAACTCGGTCCAGTAGTTTCGAAAAAAAAGCTCCGGACGAGGGACGGACGGATTGTTTTTTCCAGTTTGATTTTTTCCAGTGAGATTTAGGGGGGGGGGGGGGGGCTTACTGGGCTCTTTGTGTACAACTGATCTGGTTTAGACGGACTATCGGTAACACCAACTATAATCTAATCTAAATACAAAACAACCAGCCTACATAGAACCCCCCCCGATACCAAACCCTGAAGGAAGAACATGCAAGTAATACAATTTTGCGTAATAATTTCCTGCATTTCATGTACCAAACACGAATATAGTCGTGGTCGTTCAAGGATTGAATCATTAGTTCCACATAAAACACACAACACACACAATGAAATCCTCGTAAAGAAATTTAGTAACATATTCACATTCTTATATTTTATAATAATTAGTAGAAGGGATTCAACAAACAATTGAGTAGGACTGAGGCTCTTAGTTCCTTCCTGTGGTTCTTATCGCTCCCTCCCAGAACAATGAAGGGTATTCCTAATACAACTTTGGTAACAAGATATCAAGCCTCGTTCGGACGAAGTTTTTCACTTAAAAAATTGCGGGGGATAGACGCGTAGGAGGAATGAAAAGAACGAAGAGGTGTGCTGAAAATAAAGGATTTTATGGTCATTAGGTGCTGTACCGTTAAGATCTACAGGCGTGAGGGGTTGGAATAAAACGCGTGCGCTTCAGGCTTCTTCCTCGTTATTCTTTAATCCCAACCACAGCTATTGTCGAAAGGCCATCACGAGTGTTGGGTTTGACATTGAAGTTCAGTTTCTACACAGTTCTGTTTTAAATACTACAGATTTATAGTTTCAAGTGGCTGCGCAAATAGACTTTAACCCTAATTGTGGAGAAAGACAAGTATTTAGTTTTTTCTAAATCTCCTGCAATGAGATACACTAGCAACTCAGTGAAGTGGTAAGTTAGTAGTGCAGTTGGAAAGTACGTGTGCGAACTTGTCCAGCATCGGAGCGTAGCAACTCTACAAGAAATCTTGTTTTCGTGATATTATAGTCGTGTTTTCGTGTCCTGTCGAATATTTTGGTGACCAAAAGCTGCAGCTTGAAATGCACTAGCCAGTAGGATTGTAGTCTTGAATTCGTTCCCAAACATGCCCAACAAATTAAATAATCGCAAACTTTTTGCTTAGTTTCTTTGAAGTAGACGTTGGTGGTGGGAACTCGGTGACGACTGGCCATTGCATGTAAAATAATAATTTTCCAAACGAGCGGAGACTGAAAAACATGTCATCACAGCATGACCCTCCTGTCAACACCGTAACACGGACTTGGATGCAAGCATTTATATTTCCCTCACCTTTCTCCGTTCTAGCGAAATTCCAAATGCAATTTCTATCAAAAGTACTTTATCTTACTTTTAAGTACTCATTTAGTAATTTTAATTTATGCTGCAGTTCCTCTCTCCCCTTTTTGATTTTTATAACAGAGCAAAGTTGTTTAATTAATTGACGCAGTTGAGATCAAACAACTGAGCAATAGAGAGTATGACCAACTTGAGTGCATGGACAGTGAGGAGTGAACAGTTTAACGTCAACTACAGAGCTAAAAGTAACAAACAACAAGATATGTGTGGTGCCACCACCATGTCAATGCCTCAATTATGCTAGTAGTTATACATAGTTAGACTGAGGAAGTCCCCGCTGCGGGACGAAACGTTTCTGACAAGAATAAACAGATGTAACGCTCCAAATTAAGAGATTCGGAATGAATGTAGTCACTCCACTACCCACACCCACTATTATCAAGAGTACAATAATTAAAGAACTACACCACATATGGCTATTATTTTTTTGCCTTGTTTAGTGAGTTAAATTGAGCGGAAGTGTGATGACGTGTGACCGATATTTGGTGAGTGTTTGGCCACGATCGGCAGCTCGAGCTCCTTCCGATCAGGAGGTCAACCGCAACTTGGAGAAGGGAGAATGTTGTGTCAACAACGGCTTTCTTTTCTCGCGCTCTGTGCCGATAAGAGAGGGAAGGGAGGGGTCTGTGTGTGAAAGCTTGCGGCGGTGAAGGGGGAGGCTGATAGAATGAGACGGTGTTAGGGGGGTTGATTGTGATAGGACGAGGGTAGGATGGAAGAAGAAATGTGATAGTGGCGGGAGGCGTAAGGGGTGAAAGAGTGGCGGCTTCCACGAATAAAGAAACTCCTCGAATCCGAATGTAACTGAATCAACAGGGAATGAGCGAATGCCCCGGTCAGATTATGCCTTGAAATTCAACCCAATGAAGTTTTGTTTTCTTGTGAACTTTAATTTGGCATGGAACAGGCTTTACAGAGATTATACGCCCTGTGCTGTTCATCACGAGTGACGGCATGTGTGGATCAGCTGAAAAAACTAAGCAATGCTCACCTAATACGTTTCTCTAGCTGTTGTCCCGATCAAAATTACCTTCGTGTCAATGTTGACTTTGTTACATTCCCCAGTTATCACACTTAATCAAAAAATGGGCGGTTCCATGTGTTCTATTTTTGATTGTCAGTCTTCTTAGAGACCTGAACTAGAGCTTTCCGAAACAACACCTCGAAGTGAAGAAAGCAGAATTGCGTCAATAGTTGTTGTTCACCAATGAACTCGGTTTTTGTCCAAACCAATTGAGGTTTTGTCTTTGGATTTTTTCGAATTGGCAGAATAGTATTCATAGATCAGCCATATTTGAATACGATGCATTATCGAGACGTTCTTATGTTCAGTTTTTATATCATCACACTTATAAACGGTCAGTTTACAAAATCGCTTATAATCCCTCCACATTCATCTCCTGAAGTGAGTTCCACAACTAGACCAAGTTACTAATTGAACAGAAAAAGAATATCTGCAGTGAATGATCATCCCTGAGGTATTCTGGTGACTAGAATAAAATTTGGGTCGAACAGAAAACAGTAATTTACTACAGATGAACAATTAACAAAAAGGAATCAACAAAAGTGGTTGTAGAAGCTGTATGGGCAGTGCTTGAATGGATTGTCTGTCATTCTCTCCACGAAAACTAGTCAAGTTTGTTCAACAACGAGACCGAAAATTCAGGTGGAACAGAAACAATTTTTCTTTTTTTATCAATCAACCAAATATTATAAGACGTTAAACAATCTCTGGATCGAGTTGAAGGGAAAAAAATGCACTCCACTCCGGATACCGAATTGAGGAATCCCCGTATTTAATTTATTTCTCGGTTATTTAATTATGAAAAATTGTGCTGCAGTATAGTAAAATACATAATCTAGTTTCAACTATTAAAGATTGAATAATTATCTACATGCATGAAAGTTTTAGGTATCTCCTACGTTATTGCTGTGATGCAGGGTAGAGAGGAAAATGCTGTACTCGTATTAGCTTGGTAATGGACTGAAAAGGAATTCGGGAAGATTTGAGTGGAAAATTCTGTAATCAGTTTGGAGACCGTTCTTCGCCCTAATCACCCGCATGAAACGGGTAAGAAGATAATGGAGCCGAATGACTTTCCCTCTTGATAATAAGAAAAGGGAAGGGTTGCGGAAAGGGGGAGGGGGGGGGTGAATGTTAAGGGTGGGTCGGAGGTAGCTCGGGGGTGGATCGGGGGTGAAATTAACTGCCGTTCTCGGGGCAATAATGAGGGGGTGTTACCCTCAAGGCGTCGAAAGTGAAGGAAGATCGACGGAAGAGTCACGCCTTCAGAGGGCTTCCGCCTCGCGAAACGAGAAACCGTCTGCTTATAGCACACTACGTATAACGAGAAGTTTAGGAAGGTGAGGGATTTATCAAATAACAAAAAGGCAATAAACAGGTCCATATTCACAGTACGATTCCCTTTGAACACAAGTTCTACTTATTAATCTTACTTCATTCTAATTAACGTACTTATCGAAGGTACACACTCGGTTTGCTCATAAACTAGAAAGCTAGGAAGCAAAATCTATCAAACTTTTTTAGAAACTTTGTGAGCGGGAACTATGTTGAAATATAGTAGTTGATTGTTGCATCGAAGAAGAAATTGTTGATTGATGCATTTAATCATCCAATCTTGAGAAATACACGGTAGTTTTTCAGTGACACGTGTTATACTTTCATATTTCCACAATGGGAGGGTTGAACGGTAGAAAAGGCATCCCTAACGGTGGTTTCTGTCCGTTTGATCTCGCTGAACAGTCTGAGAATCCCATATTGGCATATGAAGGGATGTGGGGATGCACAGACTAAAGTTGAGGGTGGAAAAAATCCCATAGCAAGATACTGGCAAGGCAGTAAGAGGTCTCTTATTGCACATTCCACCGTGACACATCTGTTTACATGCCCTCACGGATGATCGTTTCTGTCCCCTATCAGCTGCAAGTTACCACTGTCCCTGGAATTCGCAAAATGAAATCCCCGACCAAATCCAACATTTATAGAGAACTATTTTTATATGTAATGTACGGCATTTCCGTTTCTTGCAACCAACAAATTTTGAATGTATGGAAAGGAGAGACAGGTCTTATAAAAGCAATTTTTTACTATTAAACTTTGGAGTTTCATTGTTGAGAAAGAAACCAACACTCTCTTTAAATATAGGGCAGTAAATACTATTCCTTGTTCCTTGAGTGCTCGATGACATTCAACCCCGCGGGTTACACCGAATTTCATAAAAGCGGTATGGAGGAAGTAATTTTTCGTGACTCCCACTGTACACCACTGAGGCAAACGTCGCCCACTAAGTTGATTTCGGAACATAAATAAATATCACTTAACTCGGGAATGAAGATAGCTGGTGGATGTTTTCCCAAGGGAAGCGTCCCAACGCCTGGATATTGTTCCTTCCTTGAATACACAAAATACAGGGTTCCTCGCTTAGGATTATCTTAAATCTTTATTTTAATAGAGCTACTGGCGTTAATAGAGATCTTTAATTATCAGGTGGATTTGCTTACGGTTTTTATTTTTATTAACAAACATGAATATTCGGTCAAAATTTCCGCTTTTCTCTTCACATATTTGTTAGTAAACGTTGTATCAGATACAAACAACACTTTATTTAGATAACAAATGAAGAAGAACGAATTGTGGAGAAAATCGCGGGCCATCGAAACACATGGTCTCGTTTAGTTCATTATCGCCAATATTGAACCTTTTGGGTTTGACTTTAAAACGTCTCCCTTTAAAATATGGTGGTTTACGTTGCAAGGTTGTGGTACATGCCTCCCTACCTGCCTCATCATCAGTCAGTCGCCGCGTTCAGATTCATCACTGGCCATGATTATCTGAACGCCCACTTCCACCGCATTCGGTTGTGGGATGACCCGTCCTGTTCCCTGTGCCACTCAACAACAAACATGACAGGTGACCATCTCTTTGACTACCCTCCACTCGAGGGCATAAGACAAAATTTTGACACAGACGAGACCAAATGGTCGAAAACAGCTAAACTGTATTGGTCTGCCAAAGGTCTATTGGCTGAAGAGCTACCTGCTGTAGCTGTAGCAGCGCTGAACATAATGGTAAACATAGATATAGTGTGATAAATAAATATGGTATCAATAGGACAGTGGCGGATATTTATGTAATCTCGGCATAAGGTTGTTCAATCAATCCTTAGAGATAACATAACAAGAATGGAAACGTGAAGAGCTTTCCTAGGTAAAGGGATGATTTTTTGCAGATTTAAATAGCCTTTATTGTAAGGAATTGAATGAGACAACCCGGCTTGGTATACATTCAACCGTTCGCTCCCCTTTATCGATTTCGGATGCAAATACCAAAGTATAGAATACCTTGACTCCTGATTGAGTTTCTGTTAGTGATAGATATTCTAGAACTGCCTTGGTGCACTGGTGACCCTGTGGTGTAACCAACCTGGTGCGACTCCCAGAGCGTTCTTTCCCATTTTGTCAGCTTGTCTATTACCAACAATATTTTGGTGTTCGTTTACACATACAGAATGCATGAACATACCTTTTCTTCAAATCAGGTGAAGCACCACAGATTCCATTTAATGAAAAAGCCTCACAAAACATTTGTTTGACCTTGGGAGCTCATACGTTTACTGTATGTTTTGGGGTGCAAATAGCTCCATCGGACCCAGGTTTAGATATTTCACGTTTTACTTTATTTCTTAGCTCATTTTTTGAGGTTTCACTGAATCTAGACCAGATGGGGCTATTTGCACCTCAAATTCGGACTCAGTGACCCCAAAAAATTGAGTAGACCCAGACCCAAAAAAAAATTATTTGGGTAATGAAATCACGTAGAGAAATGAAATGGCGAAGTGGTGAAATGGTTTGGCTTATGATACACGTAGAAAAGTTCTCTAATAGAGAAATAATAATAATTTTGTCTAATAATTTGCACAATTTTTGAAGTGTATTTATCATGAAACTGATACACCGACTACATACACGTTTAGAAGGAGGTTAATTGGTATTTTTCTTGTTGGGTAGTTTATCTTTGGAAAGATGAAACCAAACCCTAATCATTAAATTCATTTCTTAGCTTTGCTACGGTTACAGCAAGTCTGATTCCCAATCTTGGTAACTTCTATGTCAGAGAGGTTTAAACGAAAGAATCTTAAAGGATCTAACCATGGATTAAGCACGTCAATGCAGATGGAAATTCATTTACATTCATGAAATTGCTAATCAACTCCAAACCATAACAGTACAATATGGTGTAGTGCTTAGGATTGATCCTACCCATCTTTGCCTCGTTTCCATTAAAAACCTCCTCCGACAAGCTTCTCTCCAGAGGATGGAGTGCGTTATTGGCCTAAAGGGTTTTCAGTTTCAGATAAGCCACGGCAACCTTCCCGAGAACAAGTTTCGCGCTGAGGGTTTCTGTTTGTTCCGCGAATGCCATAACAGTTTCATGCAAAGCAGATTGGTTTCGAGCAGGCGGTGCTCCCTCAGGAGGTAGCGGCTCCTTTCGGGATGATCATGCCCCGCACCTTTAAGGGAGGATCCGACGGAAAAATGCTTATTCGAACAATTCCTTTTTTTCTCCAAGTTATTTCGGGATCCCCAAGAGCATGCATACACAAACTCGGAGATTAAAAAAGACCATGTGGGTGTATACAGAATCAGTCGGAAACTATTGAATAGGTTATTGCCCGAAGTTTTGATTTGGAATGTAAAAAGCGAAAGGATTGTATTAAGAAAACAATAGACTCTCAGTAATTTGGAACTCACAAGGCTATTCTAACTCACAGTTTTAACTGCCAAGAATTAATTTAATTGGTTTGTTCCAAGGTAGATCGTATGCACAGTTTCCGTTTATCGTTTTCAATAATGAACCTTTGCAATCAACCAAGAAAACCACTTCTAACCCCCCCCCCCCCCCCCCCCCCAAATTTATTGGTTTATTCTTCAAGATATGAACATTTCAAAAATCGGATTTTAGAAAAAACCGTCCATCCACCATACGCTGTCCACCGTCCGAAGCTTTTCTCCGAAACTATTGAACCAACGTTCCAATTTAACTCAAACATCTTACATCGATCCAGGATGTGCCAGTAATAGCGGTGTCTTGATCAATCATCCCTAAGAAATAAAATTCAACGATTAGAATATCAAAAGATCGAAATCTCAAAAACTTTCGATGTAGAGGGTGGTTTTAAAGTTTGACTCAGATAAAAATGTATTGTAAAGTTTGTTTCACAGGGAACCTAGGAAGCATGGTCTCTGGTTGCACAATCCAGTTCTAGTAGTAGTAGTGATGATCTGCGTAGGAGGGGTATCTAATACTTTTATACAGTGATACAGTATGCAACTAGTTAGTGTATGGACGTTTCGTGAACACTGAATAATTCTGTAAACCAATTACAGGTTTTGGTTTACAGTTTTATGTAATCAACTTTTGTATCTAATCGACCAAGAAACCAGTTTTCTTAACCCCCAATTAAAAGTGGTTGATTTTTGTTTCAAGATAAGTGTGAAAAGAAATCAGGTTCAAAAATCAATTATCGACCCGGTGTGTGGCAACAATCTCCCGTATTGATCAATCAACCATAGGTGGTAATATTTAAGGGTTGAAATATCTCTAAAACTGTCTATGCATCAGGGTATTTTAGATTAAAAAAATTTTGTTTTGGATAAAAATTAATTCCGTCAATGGAATGGGACCACTCCGGTTGCTGCACGACCAACCGTTCGCTCCCCCATTGGAATCGGGAGGGTGGTCTTTAACGACAGGACTAAGGGTGAATACTAGAAGGAACGGCTGTCGACAGGTCCTGAGCATGATGGATACGATAGCTCACAGGTAGCTAACTTTAGGTATATTACATCCAATACGAAGAAACTTTGTAATCGACAAGAAAAATAAGTTTAATCCCCTTTAAAAAATTTGTCGGTTGACGTCTCAGATAAGTGGATTCTGCAAAAACAGCGAATAGACAAAACATCCGTCTATCTTACGATCTAAAGCTTATATTCTACAACAGGACCAAAGAAATTAATAAATCAGTCTGTAATAACTTGCAGAATCGTTGTAAACGACAAACCGTTTGCTCAAAAGATTATCTACATAGGAACATGATGATATGATTGACTTCGAGATGGTCATGTCCCTCACCTTAAGCAAAGTGCTAAAACACTACAAGTACTGCATGAATCAATTCAAAATCGGTCACCTTTAAACGTTTTTTTTTTTTTTTTTTTAAGAATAAATAAGCTTTTATCTTCGAAAAAGCTGCTAAACTCGAGTTGAACCTTGTTTATTTCAACGGGAGAAAAAATCTGGTAGAATGAAGAAGAGATAGATGAGGGGATGAGAGGGGGTGGAGCTGTGGAAATTCAAGATAAGAGCAGGAAAAGGGTTGGGGGCGATGTAGCTGAAGGGTGGTTCAAACGGAGCAGGTGGCAGGGGGTTGATGGAATACGCAGGGGGTAGGTGGAACTGGCAGGGAAGAGGGTGAAACAAGCAGGAGAATGGGTGAAACAGAGTAGAGGGGAACAAGCGTGAACCAGAAGTGGCGAAATAGGAGTTGATTGGATGGAGCACTTGGTCGGAAGTGCAGGATCGGTGATGGCAATGGAGGGGGATGGGGGTCATCAAGAGCTACAATTCAAACTATGAGGTACGACCCGAGGTGGATGTCGTTGCCTTCTCTCCTGATGACGTTCTTTGGGAACTTCAATCAGGCTGCCGCGCAGGCCTTCCAATACTCTTCAACAATATTCTACTTCTAAATTTCAGTTCTGTTAGGCTAGCGGTGGGCAGTTTGAAATATAATGAGAAATCTACAGCTCATTACATGCCGGTACTTTAAACTGTTAACTATAAACCAGGAACTAAAAAATTACGAATATTTCCTTGAAATACTATTTAAAAAATCAATTTTATTCGATTTATCAATCAATTTATCGGTTTTAATCAATTTTGGTTACACCAATAATGTGTAACTTTGAGATGTTTCGAGGTAAAATATTATTGACAAGTATTTGAATAGCTTTACGGCATTGTTACTTACAGTGATTTGGAATACGTCACAACCGTTTGAGAAAATATATCAAACTAGTGGTGGTTGTGAACGCATGTGCAGATATCCTGTCTATTCATAGTTGAAACTCCAGTTTGATTCTGACACTTGATTCCATCATTTTCTTACTATTATACTAGATACTTTATTGCTATTATACTAGGTACCTTTTCTATTATTTGAGAAAATCAAGTAATATTTGTCAACATTTGTGGAAAACTGAATTGAGAATGATGAGGTGCAGCAGCTCAAGGCACAAGTACTTCAAAAGTACCTACCAAGTACAAGTTCAATTACATGTACCTGCAATGCCACTATAATAGTAACTACAGATATATCGTGCTTTGGGTAGAGGTAATAGAAAGAACAACCCAGTAAGAGTAGGGAGAGGGGATGGAAGGAGCTCCGAAATTGCCCCCCATCATTCTTTACAGTATTCTAGGTTAAAATGGAGAATGCACTCGTTGAGATTGAAGTAGAAGTAACTTCCAGCACATCAGAAGGTTAGCTGGCGGGGGGTCATTGTCACTTTTGAAGTGAGAACTTCCTTTACACAAGATGCACAATACGTGTCATATTAAAAGGAAACAACACTAAACAAGAAAAAGAAAGTGAGAATTTGAATAACGAAGAGGGGAATTTGAATCGATTTTTTAGTTGGGTCATAAATAATGGATAGATTACAAAGATGGTTTTCCACTATTCATGATGGGAGCATTATAATGTTTCATTCGCTTAAGGGCTACGCTGTTGAGTCCATCCAGATGCAATTGAACAAGCGTCCGGGATGCGGGTGCATTCTGTGAGGAGAAACAACACACCTTCGGTAGTGAGGAAGCCAAATCAAACACTTTGGGAACAAATCTTTTGGCTTTTCCAACGAGAAAAATTCACCAAGTTAAAAGCGGTTTACATGGGACAGAACAAGTTTCAAATTATGTACATCAACACAGACAAGAGCCCCAACATCTGATAGTGAGATCACGGAACACGACTTTCTTTTATAAATCTGTGTTGTATAACAGATTCAGGTGTAGGAAGAAGGTTGTATGACAATAATCAGGGTAGCTCATAGATCTGTAGGCACGAACTACAGTATAATAAGGAAATAATAAACATTACAAGTTAAGACTATTGTTTCATCAAAAATGTTGAAGAAAATATAGTTTCAATCAATGAACGGTGAATTAGTTGTCTATGAACGATGAAACGGAATGATGGACGATTTAAAATGTTTAGGTAATATAGAGGAACAGTGTGTATTTTTAGGAACATAAGCTACGTTCTGTAAGGAACAAACTCAGAGCAACGGGTCTTGAGGATCAGGGTTTTTGTAATTAGTGTTAGAATGAGGACCCTTTCAATTCTGTTATGGTAATAAAATCAGTTCTTCAAGCCTACAGAAAATGTAAAATGCAAATGTAGCTGTCACCAAAGGTTTGCCTAACGCACATCAAAGCAAACCCTGCAACTTCTTCGTGGAAACGACAGCAGATGCACTTAGACTATTAAAAGTTTTGATCGAGAGGGAATTTATATTCATGGCATTCGTCCCTCCCTCCTGGCCCTCGCTGTTGTTTAAGAACACAAACTAAGTTATAGAAGTTCGCGACCGAGGATAAGGAACCCGAAGTTCGAAGATGGGGTAACCTACGACGGCTTTCAAATATTAATGACACCTTAAAGCTGTTAGACAGAGGTTATCTTGTAACCTAGTTGACAGGATGCTAAATAGGAACTTGGTAGCACATTACGTTGTTCGATGATCTCTAAGACAACTTTTTTTTTTTTTTTGCTCCTTTAAGGTCGGTATCTGTATTTAGTGGTTATTCAGTTGTTAAGTGAATTGGTTGACGTTTAAATCAAAGTGGTATACCTATCAATAGAAATTCGAGTTCATTCCGATTAAAATACAACTTATTTGATAGTTATAACTCAAAGTTTTGCGCAGATTCCTGGTCTGTATTTAAAACGGTGGATATGGTACAATGATCAATATCTACATTGATGGGAAAAAACTTCTGCCAAGTTGGGTGTGGCTTATAGCTTTTTCGAATCGATAATATAATCTTAGATCATTAAAATATTGTAAATAAGCTTGTTAACGGTTCAAGGGACGATAATGGCACGGGACACGCTAATGCAGGCTTGAACGCCTTCAAATGGTTTGGCCCTCATGTGTTGCGGTTCTGCCGTGCTAACTCCTTAGCGGGCACAATAACGACACAATCAAGTTGCAACTGTTATGAGACGATTACATTGGATATCCTCCTCGTTTTAGTAGGATAGGACAACGCTTGCGGAAAGTGAAGTATTGATTTTTGAAAGATGAAATGCACGACCATCTCCAGTATAATCGCCACATCCACGGAAAATTTTCGCCAAATCGGATGAAAGCTATAAAAATTAGGCTTGTTGCAAGAATTTCACTGCAACACATGCGCCGTTACTAATAATATGGTCATATTGAAATTGATATGGAATCTCAAGACCGTTCGTTTCCTAATACCCTCTAACTTTCACCTTGATCAGACCACTAGTAGTTGAGAAAATAGTGCTTTTTAGATTTTGCATTTGCTCATGCACAGATTGAAGTATCAATCCCTGAGTGTTGAAATTTGCAGCCTAACTCATATTTCTCGATCATTTCATCAAAATGGGGTGAATGTGGTTTTGTGAAGAAAAAAAAAAATGTTCATCTCCCGAAAATATTAACTTGTAGGTAGACTGTGGAGTAATAATATGGTGTTAACCGTATTATTACTAGGAGAGATCAAAGCATGAATTATTTTGAAATTTTATTGACAATTTTTACAATTTTTTATTTTGGAATTTTATAGACAAGAAATGTAGTATTTTTTGCATCACCTAAACATGACCACACATAATCATATTATTGCAAAGATTATCGAATTGGTGAATACCTGTCGAAATCGGAGCATAGATATTAATTTTGTTGGGTTCGGACGCATAGCGGTTTGGAGCACAATGAGAGAGTTGATAGAGCGGCAAAAACTGCAGCAGTATTGGGTGATTATGTGGAACGTCTCTTGCCTAAGGAAGATTTTTATACTATATTTAGTAATAATATAAGAAAAGAATGGCAATATAGGTACGTAGTTAGCACCAAAGGCCTTTTCTTCAAAAACCTGTACCCAACGATTAAAAGCAAACCCTGGTTTAAGGAAGTTGTTTCAAACAAAAAAATTTTCCGGGCGCTATGCAGAATTAGAAGCAATCACGCATTGTGTCCATATTATTTAGCTGGAATATCTAGGGACAATATTATCCATACTTTGGTAGAGAAGACGTGTACTCATTGTGGTTGCGAACACATTGTGAAGGAGTGCGAAAAGTATGATGACGCCAGAAATCGGTTATTGGAACAGTTGTATGATGTTTAGGAGGCACCTTTTAATTATCAATGCATGTTCAGTAAAGAGAATGTGAATATTTATCAATTATTGTTTGCCTTCTTAAACAAAATTAAATAAGACAATAAATTATGTTGATAATTCCTAAGTGAATCTTGTAAATAATTGTTTTTATACCTAGAAATGTATTTTATGGATGTAAGTATTAAAACATGATCGAGACTACGGTGTTAAATTTTGTGAGTTCACATAAAGCAAAACTGATTGATCGAGAACGTCCGGACAATCCAATTTCAATGAGTAATACACGTATACAGTTCAATCAATGAGAAAACTGGAATACTGATGTTTATTTTATAGACTCGTGGGAGTTCGCGATGATGACTTTAATTGCTTCAATTTTCTACGCAGTACTCGAAGGAATTAAACTTAATTTTTCTTGGTCACTGAAGATGGTCACACCCCGCGCCACTTCGGACTGAGTGAAAGTGAAAAACGCCGTAAAAGGAAGGAAATTCGAAAGGAAATTCTTCGAGGAAAAGAGGACGAGAGGAAGAAAAGTGTTTGTCAGAGCTATTTCACGGTGTTTACCTTCCAAATTGCTCTAGGTAATTAACCGAGTGACCCTCGCTGGGACCAATCTCTCTCGGCCCAATAGAAGAGGGGGCACTCGGTTGGAAACTCTGTCGAAATATGAACTTCTTTATCGTAGTGAGGGCGGTTGGAAACGGCCGAGGTAAAGAAGAATTTTCTCGTGAAATATTCACGAAAAGGAATTTCCGTCAAGTTCGACGACCGAAGAAAGTTCGGCCGAAGGGTTTCAATTTAGACGCAGATCCTCGCAGTGGAAGGCGTGTTGCGGCACGCCGTGAGTTTTGCAACTGGTGTGAAAAAGTTGTGTTCGTGAAAACAGGAGTAGGCGGGGGTAACTTGTGGTTGTGAAGGGAAGAACTAATCTGAAGAAAGACTTGAATATATAATTTTAATGTAATCAGTAAATTAAATAGTTATTATCGTGTACTACTAATCCATAAGCTGTACTGTTAATTCATCTGATTGATTCCTGGTTAAAGGATCTGCGGTTATAGCTCTTATAATCACATTAACGTAGTCGCCGGGGGATTATCCAGGTATAAAAATATGGACGTAAATACTAGAACGGGAGGCTAATGAAATAAAATAAAAACGCCTACTTTTACAATACTGAACCATTAGAACATTAATGAGGTCCTTCATCAATAAAGGTTTATTGACTCAGTAACAGGTTGCTGTGTGTTCAGCTTTAACGTTATCTCATTTGTGGAGTGATTTCTGATGTTGTGAAGTTCCCTTTAGAGAATTTATTAAGTAAGTATTTATGCGCCGCTCGATGGCTATTGATGGTCTAGTAAATCGCGAGAGCGGCTACCAACTGATTAGCGGAAATATAATGAACAATGGGTGCCAGGCACGATAACCGCAAAATACAAAACGTCCAGGAATGGGTGTGGGACCACTGAGCTACCTGGACCGTCACATGCATCGAAGGCCTTTTGACATGGGATGAACTTCCCGAAATATCTTTTTCCAAATGAAATAACCAAACAAACAATTTGGGTATTTTAGAAAACAATTTAGTAGATTGACTAAGAGTCTAAGAAAAATGTTTCATTGTTTCCCAGAATACCGATATTGAATATTTATTAATTAAAATGAGACATTAAGTGACAATCACAAAGTTGAAAATAGCTTGAATTACACATTTATGCTGGGAAAAACAGCATACGATCGGGAGGCCAGGGTAGTTATTTCCACCAATGAATCTCTTTTGGTAGAAAAAGCATTGGACGATGGTATGAATAGCTCCGGTCTGCGAAATGGACATGAAAAACGCTGCAAATTATCAAAAGGGTTTCGATTACAAATTAAAATAATATACCTCAAGGAGCTACGAGTGGGGCACTGGGGCACAGCCGGGCAAAGTGTGGCGAGTAGTATAGGTTAAGAGATCCCACACCTGAAGCTGAACGACAAACAACAAGCAGCCCTGAAACTTCTTATCTCCAGCGGCCCGAGACTATCTTCAAGTGTCCACAACTGATTTCTGCATGAGGAATATGCATTTAGAATGCCTAGAAAAGGAAAAATCCATGCAGGATCCCTCAAAACTATTCCTTTGCATTGTAGGCAATGCAAGTGATGCAACCCGTTGAATCGGACGTGGTCGTATGATTGGGCGATATTCAAAAATAAGCAACGGGCTATTAGTTTCTTTGCTAATTGATGAATGCTGGACACTTGAAGTGGCAGTCCAATGTACGTGCTTCCTGATTATTGGAATCCCTACTTTTAGAGCAGAAGTTTGGAATCGCATTCCAGAAACCATTCTAATCGTGTTTTCATTTCCAACGTTTTCAGAATATATGACATCAAGGAAATCAACTTGTGTGATGAACCAACTTTTGGCGGCTTTGCTTCCTCAATATTGTTTAGTAATCTTACTGGCTCAATACCGTTTATAATAGAGTTGCAACTGTGAATGTTGAGCATCACGATTTTATCTGTTGGGTAGAAGCCGCACTTTTGACTAAAAATATTGAAATTGACTAATTGATTGCATGTAAATGTGAATTGGATCAAATATTCCAATAGGTATACCTATTGGTATCTCAGTACGCATCTCAGTGTTTTACAGGCTCTACCGAAGGTTAATGGGCTAAGAAATAGAATTGATTGAAACGCTATAAATTCACTTTTGGTTGCAAAGACATATGTTAACTGGAGTTTTCAGGCAGATACTCGTGCGAATAAGACAACCGTATACACATTCAGAATGCAAAAAAAGAAGAAATAGGTAACACACTTGATCTTTTTTCCCTAACAATCAAGTTACCTGGATACTTCCTGTAAGTAGTTACATTTATCACCTTGGCTCTATCTTTTATCTGTTTACGTATCGAAATCAAGTTGAGCCGAACTTAGTTGGCAGCGGTCCATCTTTGAAATTAGTTCCAGTTAGATCACTTACTCAGGAGGGCCCTTGCGCCAAAAGAAAGAGAAACGTGATGGGACTAATGAAATCCTAACAAAGACGTAAGAAATGGTGTGGTGAGGGTTTGACGTTATAAGAAGGATACGGAAAAGAAATAGAATTAAGAGACTAATTCTAATAAGTATTTGGTAAATGTCATCAATAGAACCGGCGCCGGAGATAAACTGTACGTGTCTATTGTAGGTAGAGAAATTGGAATAATAGCGCGGGTTTGAAATAACCGGAATATAAGAAGGTGACCAAGAAACGAACGCAAGAAATTCATCAGAATCAAACTAGGCCATTCAAAATGGAATGTGTTGAAATGACTTTCAGATAAAAACCATGCAAGCTATAATTATAGGCTTTTCATCTCTTTACAACTCAAGGCCCCGAAAATAAGGGGAATTTTTGATTTCCTATGTTTAGCCCTGATCATAACGCAATTGATGCGCACGAGTTCGAGCCACTAGATCCCATGTGGCCAACAGCGGCTGTAAGATTTGATCCGGCCCATGAGACATTTGAAAACCCTATTGAAATTGAATTAAAAAATACTCTACTGACTCACACTCACGGAATCAAATAAGAGATCAAACCGACTGGTGGTGATCGTTAAAGAGCGGCAAACATCAAACACAACAGTAACTATTCCAAATTTAACGATTTAGTTATAGTGCTGTACCTTTTCATTTAATTTTGTTATTTTAATTGTCGTCCTATTTCATGTCTGATATCTATAGCTAAAAATTTGAACACTACTTTTAAACTCGGCCCGCAAACGTATTTGCACACAAACGTTTGGCCCACAACATGTCAAACGTTGCCCATGCCTGCTCTAGATCGTCAGTCATATGGGTTTCAGAATGTTCACATTCGTGGATGCACCTACGCTCCTAAAAATAAAAGATAAACTAAGATAAAATCAATAAAAGATCTTTAAAGGCCAGCTTGAACAATCTGAAATAAGTATCAGATTTGGTCGAGTAGTTTTGACAACCAATTTTACCTTCAAGCTTGTGCAGTATCAAGTGGTTGATCAAAATTCAATCGAATTCATAGGTTAATAATTTCAGTTCTTCCTTTCACTATCTTCAAGTTTTGAGTGAATTTGGGTCTTTAAAACGTAGAATAAATAGTTTTGAACGATGACCGTTCATTTTGCGATAAATCCAAAAATCTAAATTGGACAATAATTTACTCAAAATTGTTTTGAATAGAGTCTAGACAAGGATCAGCCACTGGCTGGCACATATGAAATCAATTATGTTGAGAAATTCCAAACCGGGAAAATAGGAAGACATTTTTATCCAAGTGGACAACTAATTTACAACACACCTCAACTTGTTAGGATGCAGCAGAATATTTCAACAAGTGTGTCCTTGTTTTTGAAATAAGGGCGTAAATATAATTAGAATTCTGTTCTTGAGAAGAATATGAACTAAGTTCAATTGAATTGGATCGAAAATTGTTGTCAAATTGACTGTTCAATGAACTTGAAGAGAAGTATCTAAAAATGAAAAACTTTCCTTATTTTAACAGTTCATATAAATGTATTCCTGTATGAAATTTGGGTCTCTACTGTAACCATACAGTATATCTCAAAAGGACTGGGATCGCTTCTCTGTTGCAAGATAATAGCTCAACTGATGCGATTATCGACTGCTGCATACAGAATGTCTACGATTCCGGTTACCAGGTAACCAGAGGTAACCTCTAACTAAAAGTTATGGAGAATCAACTCACCGCTTTCATCGGTGGATATCAATCTTGAAATAACGTGTCAAGACGAATTTTCGTCTCAAAGCATATCGTAACTATTGTTTATATGTCGATATTTTCATAAAAAATAATTTTATGAGGTTCTTAAGAAGGACTGAGTCAAAGAATTCCTACGAAACGTTTAATTAGGAAAGATCAAACAACTAAGTTACGTATTATTCCCGTATCGTCTATTGTTCTGTTAGTTACCTAATTGATTCATCGTTTTTTGATTGTGGGGAAGCCTTTTTAATTTCCTAGTCGGTAGGTACATATGGCAAGAGAAATATAACTTCAACATAATATACGACCGTACACCCATACCCACTCTAAAATCGGGAGTTGCGCAGCAAAAAGCACCGGTTTCTATGCCAGAGGAACTCCACATGTTGTACGGTCTACCATATTATTTTTCAATTCAACCCACAACTGTATTTGAGTAGATAATCTGCAATTTGCAAATTTAGAACTTTTGGCATGAATTGTTGAATTGTATCGAAAACATTTTTGCTGAATCTAAAGTAATATGACATTATCATGCCTATGACGTAATGTAACACATTTTTTATTATTCTTTCATTCTGAATTCATCATACATGAGCTACTTTATTAAGTATATTTACGTAGCATACTTTGATGTTTTTGGGAGAAATATGGAAAATCATAACTTATTTGGAAACTTTGATTCATGCTGAATTCACTAGAAGACGAAATAAACGCTATCCGGGAGTTTTCAAATTAGTTAATATTTGGCGCAACAATACAACCAACTTGGGACAGTCTTCGAATTTGGTGAACTTTGACTGTGCACAATATCGAGGCAAAGTGACGAATTGGTAGAGGCTGAATATGTTACATCTGCTACATATTTGTAACGGAGTACATGAAATTGGCCGGTTAGGCGTTCTGAGACAAAGGGGGAATATTAGGAACTCCCGTACACAGTGACTGTTTTAGAAAGGAAATAAGATTGTAATCAAGGTTCTTTTTTCAGGAATAAGAGACTGCGTGGGTGCCCTCAAAAAGATTTCAGCCAAACCAATTTTAAGATTACTGCCTAAAGATTTAAAATAAGAGTCGCTCCTGATCTGTCACTTTCATATTTCTTGTCTTGGGTGCCGCACGCTATTTCCCCCGTTCAAAGAATTCTCAACCATCCTCACTACCAAAGCATTAAGTAACTACCAGGAAAATGCCAGATTTCCTTCATTTTTAAGAATATATAGACCTAGTAGAAATATTTTCAATAATGACCCTTTCCAATCGACCAAGAAAAGAGAAAGTTGTTCGTTTACGTTCCAAGACATGTGGATTTTAAAAACCAAATAGAAAAATCCGTCCGCAAGCCTTACGGTGGAGCAATGGCTGGCGAAATCGGTTTTACGAACATAGACATTTTTGTAATCCAACCGTTAATAGCCGTAATTAAGTAAAGAAGTTAAGCCGTAGCCACGCCCGTTAATCTTGTGTTAGTTGTGGAAATTATTAGAATTCGGCTGTTATTATAGTTCTGCCGTTAAAAAATCACTGAACGCAGTAATCCTTCAAACATTAAAATTATCATTTTTCCAAAATATACCTACAGCAATTGTTACCTATTTCTAACAGTTTGTGAAAAACATTTTCCTCGCTCATTTTCTTCTGTGTAGGCACCTAAGTATGGGATAAGGGCAATTAATTAGCTCTATAAAAAGTCTCGATTTCCTTCGATTTTATACCAATTTTTCCGCATTCTATACGTGTCGAAGTACAAGTTCAATGAGTTGAGTCAGCGACTCTAGTTGGAGCATTTTTTATTAATTGGATATAATTTATTAAGCGATTCTTAAAAAAGAAAATAACCTATTGCTCTGATATCAACAACGGAAGTGTGCACTTGACCATTTCAAAATTTATCACAGTTTACATTAGGTACATTAATTTTCACAAAACTCTCCATTATATTTGCTGGGCTGAAATGATAATAACAGTTTACTATTTTGCTCCGAGGATTATTAATGACGCCTTTGGACAGAAGTAACTAAATATTTATTTCAGTAATTTCGGCTGTTTGTCGTAGATGACAGCAATACTTATTTATTTTGATAATTACCTTCTTTATTGTTCTGAACATGACTACTACATGACCATGATGAACATGGATGTTACATAACATGTTAAAAACATCGGTTCTTTACTTAACCTGCACTTTTAAAATATTTATGCAGACATTTGAAGATAAAAAGAGATATAATTTGATTTTCTAGATGAATTACACTGAAAATATCAGTAAATATATTTTTTATTGTCAAAGTCCTGATGAATGTTATACTTCCTTTAAAGAAAAAGGTGTTGTCATTGTGGAGCCCGTCGTCCGCCGTCAGAAGTTTTTCTCTGAAAATACTGAACCAGTTAACGAAATTTGGCTCAAAAATAGTACATCGATCTACGGTAAGGGACTATTAACTATTAAATTATTAAAGTGAGAGGGTAGGGTTTTGTTTGATTCGTGCAGGAATTAGTTCCCTTAATCAAACTGGACCCCAACGTTTGCTGCCCAAATAACCGTCCGCTCACAAACCGCAGAGCTGTCTTTACACAAGGTGGATACCAAAAACTGGCTAACGATAGTCCTGTTGCAAGATGAATACTATAAGCATTTACCTAGTAGCCATATCGCTGTCTCCGATCGAGTTTTTCGTAACTGCTATAAAGAAGAGTAGATAGGTATTTCATTTTATCTTGTTGAATTTCAGTTGTTCTATTTGCCGATAAACGGCATATCACACCATTGTAGGTATTTTGGTATCAGCTTTTGTTTCGTACAAAGGGACAAGCAATGTTTGGTGATTACCAAGTTATGTTTAAGACGAAGTCATTCTAGAAGTCAATAACAAGGTATGAAGACACACTGAACAGCTGAAGGAACCTTGAGGTTAATTTCTTCCCTTACCGATCTACTTCAATAGGGCTCCTGTTTTTGCCATCTAAAACACAATTACCATTCAAAGAAGCGACGAGTTTAGGTAATGTACCATAGACGTGTTACCTCTCGTGCCATATCTTCCAATTGAGTTCAAGATGAAATCACTTGGCTGTCGCCACCCATCTTTTGATAAATTAATCCTTAAACTCCCCATCCCTTAGGCTGGATTGATCCAACATCCTCGATCAATATTGGATTTTTGAGCCAAATTTCTTAGAATTCGGTCCAGTAGTTTCGGAGAACGCTACCGTCGCGACGGTAGAAGGCATACGGACGAACTTTTCATATTTTTATTTAATCTGCATTACTTGAAACGTGAACCAACCATTTTTGAGGGGCTCAAAATTTTGGTTCATTATTGAAAATAATATACCAACAACTAAATTTAATAGACCTTTATGTAACATCGGTTTTTTCGATGACAAGTAGCTAGTGCGCGTTGTTGTGTTCATTATATTGTAATAACAGGACTGTTCGAACAATTTAGAGTGTTGTTTGTTGAATCTTTTAAGCTTGAAGAGTAAATCGTTTTCCGAAATTCGCTGCACCGCGCTTACTAACAATTTCTGCTCCTGTCAACGATGACGATTCAATTTCACTGGACTTGTCATAACGTTGACAAATACAATCTTTCGGTTGACTTGGGCTCGAGTCCTTCGTTTTTCACTTCGTGCCAACTTCGACTGTTTCCATAATTTTACTCACTGCTGGAGCCAAATCGCACGAAGTTTATGTACACTGTCCTGTAACCTTAACATAATTGAATCAATACCAGCCGATAACCCGTGCGTTGCATTATTGCTCTATCCAGTGTTGCGACTTCCACCAATGACTCCTCCATATCTCAAGAAGCTGTGCATCGAATCTCAGCTCTCCAAAATAAACAGGATAGAAGGTAGCCATGGCACGTCCGAGCACAGGAAGACACAAACGAACGCTCAAGGGAATTATCCTCAAATTAGTATAGGAATGATAATTTTACACATTTCAGCACTGTAGTATGAACCGGAGAAAGTTACGAGTATTTAGCATCATCAAACACCTAGCTGATATGGCATCCTCTCAATCCTTCGCCGAGGTCTCAAGAGGCTTTTTAGCAAATTTCGGCTCTCAAAGATGACGAGGAGAGAAGCTATCTGTAGCGCTCAAAAAGCTCATCCCAGTCCCTCCAAACAAATTGGCCCTCCAGTTGTCTGACGATGCAGTGCTCTAAATAGTAAGTACCTAGGTACCTACTAAATAACCGAGTCAAAATCGTAATACAAATAATAATAATGTCTGAGTATCTAGTGATTATAATTGCGTAGCGAGATTCGTACCAATCAATCAAAGAGATCGTTATCCATCAACTGAAAAGAGGCTTTAGGTTAATTCGGAAAACATCAGAAAAACTATGGTAAAAAAAATAAATTTCGGAAATCTTACTTGATGATTCACATTGGAACGGCTCAACTCACAGATATGGTTCTGATATCACTGGATATGTTACAAAAAGTTATTTTCAGCGGTTCGCATCACGTTGTCATTTGAATCAAAAAGTTGTACAACTACGATACGTGCCCTTATTAACGAACGTGTTTACTCAATCACCGTCACTCAGGACAACCGATTCCACTGTGGAGGAAGAAGTTGTGTGACAATTAATATCTGGAACTTGCTGCTCACAATCGATCAATCGTATCAAAATTCAAGGAAAAACAAACTCTCTAGAAAAAAAAACTTGGACATTTACATATGAGATTAAATTTATAAAGGACATTTGCCCATGGATGTTGAAAACTTATCATTTTCTAATAATGAAATTGACATGGAACTCTACGTAGCCCCTGATAATATCATCAAGATCAGATGAAAAAGGTTTCGTGGACACACACTCGTGCACACAAAAGATACGAATTATTCAAACACGCTCAACCTTGATTTATACCATTTTCGAAAATAACACATTGGTGTAAATTCAAGAACATCATTATTTCTGAAGGCAACCAGCTTTTTGTTTTCATTATGTATTCACAAATAATTTCTTCTCGGTTCGTATTTACGTATTTTCCTCCTTTTTACCCGGAAAGCAGCGAAGGAAGTTTGAAGCAAACAGTAAGTGAATCTTCATTTTTCTTCAAGGAGTTAAAAGAAAGTATCGTCCCGGCTCCATGGTTACCAGGGATGTCTGTACATTTCCGTGAAATGAACTTTGTTCCTCACCGCTGCGCAACTGATTGAGCTACTTCGTCTCGGCTTTTCTCGGCGTCAAAATCGCTGCAGTCTTGAGACTCTTCAACCCATCTTAGATGATTTGAAAGCGAATATCCTGTTTTCCTCTCTTGTTCTGGGAGAGATTACACGGCGATCCGCTTGTAACTATCAAGGCCACGCGACGATGGTTGAATTAATACTGTTGGCTGTGTCAGTTAATTTTATAATTCCATAAACAAAGTTAGTTGTAACCCTTTCTTCATGTTTCATGTCACATAACATAAAAATGTTGTTTATTGTAACACCATCTGTCTGCCTCAACTCAAGAATCAAAGAATTTATACATGAATGTATGGAGAGACCGTTAATTACGAATTCGTTTTATAAGTTGTTTCAACAAACAAACGAAACCAGAATGTGCTATAATTCAGTTCGTTTATTTGAACCTATCGTTGATAACAATATAGTCACACACTTATTGAACTTGGCCCTTTCCCATTCCTGATACCTAATAGATGACGTATGATCACAATATTTTATCCAAAAACATACAAATTCTTCGACGTTACCGTATTGGGTGTTAAAATAAAGTATACCTTTGAAATGGAATAACGAGTTAGAGGTTTTAGTGGAATTCTGTTTTTTAAGTGAATAACTTTCGAACGCACAGATCGAACACGATGATGGTGTGCAAGTTAACTGAAGAGAGAGTTCATGGAATTCAAATTGGATCAAGTGGTCCAGATACAGAGAAGAGAGGAATCTTCTCAAAACCAGGGAGGGCTCTTCTTAAAACCAAGCGTATTGATTTCATATTTCCCATAATGGACCTTTGTTTGCAAAATGGATTCGGATCAACTGACTGATGAAATAGAAAAACACTGTCCCCCTTATGACGAGGGAGATCCAGGTTACTAGAAAAATTCGAGCCGAATTGGAGGATAATCGCAGGAGTTTCTTATGTGGCCAACACATTCAAGAAGAAGTACGGACACCACATCCATGAAGTAGTTTCGATACGCGAAATGGTGAATGGTGTAGTCTAACCAAAGGCTATGTTAGATTATTGATTATTATTGAATGAATAGAATGATTTATCAATTAATGAAAAGGCTCTCTCTGATTCTAAAACGCTACAAATTCTTTTACTGGGGTTTATTATTCAATTTCATTCATTTGGCTTGCATTCATGATTTGAATTTCTACTAAGCTTTGGAGTGTGGGTGTTTCACAGGTGATAGAGCGATTATTGAATTTCAGGGGGCACACAAATATGATCAACTGATCGATCCAAATAGGTATTTTTTTTTAGAACCGATTTACGTGCTCTATGTGTATCTCCTGAAATTCAATAATCGCTCTATCACCTGTGAAACACGTACACTCCAAAACTTAGTAGAAATTCAAATTATGAATTTTTTTTTGGTTTTATGATTTTATGGCGCTTGTGACACGTACATACAGCGTTTTGTTTTGTTTTGGGCCTAGGTGTTTCTGCGGGGCAAAACGTTTCTCTTGTGTCCAAGTTTGTATACCATATTCATATGGGGCAACAATTTTCCTGCTAAACGCGGGAAACGAACCGGAGAACCCGTAGTTGTGATTCCTGTACGAAACCCTTGCGCTACGGGTTTGTTTTACTTAGTTCATTTATAGAATTGAATAATAAACCCCGGTGAAAGAATTTGCAGTATAGGATTATGCCATACATCGAGAATGGGTTCAGCTGCAGACCTGGGGAGGGCTCATTCGATTCCTCATGGAAAGTTCCTCAAAAAAAGTCCAAATTTGGGCCGCCTTGGTTTTTTTAGGGATTTTACAAAACTTTGACAACCCTTACGTGGCAATTAAAATTAAGTGAGAGAGCTGGCTAAAGAATTGGGGCGTTGTCGGACCAATATGGATTTTTCCTGAAGATTTCAGATTTTTTGCTTCAGCCAAAACGTGCGTACGGCGTACGGTGGACGGACGGAAAAATTTGTATTGCAAAATTGGATTCTACACCCTTTGAAACGTAAACCATGGAATTTTCGGGGGGGGGGGGGGGTTAGAAATTTTTTCTTCAAGAGCGATTACAATGGTTTATTATTGAATAATAAACCAAAACAACGATGAACCTAGTACGTGTGGATGTACGATCGATTCAATTGAATCTCGATCTCAGTAACTATCATTGAAATGTGATAGTTTGGTTACTGCTTCGATTTCTGTTTGTTTATTACAAAAAACGAGGGATGCCTTCTACCTCTACTCAACCTCATCATGGTTGTGAATATCGTTTTTGAGGTCTCATGAACGATCTGTGACGTCATGGTTAATATGTAATTACCACAGGTCCCTAACTTTAAATTAAACATACTTCAGAACTGTGGTCGCTTCCCCTTCCTCTATAAGAGCTCTCGTGGTTTCCGAAGTTAGTAGATGAATCTCCCCACTTGTACATGGCGTGTTGGTCGTTTTAGGACAGAAAATTACCATGGTGGATCTTTGTGAAGATTTTAACTTGGATTAACACCTACACACAAACCGAATCCTAACGAGAAACTCATGCAGATGCCCAGTGCGACAAATTTAATTAGAAAATTGGTAAAAAAAAAAGGTTCAAAAGTTAAGGACTCCTAATATATAACCAAACCTCCATGGTTTTAATTTAGATTCCACATCAAGAATTTACCAATTACATTTTTTGAACAATGAAACAACCAATTTTAAACTCATTTGCGGATCTATTAAGGATGAGTGTTCATAGGAGTGGTTATTCATTCAACTTAGACGTTCGAAAGCTTTACTATTTCTGTATTAGATTGCCCTTCCCTGAAGATCTTGAAGACCTTGTAGTTATCGAATGTAATCTACGACAAATAATTAATACGTAAACATAAAGGCAGCTACTGAGAGGAAATTAACGAAACGATTACGCCTGTCTAGCAGGGTGTGTCAAACACCTTCCTCGTATAGTTCATCAAAACGATTTAGATAATAAATTTATTGTTAAATATAATCTTGGTGCGAAGGTTCAACGGACAAAAATGGCACGTGACTTGCTCTCTGTCATCAACTCCTTCAAGGGGTCAGTCAACATTAATTGCAGATCGGTCAGTTGACAGAAAAATTTGCTATCGATTTGAAATTTATTTTTGATTATTAAACGAAATTCCTCACAATACCTTCGAGATTCGACCGAGGTCGGACCACTGGAAGTGGGAGAAAAACAACAATAACGATCATAGGAACAGTGGTGTTTTTTCAAAAGTTGTTGATGTTCGGATATTTGAAATTTCAACACTTCGATTCGACCATTTAGGGATGGCTGAGATCCTCCTCCAACTAGACCCCAAATGTAATTTTAGGACGACGAGTGGACGTATTTTTAAATTCGATTTATAAACATCTTTAAACAACAAACTTTGAGGGGGTTTAACTTTTTTTAAATTTATTCATGTATTTTTTGCCGATTACAAAGGTTTGTTATTGAAAAGTCGAAATTTGTTGAGATGTCCAGTTTTTACTTAATAGTTTATTCCTTAAACATCATTATGGATGTTTATGGATGATTGATTAAGAGATTATTGACACATCCAGTAATCATATGGGAGTTTTGAGCAGAATTGTAAATTTTGATCCAGCAGTTTCGGAGAGAAGCTTCTTAACTGCGGTCGGAAGGATTCCTTTGTTAACTAGATTTTTCAAATCTACTTAAACCGTAAACGAATTAAATTTTTTCTTGGTCGATTACAAAAGTTTATTATTGAAATCAATAAACCATTACCTGTCATGATTCCAAAAGCTGTATTGCGTCATGTCGATAAAACTATAGTTTTTTGCTAAACCAACCACACCAATCGATTTAGCACAAAGTTTTCTATTATGAATGATGTAAAACTCGTTTGGCGCAAAGAATTGTGTCGTGGTCGAATATGATCGACGATATGGGCTAATAGTTGTTGATAACTCAGTGACTCCGAATATTGACAGTCCTGTAAGTGCGGGAGCGTGGCAATCAGCTACTGTTTTTACGAAGTTGCAGCGCTTCGAAGGATCGAACGATGTATCCTACGATCAAATTCACATTCAGTAAAAAGGTGATCAAAATAAGTTGTTAAGTCCTCACCCGAAAAGCTCGAATCAAACTGACGATACTTTGGGACGTACGCGAGTGCGAAGTAGTGAAATTAGTCAATGACCAACTCGTTAGGAAGTTCTCATCTGAGCGCCCTCGCCTCCCTATGCTGACCCCTGTCATTTCCAGAGACAAGTTTTGTTGAAGCTGTTTAGGTGCTGGTTCCCCCCCGGGGTGCAGAGTACAATGCGACCACTACAAGGAGTGTTCGGCGAACACCGATGGTCTAGTTGTAGCATAGCAACTGAACAGTTGGGAAAATGACAATGAGATGATATATTTATTTATTTTCCCTCAATAATACAGTTCGTAACCCAAAATGAAGGAAAAAAAGTGTCATAATCATCTAAAGAAAGACATTTTCATGGGACATTCATAATTTTCAAACTAAAAACTAATCCCCTGAATGAGCAAAAGCCCGCGAAAGGGAGATGAATCATCCATGTCCTTCATTCCGGGAATTTCCAGAAGATGACATGAAATTGCAGAATTATGAAGATGGAAAATTATGAATACATACTTGCTTACTTGAAGTTTCCAAATTTATTTGATTTCTGTAGCTAATATTACTCATATTTTTAGCGATTTTTCCAATAGTACGTCTGATGTAACACACTGAATAATGGATTTAATTAAGCGTTTCACGTGAAACCTACCGTATCAAGGGAGTTGTAACTTGTTAATTTTCCATCCCTAAATAAATCATCACTAGTCGTTGGAAAGCTTTAAGTTAATTACACGTCAGTCACACGTCAGTCACGTCGCACACTGTCAACTTGTCATGCATATTGTTTGTCAACATATATTAAACAAGTTGAAAGAAGTTTCTAATTTGACTATCTACTGCGTTGGAGGAACAAAATGCTTGCCTTTTACTCGTAGAAAGTAGCAGTTTGATAGGGGCAAGAGAAAAATGAGATGACGGACTGTTTCCCGTCAGCTGATTGAGCTAATCTCATCTAACCAGGTTATGATGTTGGACTTTTCCAGTTGTCAAAAGATAACTGTATATGTACTATCCATGATGGTCACTTATCTACTGCATTTCTTGTAAGCTCTCTTCAACTCCGTTCTTCTTGATCGTGGACCTCCTGATGAGGAAAGCTCTTGAAGGGAATAGGAGAGAAACTCAGTAACATTGTGATCTGAATAACGAAGGGATCCATAGGTACTTTACAGCATGATTTATGTCAGTCTTGAATTCAGTTGCTACATAAGACTTCGTCCTAAGGCAGCTTTGAATGAATACAGTTTTTTTTTTTTTTTTTATTACAACCTTCTGGGAGATTTCCCAAAGTGCCTACCTCCCAAATCAAAGTGTAGCCACGATTAAGAAGATAATGAAATGCAGATGTGCTTTTATTGACATTGAAATTCTCTTCTTTCTTGTAAATCCATCACCTGCAGCTTCTAGTGGTTTGACTACAAGGCTCATTCCTACACGAACATTCCTCATCATAAGCCCCTTCATATATCCTGTACTTTAATGGTATTTGTGACAAACCATGTTGAAGCATTTGGATTATTTTTATTTTTTAAATCCACTTTTATAGACGAAAATTATAAAATTCAATGTATTCAAAACTCACTGCAGGTATTGAGTATATGAATTGAAGTTTGGTAGAATCTTTCTCGAAGACCGAAGTAGGTCGATGCAAAGTTAATGTTTATGATTTAAAAGGATAGAGGGGAAATACGAGTAGCGCATCTTTCATCATCAGTCAATTCATCTGCAGCTCCTTGGTCAATATTGATATAAGGATCTTTTAGGCGAACTCGTGTCCAGGACAAAAGTTGGCGCTATCCGTCTTCCCTCCCTGCCACGGGCCGCGTAATAACGTTACAGACAATAGAAGAAAAACCCCCATATGAGTCTTGGAGAGTCTTATGAGGTTCTTTGGTCGGCTAAAAGGAGGAGAAAAAGAGGGGGTCGGAGTGGGGGGAAAGGGGAAATCCAGGGTAAGAGGAGCGAATCCGAGTGATGGCCTGAGGGGAGTAAATCCGATGTACTTTCCCCGCGGGAGAGATTGTGCGGCTGAGATGAGCCCGTCCGCCCGTTTGCCTCCCGAGTTGTGGCAGGTCAGGGAGGTGAGAATCTCGTACCTTCTACATTTCCGCCTTCACTCCATGAAATTCAAGAATATTTATCTACATTGATAAATTGATACTTTCTGTTCATGTAGGAATAAACAAATTATGTAATGAGTTGTGCACACTATCGGCTGAATTCGATTTTGCTGATTATGATGTATCAATTTCAATCATTATCCTTTGTAATTGACCAAAAAGAAAAACATTTAAACCTTTATACCGCCCATGGTGGCAAAATATAATCCCTCTTTTTAAGGCAGCTAGAGTACAATTATAAGGTTAGTTAGCGATGAGTTTACCCTGTGTAGGAGGGTTACCTATAACAGAAATAATAAACCTTTGAGTAACAGGTACCGGCATTTTTAATTAGATAACTAGAAGCTGATAATCAACTGAAGATTACCAGTGTTAAACTATTTCTGTATTCGGCAATCACTTCACGCAAATCAGTGTTCTATGTTTATTAGATGCATTTTATTGTGCATTATCTAAACTTGCCGCCTCACTCCTCCATACTTAGCATTTTTAAGCTAGTTGCCTTAGAAACAGCACCATATCATATTTCAGCACCTTAATACGATGTATTGATTAGAAAAGCAATTAGCAACCACATGATTGACTTCCAGGTGTCTCGAAAGAGCACCATTACAAATGCGATGATTCAACCCTCTTAAACATGATGTTCGTTTTTTAATTTGAAAATAAAATTGAAGGATTTTATTATTAGCACTTGAATAACCACTTTAGATGCAATCGATCTTCAACATAGACCGAGTTTGCGGAAGTCTGGACGGATTCCAGAAGTTCTAAATCGAAATACGGCGATTGGATATTCCCTCGATTCGTATGAAAATTGGTGATTTACGTAGAATTGAAAACACGGCGAATCCTTCAAGAAAAAGACGGTGCGGAGACGACTGATTAAAAAGGCTTGTTTCAGTTTCTCCGCGTCTTAACCCAATTGGTGGATTGGGGTTGACCCACCTCCCATCACCGCCCGACCCGTCCCCTTCATTGCCTCCACACCACTGAAGGCAAAATCCCATTAAAATGTCTTTCCAAAGTTAATTACTCCCACTCCCGGCCGACCCGCCTCCGCGCTGGGTTGTACCTTCCCTTGCGGAGGGCTCCTTTCACGGGATCCGCTTCCTCCGTTGAAAAATGTATGAAGGAGGCCGACTTTGAAACAGAGTAGCTTTCCAAGAGACCTAGGAAATGGAAAGAAGGGGCGGGAGAGTCTTTTAGCGGTCAAATTCTTAGCTGTCACTGTCGTTACCTGATTCGTTGATTCTTGAACCTATTTAGGTAGGAAAAGACACCTTTTGAACCGTCCCGAGCAATTTGACAGTACCTTATTGAAAAGTACCACTTACACATAACGACTAACGTTATAGTTATACAAACCGTTACCGGATAGTTTTATAGATAGATGAAAAAAAGATAGACAAACAAATAGATTTTGAATAAAGGAATAGTAAAGCACACTATAATGGTATTAGAAAGAAAAACGATTTTGGAAGGTATGTTGAAATACAACAAGCCCTGTAAATGGTCAAGAAAGGGACGTCGTGCATTTGGGAAAGGTAGAGTAGTTAGGTGGTTCGGTTGAACCAAGCGTAAGCAATATCTCAGATTATGTGAATAAGAAATTAATAACTTCCGACGACAGATTTGAAATATAAAGACATTATTTAAGCAAATTTTAAGCTATGGCCACGGCTTAAACATGTTAAAATAAGCATTTAAACAAAATTTCTTAATGGAAAACTGTTTTGAAGTATTTTGAAACACTCCTGGATTTGAACACTTTTTTATATGTATATGATAAACACACATATAGGTACGGGAAATAAACCTATGGTACCTTCCACAGGAAAGGTATCGATTGTACAAGTAATTTCTTTAGGAAATTGTTGTTAGTTTATTATTAGTTTAATACATACGCTCTATAAAAGAATATATATATAACTCGAGTACAAGGTTGTGATTAATTTAAACAAGGCATTTGGAAACATCTAAAAAGGATTTTAGATTTAGATAGGTACGTTGGGATTAGGGGCCTTAATAATCGGAGTTGTTTTAAATTCGTTGTTGACACGTTTACATATCGTCCCCACTATGACAAACTAGCGAATCTATTTTTCACTCTGACAAACTCGCGAAACTGCAAAACTAACGAGGCTACATTTACGACACGATTAGCTTTACTCAAGTTATGTCTACAATCTGTCAAAATTTCGCGTCAGTCGATTTCCCTATCCAGTTAGTTATGATTAAACGTGTATGTACGTGGAAAAATGTTCACAATGTAAAATTAACAAATCTGCAATTCTTTCGCTAGTTTGCTCTGACTTCGTCATTGTTTGCTCTGACAAACAAACGAATCTGGCGCTTTCCTTTGCCAGAGCAAACTATTTCGCACTCAGCAGTTTAGTTATAAGACTCCAATACGGGCAGCTGTCCTTTTTGATATCGCGAGGCACGTTTCCGGAAATTTTGTTCTGTTCCTTACCTTCTGCTTGATTCGATCTGTCTCATCTGACCTTTTAAACAAGCGTTTGAAAACTATGGATTTCAATTCAGGAGAGTGGCATTTTCGTCGGTAGGAAACAACAAGTAAACAGCCCTTGCCATTTCGAAAAGCTGGATGGTTTCTATTCTCAAGAAGTACTCCTAATTTATTTCTCGTGAGCACGGATTATGAAGAAAACTTCAATGATTATTTGTAAAGAAAGAATAGAGGCCGTCCTCTGGCAATGCAAGAGCCTCAAAAATCGTGCGACGCAAGATTACCGATTCACTCGCTAAAAAGAAGGATTTACAAAAACTTTGTCAATGCCAAGAATCTATCACGAATTTTATCACGGACTTACTGCATGCCGTGACACCGGATATTGTCTTCCAAAACCAGATATCAATAAACTGAACGACGAACCTGAAGATGCTTAATAGGATCGTTCCACGAAAGGATTACCATTTTCTTCATTTTATAAATATTTTAAATATTAAACTAGATTATTTAAAGTTTATTGACAACTATCCCTGTATATTTCTTTTCATTTAATTCAAGATCCTTAGTTTCCCGACAGTTCGACGACTTTTTACACATGATTGTTGTTATGACAGAATTTAAACTAAACCGAGTCACGCGAATCATCAGAGAGGAGATTTATTCTTGACATTAGGGGACTTGAAAAATTATATTGGGGCTCGTATTACATTTTTAATTTGAAGTCAAACATTGTTTATGCTCTCCTGAAAAATACGAATTACGCAGTTTCGCGAGTTTGTCAGAGTGATAGATGGGGACGATATAAGCTATCTATTTAGAACGCTAAATAACTTGAACCAAGAGATATATTGTTGCACATTCTGCCCGTTCGAAGCTACAAATAACATTTATCTGGTTTAGAAACATTTATGTAGTCAACTGATCCCTTCTTTCATTCGATGAAACTTCGTACCGAACAAATTAAATCTCTACGAAAAATTAAAAATGGTTCCCGACAAACGAAACCTCTTACCTATCAAATCGAAACCATGTGCCATCAAAATAATACGTCTTTTCGCTCTATGGAGCCTATTTTTCAAAAAATAAAAAATCTTGTTAAAATAACATTAAACTTGTTCGGACTGTCCAGAAAACAGCAACATTTCATCCCGAATTTTTACTAAGCAAGATACCATGTAGAACTGAAAATTAATTTCATTAAGTGTGTCCAGCAACTGCAACTTGTTTTGGGTGATTCTCAAACTACGGGCAATTTTCTGGTCCTGACATTTTAAAAATTCAAGGGTTTCTTTTCCTAGGTTCTTGGACGTTTATCACTTAATTGGCCTCTCTGGATGTCTTTCTGATGCCGTCATTCAAATCATCCCATTATTCTCCGCAAAATTCAAATTCGATTGAGTCATAACAATTGCGTGGCGGTTTTGGTCACGACAATGACAATTTTAGTATGTTTTCAGATGTTCTCGCTAGATCATGAAACACACCACCTACCGTTTAGGGCGACTGAAAGGTGTTCCCGCTTGCTTACCACCAAAACAAGAACTTCCTCGAATAGGTATCCTCGTTTTGTTCCTTCAGGAACACATTCTTTTTGGGCCATGACAATGCCTCTTGACTAAAGGGGCCTGAATATAGTGCAGTATTAGGACATTAAAAACTAGAACCAGGGGTTGAAAAAGCATTAACAGCTGCTCTTTAGATGTAACTAAAGACAAGAGAATTTTCATGTAATTTTAAATCTTAGGTAGAATATTTGAAAAACCTACTCGAAATTGAGAACCTCGATACAGTTGCAGGTCATGACAATGACAAATCAGGGTTTCTCAACCCTAAATACATGGAAATTATATTAGCTTCCGAGGGCTTTCTATTGGTTAATGCACTACTCAATTAATGTTTGCAAATAAGGGGGAAAAGTTTAAAGTCAGACGATCTTGAACGGCACAGCGTGCCATTTACACGAATTTTTCCGTAGTTTGAGAATCACCCTTTTACCATCTTCTTTACGACGAAGTTGGAGCAGTTCGGCGCGATGATTATTTCGACGATGAGAACTACGACTTCCTTGATATCATCATTCTGACTTTCTCAAGTAAGCCTGTGTCAACATATTTCATTTTAGAATACGTATTTTCCCCGCATTCGAGGACGGTGGGTATGGTGGCAGGTACTTTGGCGTCACGGGCAAAGCTTCAACTGTATGAAGGGAAACGGGACGCTGGATAAAGGATGAGCAAGCGATGCAAACAGTAATGATGAAAATAAGATGGACTTCCACAGGATGTCATATCGGTCAGCAATGTGGTTGACTTATGAGTTTTATTTGATTGGAACAAGGTAAAGAGGTATCTTTGACTGAAAGATGCTATATATTCGTCGGTGTATTTTTGATTCCGAGTTTAATAACACTACGATCGGGGTAGTTTTTTTTTTCTTCCACATTTTATGTAAGAGATTGCTTTCTCGCTGGCGGCAGGACGGATAAAAAGTAGCGTTTCACCGCTTTGTTAATGAATAGAGTGAAACAGTGAATCCATCAGAGAAGCGGTGATTACCGTTGAGTCACCCGAGCTTCCTTTGTGTTCTTGAAAAGGGTGAAAATTACTACGTTGAATATAAAGGTCAGATGATGGGGGATTAGGATGATAGAAGGGGGCGAATGGTGAAAGGAGGTGGTCACTTAGACACACATCATCCGATTTTTGCCTGACAGGAAAGTGGGGGTGTAGAACTTTTCTCACGGTGAAACCACAATGGGACAGATTCTGTAAATCTCTTTCGTTTTTTGAGTGGCGAATGACCGAAAAAAAAAAATTTGTGAAATTCTGTAAATCATCATACTTCAAATTTTTTGAATTCCGAAGAAACGTTTAGGAAATTTGAGTTTGAACGTGAATTCCGTTCCTGCCCGCAACTTAATGTACAAATCATTGAAATTTTCAAATAGTCTTTCAGGATGTTATAGCGAATATGAAATAGTTGTCCAAGATGGAGAGTAAAATGAAATAATTGGTTAATCAGTTTGAAATTAAAAAGTAGCAAGACCGACAACTTTGATGCGTACTCAATGGGTTGAAAAGTTTCAAAAATCTTAATCCGGGCAATCTTGAGAATTTATAAGAAATTTGAAAACTGTATGTCTGCTTGTTATAAATGGTTGGAGGTTCGTGTACGCACAAAAGTCACTATTGATATGTTTGTGATATAACTTGTAGAAAAGTGGTGCTTGGAACTGGAGAATGATCATGTTGAGAAAATGACGCTTAATGAACTTGACAGTTATGCATAAGCAGTGGAGTGAAGCACAGAAGCTAACAGCTAACGATGTGGTTGGAAGCGGCTGTTGGAAAATTATGACATTAATAGACCGTTCTCTCTCATCAACCTTTCGAGTTTGATCAAGATCTGACATAAGAGCATGTTATCGACTAGGACGTGCAAAAATTATGCAGGATAGATTTCACTTTTGTGAATGCGTAGAGAGATGAAGAATTGACCCGAAAGCAATAAATCTAATATCTTTCCATTTCCTACATAGATTCTCTCTTCATACATCCTTTGTAAACTTCATCAAAATCGGAAGAAAACTGTAGAAATTAAGCTTGTATAGCTTTTCAGACACAGTAAACAAACATTAAAACTGGCTGGAAACGAACATTGTTCAGAGTGGTCAATAACGTAAAAAGCGAGTGGAAACTTTCATTTTCCCTAAAAAAAACATTTCATTTCTGAAAAGTCATTTCATGTCAGTAAAGTTTTGAGGAAAAAGTTTAACGTTTCATTTTGTGTTGATCATATGGAAGAGGTCCATTGATTTGTGTATCATTATTTATTTATTAGGTGCTGCTACCGTAACTAAGCTTTAGCCCGTTGAATGAATATATAAGTGTAATGTTCGGTTATGAGGTAGTAAGTCATAATTTCCCTCTGATAATGAAAACAAAGGGTTGTTTTGAACAGACGGCTGGTTGCACAGTGTGTTTGCACCACAGGTTAACGAGATGAGGCACGTATGCGGTGTGACAATAACCTGGAAAAGCTCTGTCGTTAGGAACTCCATGATCGAAACTCCGTGAGTGGAGTTGAAAATATAGAGAAAACTGAGGAGGATTTGTGAACGTTTGTTGGCCCCCTCGGAGCGTATGGGCAAAACTCAGACGCCTGCATTCAGGCGTAAGTCACATTATCACCGTTGTACGAAAGTGTCAAATCCGAGGAGTTTCAGCAGAGCTGAGGTTCTGAATGAGTCCAAGGTTTTATTAGCGGAGATGTACGTGAGATAGTGATGACGACATGAATATGAGATCGCGGTCATTACCTGAAGGATGAGATTTACGTGATCATGAGCAAGAATAGAGGGATGACACACAATCTGAGACCCGAAGTTATGATTTGTGACAGAAATAGAGGCGATAAGCTGGGTTGGGAGTTCCCGCCGTATTTCGCAAGGTATAGATCTTGAACCTAATCTGTTCTGGATGAAAGGCATTTGATTTTTCGATTAAAGTGTTGTGTAAGCTAATATTCATACATTGGACATTAGTTAATGCAACCACAAGGAATTGTTGTTATAAAGATACTTTGTGTAAGCAATAAATATTCGTTCCTGAGTATATCGAACTTAATCTTAATATTATTACTAGTAGAAAAGCCCGTCGTCCAAAATACAACAGGTGCTAAATTGAAGACACCCTAATAGAAAATGCCATTAAATTTTGCACCATCACAGTAGAATAATGGACAAACTGAAGCCTAAATCCACTGATTGAGTCGTTTTTTCTACGATTAGAAGCCGAAAAAGCAACATTGATCTCATATTCGCATATTGGTGATTGAAAATTGAATTTGGCAGAGAAAAGCACATTTTTGTCTCACATGTCCCTTACAGTCTTGGTGCACCCCCGTGGTTTCAGGGCAGGAGCCGCCACTGAAGTACACTATACTCGATATATTATAAACTCAAAAATAGCTCATCTACTTCTCCAAATTACTAAGAAGACCGTCTTATCAGTTGCATGTTTTTTGCCACCAAAGAGCGAATGTAACATTGTACTTTAAACAGTGGCCGCATTTGCAGTTGTTCACTAGCCGTCTTCGGATCACCGGTCTTCGGATTTTTTTGAGGTATACCCCTAATCCAGCGAAAGGTAAATAATCGGTTATTGGTTCTTCCAAACTCAACTTTGGTTTGCATTGATTTATACGTTTTGTTAATTGTACACAATCACTATCCGCAAATTAAAAAAAAGGCAAAATAATAATGTGTTACTATAGATGGTGAAAGTGATTGTCAGGGATTCTACTGATCGACTAACTAAGGTGGTTAGTTGAAGGAGCAACAGAAAATGTTCCGCTGGATATCGGGAATACTGCAGTTCTCAAGCCACTGTTAGCCGTAGTTATAGAATATGTTAGCGGGTGGTACAGCTGAACTGCAACGATCAAGCATAATTCCGGGGGCGTAAACAGTAATTCAAATTTGGGTAAACAGATTGGGTTATATTCAGAGTCGATGATTCAGTAATGGGTCAATACATTAGTAGAGTTATTAGTAGAGTATAATGATATGAAGAGGTGGTGGTTCCGTTTCCATTAAACCGAGAATGGTGAAGTTATAGAGGACCTTTGCGAATCAAGCCTTCCAACCTCCAAGAGCCCCAGCGTAATTAGGGATAATTGCTTGGCACTCCAATTACTTTTTGTAGACGCAGTCTATATTCATATTACATGCAAAATTAAATTAGTTAGGAAAGACGAAATCAGAATTGGAAATAGAGAAGGCAAGTATGTCCATTGGCAGTGAAGCCCCCTTTCACCTGTCACGGCCTTCCGATTGTTCAGTTTTAAGATCCCACGAATTTGGAAACGTAACCAACAAAATTTTGAGATGGAAAGAGTGAAACTGTTTTCTCTGTATTGTATTTTTGTTATTCCGTTTGACTAACCTTCCCTTTTACATGTTCGATGGATTAATTATCGCAGCAAGTTAGCCAATTTATAAACAATCTTCGTATCTGGCAATTTTCTTTCAACTCCCCTGTTGTCTGCTTGCCAAGTACGAATATACTTCGAGCTCCACATTTCATCATCATCAGCGTTCGTCTTTCTGCTTGTAATAAGTCTCCCAAGCCCTGACATAATTTCAAGTACGCTTTTTCCAACTAACCTAGTACAGCTTGGCAAAATCCTACGTTCTACAACCCTTTTTTCTATGTGGAGTAACTTCGGACTCAGCGTTTTTAAAAGGCGCCCTGACTAGCCGAGGGATAATTATTAAACTGCAAACTCGCGGCTCTAGGGACCACATCCATCGTCCTTGTCTCCTCTCAGATAACCGTGTTTACAGTGTTTTTTTCTTTTTTTTTTCGTGAAGACCTTTTAACCTTCTAAATGTTCTCCCACGTTTGAGCATCCCGATTCGCTTCAGGCTACACTCCAGCGGTTTTACGTGATGTATCAAGAAGAAAAATTATGCCTCCATATAACTACCGAAATAAGCTCCATATAGTGTACGTGTTACTTTGCCACTGGACTACTTGAGAATTGCTCCAATTGAATGACAATTCAGCGTAAATATAGCATACATTTTGATGACATGAACCTTTAGGACCTACCTATGGAGCAAGGCAATTTGAGAACTCCAAGTAGGACTGATCCAGAGGTAGTGGGACAAGCAAACAGAAAAATATAACTGAATGTAAATCCGCTTTAGACCATTCTTCGACTGAAACGAAACCCCAAGAATCCGTCTTAGTGGAAATTTGTTCAACTATGCCCCATCTTCAATTCTTGGTAGATTTCCATCATTCATATTTTTTTAGATCCTACTTTTACTCTAGTGATAGAAACCTCGGTTTTTAAAGCAGAAGAGAGGAATTGGATTATTTTACTGATTTTTTTTTTTTTTTTTAAATTCATTTAAAGCAGAAGAGAGGAATTGGATTATTTCACTGATTTTTTTTTCATTCTACTCAAAAAAAAGTCGGGTTGAGCAAAAATTTAGTTTATTAAGGCACTTGACTAAATTGGTTTACGTAGTCGTAGTTTTTAGCCTGTATAAGTAAAAAACAATAACCTTTTGTCTTGAGAACGTTTTTTAACTATTGTCTTCAAACTCCTTGACATTTGATCAAACACCTAAGAGTTTGACAAATGTTTTTTAATTAACTGGCCACAACTGTTTTTTCCACTTGATTGACAGTGCAGTGTTTGCAAAATTACTACGCATTTTTTCCATGTGAGTTCAATTTGAGTGCGCATCTGCGCTCAACAAGAACAAGTTGTTTCACGGCATGGATTTCTGCGAAAGTTATACTACGATCAGGGTGGAAATTCTCATTCAGAGTCGACGTGCAAGATGATTAAACAATTAGGGGTGCACCACCCTTACAGCTTACTGCTTTGACTGGAGTTCTAAAACTAGTCCCGGCCATCAAGGAGACTGGGACCAGCAACTCCCATCGTTAGCTTACAGGTACTCTGATCATGTGTCTTCCTATTTGGGTGAAACCTCACGTTGCGATTAGACATCTTGTTCGGTGGAACACCAGAAGGAAAGAAAATCTAGAAGTATGCTGCCACTCTTAAGAATCGGCAAGCTGAAGAGTCATCCAACGGCTCGGATAACATTAAGTGCAGTATTCGCAGTCATTATCCAAAGTTAAGTAGAATGTCGAATGGGCCCTAGAGCGACGTCACATACTCAACCTAAACACAGTCGTCCTCTCAGAGTAGTTGATCTGGTAGTTACTCGAGTAGTTACTCGGCGTGATATTCAGGGATCGAATTCTTCGTTGAGTTGAGGTCTAGCCACTACTCGAAAGTGGCAAAATGTCAATGAGGGACGGGAGGTTCAACACATTGTTTTTGAAAAGAGGCGTACAACCATGGATTATCATTTCCAATAAGACCATTATTTTCAGCGGGGGAACTGGAAGGATGAAAATTGTTAGGATGCAGTAGACACTGGCGAAGTGGTGAAGTGGTGTTCAGGGATGACAGTAATCCCACGGAATGTTTCCAAGACAGAGAGTGTAAGGAGAGATTCCTCTTCCAAAAGAAACAGTCACGCTCAGACAATTATCTTCGGTCAAAACAACAATCCCTCCGATAGCAACCAGGGATAACTGACTCCATCTCAGCTGACCCTTCTCTTGGCACTACAATTATCCCATCATCATCATCCCATCGTGGCCATTTCTGATCGAGCATGTTGTGTGGTTCATTTTCATGGTCTTTCCTGGTGTGTTTTACCATTTATCGTACAATGGAGGTCGGGCTAAGAACACCAGAAATTCAAAAGTTTGACTTTAGGTGAATGTACAAAACAACCTAATACAGGTAGCTGAATGAACTATTTAAATAAGTTCCACATTAGTGGCCCCATTTTTAAAACGAGCGTTCTCCTCACTAAACCGTACTTTTTTAGTTTTAAAAATAGGATTTGGAACCATTAGACTCCTCTCGTTCAAGTACCAAAAAGTAAAAAAAGAAAAACAACGCAATGGTTTTTATAGAATACAAAAAAGAGTAATGAAGCTTGACCCTCCTCACTTTCTATAAGTGTCGAGTTGTTTCAAGAAACAGGTAGAATTATTTTTCTGTTTTGATTGGTTATCTGGATACACCATCTCAGAAATAAATAAAAAATACCCTACATCAATCCTTCCAGTAAACTATGAATTATTTTGACAGACAGATAGGAACCATGAGTGTTTGAATAGCAGCATTCGTCTTTGGCCGAAATATGATAATTGAGATTTTAAATAGTTGAACTAGAAAATGATGATGAGTGGTAATTACCTATAGGAATACTATCACGTCTTAACCACCCATGTGTCACAGATTCTTTATGTTACCATTTTTTGTGGAGGGTAGTGCTAAAAAAATGCTTGTTTAGCATATGGAAATCCTAGAAAACTTTTCCAAGCGTATCCAGTAAGTTGAATCAGTATTGATTCAAATAAAGTTTGTGGAAATTCTCCCTCATACCCAGCGAAACAGGAAAAGTGCGCACTAATTTGTGTGCATTCTGTTTGATATGTCAAACCATTCATACTACTGCTCAAGCCTGCGGAAAATCTCGTGTACTTGCACTTATCGCGTAGTTGAGAAATTGCTCAGCTTACACGCTGAATACCGAGATCATAGTCCAGAGCTCATGTGCTGAGAGTAACTTCTCAACGGAGTTGTTATTCAAGTCTGCTCGAGTCATGACTACGAATGCCACCATTAAGCTCAGAATCGAGGCTTCCAAGGGAAAATACGATAACACGTGAAATTATTCTCGATGAAATTGTGGAAACACGTGTCAAGAAAAACACAAAAGTTTGTTGAAAGAAAACGAGACAACCTAACTCGTCGATAACCTTCGAAGTCGATTAAACACTATAACTCTGTTTCAATTTTCGTGGATATAGACTACGTTTTATTCAACACACTCTGCGTTTTTCTAGATACGATAAGTCTGGCTCAACAAACCAACGCCGTATTCGCGGTAGGAACTCAAAGCCGATGTACCCCCGTGAAAGATTCTACGACATTGTAAAGAAGCTTAATGACGTCAAGGTTCGCCTCCAGGAACGGTGAAGTAACCACGGAAGATACAAAGAATTTCACATTGACCAATTTACACCCTGCCGTAGAAGGGGAGATGTATGTGAAACCTGGGAACACTAAGTCTTAACAAAACTGTTGTGAGATCGGCAACTCACAACAAATTAAGAGACATCTGACTACTTTCGTTTGAATCTGCTTGAATTAAGTTGATTTGAATATTACTCGTATAGTTGAATTTCGCTGATTCGTCTGTTCTCACTGATTCTTTGCTCTCGTACTCCTATAGGGGGATGTAATTTGGCTGTAGATGTGGTGGAAATAGAGTGGAAATTCCTATTCCTTTTCTGGAAACCTGTTGATCGGCGGCACGCTTGCCGCGATACCCTGGACGTTTTCATTTTGTTGGAAATAGCCACCTCTCTTCTTTCCGCGATATCGACGGAGTTGTACGACAAGTGCCGATAATGGTTGGATGGCGTAAAAGGGGAGAAACGAATTGTGAAAGTGAAAAAGACTAACCGGTTGTTGTGGTCAAATGATTTCAACGGAACACCTGCAGTTGAGGCCTGGCCGGGAGTTGCAGTGGAAATCGATCGACGTCCGTCTCGGAGGAAATTAACGAAGTGTTGGTTGAACAAGTGGCCTTTTGCACTGCAAAACTCCTTTAAGATAGGTACTCTAATTTCAACTATGGTAGAGCAGAGTAAGTTGCAGCTTTCGATTTATTCTTTTCCAACTTATGCAAACCATTGTTGAAAATATTCCCCCCTCACTGAAAGGGTTATTGAAGGAAATTGCTGGGTAATGGAATATTTTGATTGGTAATTCGTGAAAAGGTGTAAAGAGCGTAAATACCTATGATTAATCATCCACCTAAATTGCTCACTTTTAACTTGATTTATACGATTTTGTGTCAAATAAAAAAAAGGTTATTGTTTTATTTCGCTTCTTCAACTTCCATTATCCTTTTTGGCCTAAAAAGATGTTAGAAGGAAAGGAAGGAAAAGTGGTTTTATGAGAAGCAAAAATATTTTGTCAATTACTCAACCTAAATTTACATTTCTTGTAAACATTTTGTCCCTCCCTAATTCATTGTAGTTTCGGGATATTTTTTGGTTTCCAGATCATTACCCCAAAGATAAATTTGACTTTTTACACGAGGTTTTGATGATTTTTTCAAGGATTGGGATGAATGTTTTCAGATAAGGGAATTTCATTGAAGGGTCAGTTTTTGTATGGAATCAAGCGTGGAGCCCGAATCTATAATAAAAAAATGGAGGTTTCGATTTGAAACAGCAAGTTTACTATGTGGTCATATCAAGAGCCTTGTCAAAAAAACAGAACAATTTCAAAAACTTTTCCTTTTGTGTCCAACAATAACGATTCTAGCTCACCTCTGCCAAACAAAGTCTCTTTAGATACCCTGTATGTTGAACCGCTTCAATTGGAAGCAATTTAACGCGATGTGAGTTCAGATGGTTCTTTTCGACTATTACAAAACCAGCTGTATTAAAATAGATAGATAAGATACTGAAACTTAGAAATTAATCACTTGCCACTAAGCATTATGTTTTCTTATTGAATTACAACATAAATTCATTTTATAGGAGGTGTGATTTCATGGAGTTAATGCAACAAATTAAAAATAGAGAATAACGTGACAGGGTTGTTTTTCTCGAAAGTCGAAGAAGTCATAATATTCCCGATGAAAATATGCTTTTGTAATGTTTCGTAAATCGGTTCTCAATCTTGTATAAGATATTTACAGAAAAAAATAGTTTTGGTGGTTCGTAGTCAAATTTTGTTTGATCCTTCTACTTATTGTGAAAGTTAAATCGTTTGCGTAACCAATGAGGTTTGTTCCTCGGTGTCACGAGCTTATTTACCTCATTTTTGGTTGCTTCCGAACAAAACTGTGGGGTTCACCATTCAGAATACATTACATCAAGTTTTCTAAAATCCGCCTCATCTTCCGCTCCCTTGAAAACTTTGGCAATACAACTGGAGTAGGTGCGTTGTAAGGTGAGGCTCAAGGGCTCTAGGCTCAAACTCTAAACTCTTTACAGAAAACGAACCCTTCGAACTTCCTCGTCCCGAACCGACCGCGGGAGCAGACTAAAGTAGGTGTAGACTAAAGTATGTAAAGGTAGGCAACGGGGTACACGGTTCACGCATTATAATAATCATCTTCAGCTGAGTCTGCTCTCATTCAACTCCGTCCTGATGGATCCGACGCAAACCGGTACTTTCCACTCTCCTCCTACAGCCATGCCCGTTATTTTTCTGATACCTTTATTTCGTATACAATCCGCTAATTATAAGACTAAAATTTGACTGAACAAGCACTTGTGTTCGGTACGGACGAATTGGTGGAGATCCTTGGCTGGATGAGTTGGGAGCATTGAGGGAACTTCGGTTTGGATTGCACATCAACTACTTCTACCCGTGGCTCCTCAGCTATTCCAATTCCTACTAGTCCTTCATGAAATCATTCTCGTTTCTACTCTCGCCCCTCTCTGATTAACCGTAGTCTCAACTATCCCATGCTTATATCCAAAGTGCACGTTTTCCAGTATCTTACATTCGCGGATTCGTGGAAATCCATTTCACTTAAATCCTACTTTATATCGAACCATTCCAACTACAGATTGGCTGCTGGATGTCTGGGGGGACCCCCAGCAACAAGAAAGACTGCGAGGATCAGGTCAGAATAATCATGGAGTCCCTTCATTCTTCTATGTACCAAAGTACAAATACTATACACGTTAAACCTCTCCAAAGTTCCACACTTCGGGGCCTTCACTTATTTATTCCCGGAGAATGTTTATTTGGGACCATTCCAATTCACCAGTTAAACCCAGGGAATTCTCTACAGGATTCTACAGTCGACCTAACTAACCACCAAATTAATACGGTCTACTAACACATCCCCAACAACTTCTTTGCCACATCTTCCCATTACCAAGGATTTAGTTATATTTGCCGAATAAACTGCATATATACAGATTACGAAAGTTCCATTATTATTAAATCAAATAATAAACCAAAAAGTCCTAAAGTTTTCATGTTTAAGCAAGTTTTAATTCGATGTAGTGCCAAAGGAAGAAAAGTTTTTTAAATCCACTTCTATTTCGTATTTTACAACTCAAAGTTTGTGAAACTATCATTTATGGGCTCAATGGATATTTTCAACAATCATGAGAGTTATTCTATACCAGCTAAAACAGACAATATCTTGATAATTTCACGTCAATCACAAATATTGGTATTTTGAAAGATAACTCCTCAAAAAAATATGAAGTAACATGGTTTTTAAAAACGCATTTCCATTTTTTATTTAATCTTTACAATCAATTATAGACAAGGTAGAATACAATGGGTCGTCACGTTCGTGATCTGAGAAAAGTGTAGTTAAGTTCTTCCTTGAACATTATAAACAATTTTTATCATGAAATTCAACATACTATTTAATGCAGATTCTAATATTATTTTCAGAATAATCCTTTCAAAATTTTAATACCTCAAACTTAAATACAGGTTGATTTTTCGACTATTCGGAAAGGCACGCTAAACGGTAGGTTATATTAGTGTGATACAATTCAACTCTGTATCTTCAGAGACTTAGCGAAACTATGAACAGCGGCAATAAGCTTTTAATCAATCCATTAATTCAGCGATCAAGTTTTCCAGAACTTTCAAACTTACTCGGAAGTGATTTGGAACTCCTTCAGGAGCATCCTAAACCAGACAAATTTAGAACGAGTATTCAGCTCAATGCTTTTAATTAATTGAAATTGATTCCACTTGAACGGAAGAGGGTTTTTTTATACTGATAAAAAAATACAAAGAGAGAAAAAGCTGTAAATGACAAATGAAAAAGTTTTTTTGAATGTGAAATCAAATCAAACTTTATATTTAGTCCGCCAAAAGACAAACTAATTAATGTCCGAATTTCTTTCGTACTTGTTACATAGACCATGAATATCCAAATAAAACATTGATTAAAACCATGTTCATGTTTCATTCATATATCAAGGGCTAAACTACTTACTTAATATAAAGAATGAAATTCCAAGGCCATAATAGAATGTTAAAAAGTAACAACAAAACGATGTCGATAGTGTTGGTACAAAAGGATCGCTACAAAGTTACTTATATTACAAAAATCCAAAGTACCGTAAGTAAATGCTTACAAATACCTTGGGATGACATTAGACGAGAGACTTAGATGGAAGGAGTATGTGAAGAAAAAACGTCTTGTTAAGTGATGCGTGCATTTTTTATACTATCCGTTTTTAAATCTTCTATAATCCGTTTATGACAGAAGAGAGAAAAACTAAATCACCCCTTCCATTCCCCTCCTTTCATAATGAGATTTTAAAGTGAAATGAGTCTCTCAAATATACCAAGGTATTAATGTAACGCTCCTGTGAATGGTTTTTGTATGATCACACTTATCAACTTTATTATAAACAGTTTTGAATAAGGAAAATTGCACGAGAATGAGCTGGGAAATTTTAGTAAATCACCCCTTCCATTCCCCTCCTTTCATAATGAGATTTTAAAGTGAAATGAGTCTCTCAAATATCATAAAACAAGAACAAGTATTAATGTAACGTCAACTTGAATAAAATTCTCAGATTGACGAAAAACGGTTGAAAACTCACAGACAAAATTTATCAACATTATTATAAACAGTTTTGAATATTTCTTTACACATAGGCCACATTCTGGATTGAACAAAAAATTGCACGAAAATAGGCTGGGAAATTTTAGTAGGCATGAGAATCGGTTTACTGCACAAAAGCGAAAGAAAAAAAATACGACTACGATTTATTACTATTACGCCAACCATTCATCCATTTCTTAATTAAATTAGAAAGATTTGAAGTATGTTTCCTAATAAATATCCCAATTTCACTGGACTAGAATTAGTGTTGAACAAAGAAAAAGTTTTCAAATCAATAAAATAGTTAAGAAATAACAATTTATCATTATCACACAAGAACAAGAAATAGAAAGGCGTGGGCTGGTACCCCCACTCCCCCTTCTGCCAGCAAAAGCATTTTCCAAGATTGGTTGCTCAACTTGAATAAAATTCCGAATCAGATCCAAATTAGAATGACGAAAAACGGTTGAAAACTTTAATCTGAGCAGACAAAATTTAGTATTCGAGAATGGCTGTTAAACCCTGTTAAATTCCATCCTTCCGTCGTTCGTCGAGAAATTTGAAATTTCCAAAGTTTGGTACACAACGAGAGTAAAATTGGGAGGCAATTTAGAATTTTAGCTTCCATAAAATTGATCGCAGACACACAGCACTCATCGATTTTTTCATAGATCCGGTCTTATAATGGTTCGAAATGGTAGGTCTCTACACATCCCGCAAGGTAAAACAACAAATTAAGGGGGGGGGGGGCTAAAATTGACGAATGAACCGAAAAACATGAAGAACCAAACATGCTGTGCTGAAAAGATTCTATGATTCAGAATACAAATCAAAATCGAAATATGAATGGAAGAAATCTTATGACTCAATTGTAATTGAAAAAAAAAAAATGTTCTGATGAAGTAAAGGAAGCATTCAAGTTATACATAATAATTATGTATACAATTATTGTTCAAGACAGCAATATAAAATTTTGTAGACTGTTCCTACGTAGAGGGGTGACGGAAATGTTGAGCTCCGAGGCAGAATGGTGAGTTCCGACGGGTGAAGGGTGTCGTGCATTTTTGATGGATGGCGCTAAAAGGTCCTTAAGTTGTTTTCACTTTGTTCTCCGCGATTAAGCTCTCCAAGATAACAAGCGCGTTTCTGTAGTTTACGTCTTAAAGATGCGAACTGTCCAAGAAAATAAAGGGACGTCAGAGTCGCAAATTCAAGACGAATGGTTCAACTTTTCGGACAACCTGCCCGGTACGATGAAGTAGGCGGAAAGACAGTACTTTGTTGGTTATTATTTGGTCAAATTGTTCCTTCCCCAGTATTCCGCCATTTTTATTGAAATACAAAGAATCAACTGTTTTCTGAAAGTCCTTGTTTCAAATTGTTGTTTATTTCATGAATCCACGTGTACGAGTACTATCATTGATTGAAGGGATGTAGCGTGCATGGAATATCTTTTGTAACCTCATGAATTTTAACCAATAACGTACAGAAAGCAACAAACATTAAAACGACGGAGGTTTTGAAGTGTGGTATGGTGTGGGAGGATTTAGAAAATGTTGATTCAGTAGTTGTTACACGGGAGCTGTCCATGAAGAAAATTGGAAGTTGTGATTTACTTAGTTGTAATTCCCTTGAAATCTGTGTTTTTTTTGTCAAGATTATATTTACTCATGCACATAAAATCAGTGATTATATCATCATTGAATTGCCTAACCCGAATAGACCTAGATAATTAGCAAGATTTAATTTGATCCTTCAGTCATGGGACGAAAATTAGTGAGGTAGGCAGGTCTAAACATAATGCGCTGGAACAGATCTCTCCGGAACTTCAATCCCTATGTCATCAATCCATCCACTTGTCAAATAACACATTGTTTGGAAAAACTATTGAGTATTTAGAGGAGAGTCTATGATTGAGCATCAAGTCATACAACCGCTTGGACAACCCCAGAAATGGCACGGCGCTAGCGTTCCACTAAAAACGCACGACCGAGGGGTCGTGAGTGTTGAGTAGCCCCTCAGCCCCTGATCCACTGAATCAGTTTCCACAATTCGTAAGTCTTCTACCCACCATTGACGAAAATTACCTACTAGGGGTTCCAAATATTAAGAATATGATTCATCATGTATAGAGTTGACCGGCACTGACTTCAAAAAGATGAAGAAGAAACAACGAACTTTGTTAATAAAGTCCCCACCCGGAAGGTAACAAAGATACCAGTAAGTGGATAATGGCATAATCCACTCTTTTTTGCACTTCAAAGGTTGTGTTCGAAGGATCACCTCGCCAGAGATGGAGATGCAAAGGTATTTATACGCTATTCCTGTGATTTTAATTGTCTACTATCTTTCCCTTTTAAGGCTCATAATAGTGTATCAGAATAGTTGCTCAAAAAAGCTTGTGTTTAAGAATATTCAAACTTCTATAGGCTGTGAAATACCAGTCCTGGACTCCCAAAGTCTTCTTTTTTTGGGGTTTGTAGTTTTTACTAATACACTTTCAGAATACTTGCACAGAGCAAGATTTTTGATGATTTCATAGGGACAGTCCACAGTTTCTGTGAATCGCGTTTTTTTTTTTTTTTTTTTTTTTTTTTTAGATATGGGCGAGAAATTCCTCGAAAATAATAAGGTTAATTGGATAGAGGTTGAAATTGATCAAATGGTGAAAATTGGTACTCTGGGTGACGATAGCTTCAATGGAATGGTAAGGAAATGTTTTTGTTATTTCCTTTTAATACCTACCGTAACGACTGTCTACGAAGAATAAATTTATGTTTAGTCCCTATGATTAGATTTGACTTTCAATCTAACTTCGATCCCTTTTTTTATATTTGCCTTAGTTTCATTGATTTTACTAGCTGATTACTATTATTATTGGTTCAATTTGATGCGATTGAGCTTCATTTCTTAAGGTACCGTAACGCAGCTCTGCTTCCTGGGTTCTAAAGGGTGCGGCAAAGCCGATTAACGAGTTTCGAAGAATCATTGCTCGGGCTTTGGTCGGGGCAGGTAGATGCGAAAGGTCTTTTCGTGTTCCTTAAGGTCTGTAGTTGGCACACGATTTGGAGCAGAATGCATCGGGGTTTTTTCGTTCATACGTTTCACGAAAATAACCGTTCTGTGATCTCGAACCAACGGGCGTTTCAGCGCCATTTCAACATTGCTGCCAACGTTTTGCCCCTTCTGCTAACACAATCAAAAATTGTTCTCGCCAACCTCAGGAAACAGGAAGTACATGACGAGGACGAGGACATGGACAACTGAGAACGGTAAGAACACCCGAAAATGTGCAGGCTGTTCTAGTAGTAGTTGAGCTGTCACCGTAACTTCCCAGCGTTGTATCGATGTTGGAAACCTTCCGACATCCTGAACTGGAAGAGCTTGCTGAAGAAGACGATTTGGGTGACATCTGGATGGGGCTACACACAGCTCGAATTTCAGAATGTAAACAATGGAAACAATCATGATTCCGGGGCGACTGGCCACTCTGAGAGAGGACGTGGGGTGTCCAGCGCGCTCACCTGATTTGAGCATCTCTGACTTCTTTCTTTGGGTTACCTTAGGTCTTTAAACATCGTCCACACACCTTGCTATAATCCAAACAGCGAATAACCGAAGAAATCCGGGCCATACTCGAAAACTTCTACTATCGGCTACATCAGCTTATCGCTGCTGACGGCCATCTTCTTCAACTCTTCAAAAAATTAGGGCTTTTTAACCTTGAAATTGAGTAAAAATTTGGATCCACGTGGACGTTGTCATAATCAGCTCAAATTGCCATTGGGAAATCTCGAGTGTGGGCTCACTTGTCTGGCACATGTTCGTTACATTAGTGACACCTCTTTGTTATCCAAACTAATTAATAGTCGATAGATAGTCCGACTCTCCTTGCAAATATTCAATTGTTGGTGCCTCCTGAAGTATCTTGATCGAATGCTTAGTTTTATGACAAGTCCTCATACCATCATCCTACGAGTCATCTGCCACGTGAGGTTAGAATGATTCGTGATCGATCGCCATTCATCGTCTTTTTTGCTGACTCGATTGCTCAAATTAGAAAGCAAATGTTGGCTGCCCGTTCCCAATGAAATTAATGCGAATCTCGTGAGTGTTCTCTAATATTTTTAAGTTTTGCATATATCATTACGGTAATAGTTAATATGTTTCTACTGTCACTAAATGTCACTCTCTGATGTTTGAGAAGACGTCATCATTCGGTTCGTATCATTTTCTCAGTATATTGCACTTAGGTATACCTATTATAAACTGATAATTACATGAATAATAAATTATACCAACTACAGACAATGCTGTCATCATACAAAAGTATAGGGAGATTTGAGTTGAAAACCGGTGTACTGTTATTGTTAACTGAGAGGTTATACCTTCCAAAAATTTTATTTTAGAGAATACACAGAATACACATTAATGAGTCCTGTGGTTGGAATGTGAAATTTTATTAATGGTAAACAAGGAAATTCTTCAAATCAAGTAACTGATCAAGGTGGATAAGCAAGGCGTAATTCTATTCTACGCATTGGGGATATACATCATTTCAAATGTCAGCATCGTTTGGTAAAAATGAGAGAAATTTTACCAAACGGTTTACTCAGCTGATCAGGGTGATTTTGCACTTGTACTTCTATCCTTCAAGTCTTGGAGAGACTCTGTCCAAATAGCAGCATCAAGGGGCAATTAGGAGAGAAATCGCGGGGCTCGTTTCCTCACGTTGCATTCCACGTGTTCTAGAAAGTATCGGTACTGTGTTTCAGAATTATATGGCGATTAGGAGAAAAATTACCCACATACTCAAATCAGCTGGTAATGTAGATTTCCCAAATTGTAATAATATCGTAATTAGTGCCCGAAAGAGACAAATGATTGATGTAGTAGTGCTCAAATTAACGCCATCTTAAACGCGATGACCCGATAAAACGATTTCCTCTTAGCCGGAAATTCAAACCCTGACCCTCCTAGTCCCCTCCATCTTTTCCCCATTAAACAAAGTTACCACCGGAAATAAACAGAGATGTCGCTCAAGGTAGGAAATATTTCTCTGTCAAAACAAGAAAATTTATCCGAGTTGATTTGACATGCTACTTCCTCCCTTGTAATGTACGATCCCACACCACCCCCTTTGAAAGATGGGATGCTATCGCATTGCCTCGAGTCTGGATCCATTATTTCATTTATTCTGCTGGTTTCAAGGAGAGTTGATTATTCTGTATAGAGGAGAGATGCTGGTTTTGTTTGAGCAAGTTCTCGAAGAGCGAGGAGACTCCTTACATAATTGAAATTCTCGAAGGAAGATTATAGTTACGTTACGATTTGGTTCAGTGCAACAAACTTTATTACTTATTGCTGTACGTTTGTAATGGTGAACGTCAATGCAATATTCTTGTAAGGTTTCTTTCTCGGAAGATCCAGTAAAGGATTCGATCGAATTTAACTTCAATGCAGAAGATAAATGTAGCATCACGACAATAGTAGTTCAATTTTTGGGTGTAGTCAGATTTGTTTTCTGTTCTTTCCACGCTTTTTTTGTCTTCAAATCTTTCGCTACTCTTTTCAAAAAGACAACTGTCAATCTTTGTAGCCTCTCGCAGTCTCCCATATTTAGCGATCCATCTGAATACTTTTCAGTTTCGATCGTCCCCTTTTTCCATGTGACACAACACTCTTCAGCTGACGATCAAATGTAATGGCCTTTATCACAAGATCATTAAAACAATGGTTCGTTCGTTTCATCAGTCCATTCGCATTATGAAAAGCTCAGTTTCTGTAAACTGTTCTCGCTGCTGTGAAATTGTGATACGGAAAAGAAATAATCATTCGGAGGTGTTCCGAACTATCAGCTAAAGAATTTCCTTTGCCAACTATCACAGAATGAGTTGTACAGGTCCCTGGGTGTCCCCCTTAACTGCTCTCTTCACCTACTCTTGGATACAACCTATGTTCTACGAACCTGAACGGAAAACCTGCTACGGACAGATCGTGAAAATGCTTTTCACCTATTTTTCCAGTAGTGGATGTTGGGTTAGATGCTTTCACAACTGTAAGTCCCTCGCAGTAAAACCAAGACAACATTGTGATCAACATACTCTATTTGCGGGAGAAACGACTTAAAAACTCAAGATACGAATCAATCGAAAAATGAATTGTTTGATCAAGCTGTTGAATGAAAAACTCACTGAATTAAGTGGTCTAGCTTTTTTTAGAGTGTTAACCCATTCCTTCTACAATCTTAGTCACTACACGTTTTTAACAAAATTTTGAAGAGCGATTTCAAGTTTAATGGTCTCGATAAATTAAATAATGAAATTCGTCAATAATCAACCGATTTTAATACATTAATTAAAAACGCATGCTCAATTTTTTGTATTTTTGTTTAAGAAACGTGGTTATTACCCAGTTGGATGGATTTGAGAGTGTTTGTATTCATGTTCTCGTGGGGAGCTAAGTCGAAATAGACCCTAACTCATAAATTCATGGGAGGTGATTTTTCATTACGGGTAGGGTTAAGTCGTAGTACGGTTCAAAAATGTGTCCTAAAAACTCCTAGTAAAAATCTGAATATAATTTAAGCGAATAAAACTTGACATTTTATTATTTACTGAGTTAAAGTACAGCAGACAAAATTTGATAACAAAATCACTAACAATCAGAAAATCAAACAAATTCTCTCATAATTGCACCTTTGTGCCTCGTTGGATGAGTTGGGTTCCAACACCACTGCCGAACAGACTTTTCCGTCACGGGTCCCGTAATAACACACTGATTGGTGCCGCTCGCAGCCCTACAAGAACTCTCTAAAGTTAATTTTCTGTGAAGATACAAAACGAACAAATCTTTTAACTCTTCTTGAAAAGATTAGTTCTTGGGAGGTCAACCATGTACATGCTGTGCTGAGCAAGTTGTGGTATCTACGCTGTTAGTTCCTTTTCCGATAATTCCTCCGCGAGACGATCCGAAGATGCCGCAACTCCTGAGCGGGAATTCACCGTCTGATCTCCTAAATTCCCAGCTCGAGTTTGAAACTTACCAACTTCCAATCGCTGTTTGCCGAATTCTCCACCCACACAAAAACAAATTTTTACAGAATTATATAATCCTACAACCGGGTTCCAAGCTAGTTTGTTTCCGAAACCACTAAAAAAACCAAGTTGGTAGTAGCGCATAGCCTCTTCGTACGGATAACAAGAATGCAAAGATCATTCAAATGTGATGTTTTTAGAAATGTTTTGTAAAAATTACATGTGTTTTGTACAAATGATGCTGACAGAATGTTTTGGAATAATCATTTTTAAACAAATGTCCTCAAATTTAAGAACATGAATACACTACTACGGTAATTTAGGAAAACTCGCCCATACGATTGTGCTTCTGGACTGGAACTTGGTGATGTTTGCAAATCTAGTGCTGATGCCCCTCTTAGAATTCCTCAAGTTGGATATGTTGTTCACAATGCTACCCACGCCAAGCAAGGCAAATAGACATCAGCAGAAGATTATCAGAGTCGTTCGTACCACTGAAGGCGGTCTTCTCCGTGAGTTGAACTCATTGTTACTTCAAAGAGGAAACAAACACCTTACCAGAAGTAAGTATTGACCTTGGCGGTCTTTGTCTAAGATAACTGAATGGGTTAGAGTGAGAATCCAGTTCGCCTTAATAAAAGATGTTTCACTCAGTTGAGAATGTCTCGAAATGTTGTAAGTACGAAGGGAGGCGAGAGGGAGCTCGTCTACCACTTCGACATTCAGGAAAAGGGAATGAAAGCATAAAAAGAAAAGCTATCAAGAACAAAGAGAGTGTAAGAAAGAAGAAAAGACGACAGAGGAAGATTAATCTTGTTGGTCAATTTGCTGCAATTACTAAGATGCAATAGAAACTCAGATGAAAAGAGGATTTTCACTAAACAGCTGCTTTTTATTAGTTTCTGTGGCTTACGACCCTACATACAGGTAGTGGAACCTTCACCTTCACTTAGGGTGGATAAACCATTTTTTCTCCAAAATTAGAATTTTCAATCACATTTTATGTTTTACACTATGAACAACATCCGTTTCGCGTCTGTCTGTGTGTGTGTCAGAGTGTCCGCAGATCCTTGTAACTAGCTTTATTCCTAGAGTTTGATACACAATTTTGATTTAATTTGCAACGGATATGCAGATTGAGTATTAAATCGTCCCCTACGATTTCCGTTGAATCGCAAATCATTACATCAGTCTGCTTATGCGCAAACGTAAAATCTACCGAGCAACCTTTCTCAGGTGCTAGTGGTCCGATGCCACTCAAATGTTTAGAGCAGCTGTAGAAGAACTGAAGAACGGTCTAATGATCTAGTGCAAAGGACTCGCCACTTTTCTTGGATGATTTGGTTTTATAAACTTCGTATGCGATGATGCTCAAAAGATAGCTTGTTGTGTACTGATAAAAAGTTTCCCAGGGTCCTATGATGACAGAATTTCTTGGTACATTCGATTTTAGAGCTGGGAATAGTACATACCGTTATATGGCGCAATTTTACCCAAATTATGCATGTCTGGAGATGTTGACCAACTAGATTTATAAAATATGTATCTCCATTTATACATATTTATGTACATAGACGCATATGCGCAACTCTTGGAAGCGCATATAGCCTCTGACTGTACACCTCTGGGTATACTGTGTCTACTCGTGTTGGTCATATAAGTCTACGTATGTCGGTTAATTTATCTAGGAAGTCAAGGTCATTCGATTTCCACTCCTTAAACCGAATATACGGGGGGGGGGGGGGGGAATTTTGTTTTTCTTTTTTGGGCCCATGGAGACTTTTTATTACCACGCAACAAGTTATCGTTTGCTCACAGTTACACGCAAATTCTATAAAACCCCAATCCCATTAGAAATGCACGAGGTCCCTTCAACACGACGCTGTGCATGCGAAAACGAGGAATGCTTCCAAGGAGCCTAATCTCTACTGTTTTTACCCGGTATTCATGATATTTACAAGGAATGCGTACGGTTCCTTATGAGTTGTATTGCTCCTAAATAAATACGTAAACGTGAGATCAGTAAACCATAATTTCATCTCTCTTTAATAACCCGATCTTGCACTTATTCGGAAATTAGTTGGAGACAGCCAGTTTAATTATCTCATATCAATTTCAATTGAATTGCATCACTATTCTTCCCGGTTTAGAATTAGCTCAAGACCTGTAATAAGTACAGGAGGACTCAGCTGTTGAAGGCGTTGATGTCTGACGGAATATCCCCAGCAACATTTATATTTCGTGAATTGATGTAACAAGATGAAATTCGACATCTTTTGGGATCATTTTAAACATTTAATTACTCTTTCTATCATTCATTTACGTTAAGTGTTCGAAGTACCACTACCTACTTCTGCAATCAACTCATTTTCAAGTTTTCGTCCAGTAACATAACATTTCTCATGCAGTTCATTACCGCTCTTGTCAGGGGGAAATGGCAAAAAGAGAAAGAAGTTTAGTAAGAGTAGACGGTTGAGTATATCAGGTGCTTTGGTGTAATTCTAAACCCTTTGGAAGCCCCTCCGTGGATTTCAATGTTTGCTTGAATATTCACCATCGCTTGATTCTTAGGAACAAAAGAACAGGATTTTTTTAACCGAAGTCATAATAACGTGGCTAAATGAAAATATAAGTATATATGTATTCGTTGTGTAACATGGTGGTCATTAAATTCTTGGCAAAGAACCGCTGAATTTTAATATCGTTAAACTTTACCGCTAAAGTTACCGCTTTTATATGTATTCAGCTCTACTTCTCATCTGGAATCTTCTGAATTCTGTGAAAACTGTGGAGTTATTTGAAATAGTTGCGTGGCGGATAATTATTTAGACATGTGATTAAATTTGGAGTCGAGTTACACTCTTTCCCCTCCGAACCCTTTTCCTTCTCTTTTTCCATCCTAACAATATCATCAATCAAACCTTCAGGGGGGGGGGGGGTAAACATCCATTAAAACTACTGGTGAAATTCGTTCGATTGCTCGTACAACTCATGTAGGTTTTGATCAGAATGTGACCCAGAAATAAAATAATCAAACAACTATTAATTTGTGCAAATCTGTCCCATATTACTAACACCTCATCATACTAACACCTTTCATAAAGTTACAACGCATACCTAAACATCGTTTTCGCCTTCCCTCTGTAATAATAACAGTATTCGTAATAATCATGTAAAACAACTATATGGCACAAATAGTGCTAAACAGTTGTGAGGTGATGGAATGGTATAGTTGCCCCTTCCAATGAGTTGGATGCTGATGAAATGCTCTGCCACGCTCAGAGGATGACCCAGACGCTTGAAAACGTCTAATTCATCTCCCAAGGCGACGGATTCTAAAATTGGGAAGGGCCAACTATCACACAGTATAGATCACATAGCTACAGTACCTACGAACTTCGTAGTACGAAGCCACCTCGCCCCAGCTTCAAAGTGACGTCTTTAAAAACTCCCAATTCACAGCGGCTTTTATTGATCAACAAACAGGTACCATCAAATATAGTAGTTGGAAAAATGACAAACTGATGATTTTTGGGTGAGTTTACACTAATTATTTCTTGTGCAAAATCATTTCAAAACGAGTACCATTTATCAACACAACTACGAGTAATGTTGAGAAGCAACCATTTTCCCCAATTGAGTTGTCTAGAAAATAAGCCAGACGTTATTTTACTCAGTTGAGCCCTTTCCTTTCCATCGTTTTAACTTGCCTTTTAAACTCCTCCCTGTGCGACATTAAGCGACATTCTTTTCAGCCCGTTGGCGTGTAGCACGTATTTAAGAGAAGGAAAATGAATAACCGTAATATTAGAGTGCATCCTAGTTTTTCCCTATCTCGCTCAAAGTTTATGTCTCACTTTATGAGATGATGTGTCCCTCTGAGATTTTTCCATTTTTTCATTGTGACTATTTGCCGCTCACTGTATTCAGTTGTATATTTTCCGTAGTATGGACAAGAGTCGGACTTGAAGTGTAATATGCCTTGGTTGAGACAGGTTTGCTTACACGTGGATCCATTACATTTGATCTGGTGTGATTATGGTCAACATCGGCTCATGAACTGCAACAATTGAATCAGCTGATTTGATTACCATAGAATTTTTTCCCAAGTAATCGAATTGATTTATTAGCAAATTAGAACTCGAATATAAATAATTGTTAAATATTCTTGGGCTGATGATGTATAAGTAGTTTTGTTTTCTCTTTAAAAAATTATTTGGTTTTTTACCCCTTTATAGATTTAGATCCAAAAACATCGGGAAAAAGCTCCGGTTGGTGGATGGCAATTAATTTATTATTCATTTATTAACTCATTAATCGCTTCAGAGTCAAAGTATAGATAGCAGAAGCATTAATTTTACTTTCGGGGAATAAAACAGTGACCGGTTATAGTACGCAGTAATTTCAGTAACACGTTACTCATTCCGATCACCATCGGAACGTGGTTCGGCCTACCTAGTTTTCTCACGTAGTATCCAGCTACTTCAGTATTCTTTGTTGAGTAATACGATAGTGGCAAGAAAGGTACAATAAAATAGAATGGATTAATACAAATGAATTAATATTCTTGTTGGTAGAAGGAGGAATGTGTTTAAAAAAAAAAAAATAATAAGGAAAATTGCGAGCTCTGTCGTTACAAAAACATCACATTACAGGATTTCTTGCTCCAAGAGTTGAAACAGAGTTTGGGAGGGGTTTTCAGCTTCCTGATATTATTCAGCCACGTGTAGTCTGCCCCATTTTTTTCAATTCACCAGATTGAATTTGATTTGGAAAATTCTGAATTTGACTTGGAAAGTGTATATAGCCATGCTTAGGGTTAGCTGGTAGGCATTGTCTATTCTAATACATGAAGGTGTCAAAATCAAATCCTTCAGTATAATTTCATGAACAAATTGGGGGAACACTTATTTGGCAGACATAGGTTGTCTATTCCCATAGCACTTGTCCTACTACCTCTACAACACAATTTATTCATGTCAGGAACTAGCGCCTGGTGGGGACCAATAACTCCAATAACTGGAGAGACGGTATACCGTTTCCCTTCAAACATAGATAGAGAGTTCCTAGTAGATTCGTTCGTCCCAAGACTCAAGCCCTGGTGGCAACCAGTATTTATTAGAATTATCTCCCCAACCCCAAGCATGGCTCTTCCGACCCCTTATCTGAGACGGAAGCCAGGTAAAGGGGATTATTGGCCACAAAGAAAGCTTTCCCCTTAACGAAAGTTCCAAGCTAGGAGGTCTGCGTTAAGACATTGTTCTGGTTACCGTTTCTTTAAAACAACCGGTTACCTACTGGTTACTGCATTCCTAAAATGAAATAAATAGTGATTTTAACCGGTTACGTTATTACCGTCTCTTAACTAGTCTACATCCTGCTGAGAATGGATGGAAAAAATCTGTCAGCGTGGTCACTCTTGCATGTGGCACTCCACAGCGTCTACCATCTGCTCATGGCATCAGTATACGACTGGTGCTTAAATGACGTCCTGGAGAAAAAAGAGCACGTTGATGTTCAGAGATTCGAAGAAACAGTTCTTTTCCGAAGCAGTTCTTAAAGTCCACTGCCTACTTCACCTACGCGTGACTTTACCCATCTAACAATCAATGGCATGGAAAGCCCGCGAAGATTGGAAACGAGGCGACTTTCGAAAAGAGGAAGTGACAAATGACAATTTGGGACGAAAGTGGAAAGAGCAGCCTGGATTTCAGAGGTAATCAATACACTATGATCTCGAACAGTGAATTTAGTTCTCTCGTGGCGAAGTTCATCCTCGATGTACTGTTACATTCTAGTGATGGTTGGGTGTAGCAATGATACTTCCAGCTGTTAGAGCCAAGGCAACAGAGAGAGACGGAATTCAGGTGTATACAGTTACAGCGTAGACGCCGAGCGTGATGAAGTCATTGTAGTAGTATAGAACTTGAGAGAAAATCACGTTTCCTCCATCATATCGAAAGAGAGAGTGAACCTTCACTCACTGCCCCTAGCACCCCTTCCCTCTCCACTGCCTTCATTTGCGTCCTCTTCACTATGACCAAGTGAAGAATTTCCGCCGTTCAAGTTTCTCTTAATCTTCCTTTTCTTGGCACCCCTTTATCGAGAACGAGGCCACGATTTAAATACGGCGATACAAACCAGCGGCGGCAACAGGAACACCGATAGTTACTAGTTAAAACACAAAAATCAAAGGGACGAATCGCAATCCCAACATTTCCACTATTACCATGGTCATTTGTCGATTTTTAAAACTCTTACACCATTAGACAGGTAAAGAGTTACATAGATAGGTACGTATATACAGGGTGTCCACGGGAGTTATGCACAATCCGACTCCTACGTGTTGAACAACTCATTTCTGAACAAAAATGCCTCTTAGCAATTTTTTTGTTATTCGCGATTTAAGATTTTTTTCGTTTTTTCGATCTTATGTCATTAAAACTTTCATCACTCCCTCAATTTTAAAGATAGCTCGAAATTGATGACACCGTTGGAAAGAGCGTGAAATTTTCTATTTGGCACTACTATGGACCCTTATCAAACCAGGCTTCCGTATCATTACCAACTCTTCCCTTTCGTCTCTTTCCTCGCTGTATTTCCTTCAGCGTGGTTTCCCTATTGCATATTCCCATTCATCATAGTGCGGTATAGGTATTGAACACAACTGGTAGTAAAAACCAAAACCTTAGCGACAAAAAAGGATTAGTAGATGAAAAAAGATAGTTTACTTGATAAAAAAAGGATCAGTGACATAAACAATATTATCTACCAATATTTTTTCCTCATACTATCCTACGTGTTCGCAAGGGTGTGAGTTGTACACAGGAAGAGTGTGACTCCCTTGCTGCTTCAGAAGCATTACCATTGACAAAACCGTACACAAAAATCATGTCGACATACTTTGTGGTAAAGCTACTCAACTGAAAGCAACTCATCGCAATCAATCGTAAATGAACACACACAATAGCCGTCTCTCAGCACTTCGATTATCCTGACTTTGATAATACACGGCGCACAAAGCAACCCCTCCTTCAAGACCGGGAGGTCGTGCGGGTCATTGCATATCCTCACCCCTGACCATGACAATGCCTCCTCCGTAGATTTCCCAATTTTCAAGTTCTTTTCAAGGTCTTTGTTAGTTATACAGGGTGTCCCAGGAGTAATGCACAATCCGACTTCTACGTGTTCTACAACTCATTTCCGAACAAAAATGCCACCCATGAATGCGAGCACGCGATTCAAGATTTTTTTTTTTTTTTTTCGTGTTTTCGAGGTCATTAAAATTGTCACAACAAGTATTTTGAGTTGAATCGTAACAAGTAAACAAGCAAATGTTTCTTCGTTGTATTAGTGTGGATAAATTACCATGGTAATAGTGGAAACGTTGGGATTGCGATTCGGCTCTTTGATTTTTGTGTTTCAACTAGTAACTATCGGTGTTCCTGTTGCAGGTACAGAGTTATGACAGTTTTAATGACATAAGATCGAAAACACGAACAAAATTTTGTCTCGTTTTTTATTTTAGGAACCTGTTTTCAGATTGTTACGTTGATTAATTTTCGAAATCTCGTTGAAAAATGTAAAAATAGAAGATTGAAACCTTCTTCAGTGATCAAGTGAAACATCATCTTAATCTGAGAGTTAAACGTCGGCATAAATGATGATTTTTCGCTTGAAATAAACCAATTTTGGTCATTATTCCGCAAAAATTGAGTCGAATTGCGGTCTGTAAAAGAATTTGGTTGCGAGATCAAATGTTCATGAAATTTTGGGTTGAATCCAAATCTGCAACAAAAAAATTGGGTTTCCATTTAAAATAAGAAAGTTAGTGTCACTTTGGGTGCGATTTTAGGAGGGGGGAGGGGGACAACTTGTGGGACACCCTGTAGACTAGGTATCTATTCACGATTGGTCACGAAAGATTCAGCCACGATATATATTATGAAATAAGCCACAAAACAGTTTTTGCTTTAATTACTAAGCTCAAATACGGGTGGAATCTAATAACGGTGATATTGGTGCCAATTAAATGGTTTGATAATTAAGGTTGATTAAGTGCTTGTAATTTCCAATTTAATTATCGAAATCGAACTTTTCGTTTAAAAGTTATGGCGGGTATCTACATTCTCTAAGTAAGGAAAATGTCACGGTTTGAACAAACTGTTCTACGTTTGATCTACCAACGAATACTATAAGTTTTGAAATTTGAAACTGATACTTCAGCATTAATTAAATTGATAGTTGGTTCTACTTTTGGGTAAAAATCATGAGCTACGATGTGTCCTCGATGTGCTCTGTGAGCCCTGTGGCTCTCCGGTTCACTAAAGATACGGATATTTAATTGTGGGCAGTCGGTTTTTTATTGTTGCTTTAGCTTGCGTTTATACGGGCAAGTATCGAATTATAGAAATATAAGAAGAAAAAAAGAGGACATTAATAATAATATCCCAGCTGGATTTTTGTGTGATAAATGAGTTGTATTTAACTCGGGTAAACGAGCTAGTGCACTCTTACAATCATTTTAAGCCTGGGGCCCCAAATTTGTCGAAAAAGTAGAACTTATTCCTGAAGTTACTTGTTTTAACCAGTGGTCGGAAATTTTCCTTTCATGGTTTATTGCACATCTTGATTACATTTGATTTCAATTATTGAAATATTACACCAAAAGTAGCTGCTAGATTGTTTTGATCTATTTTCTACATAAAATACTTTGAGAACAAAAAAGAGGTGATGTTAGTGTTAGTTTACACTCATATATTACTTCTGGATAGGGGCTTAAAGGCCTACGCAGTGAAGGGAGACCGTCCTTTGAATAATAATTATGCGAGGGAAGCTTAGAAAGGGGAAAAAATATGAGTTATTCGAACGAGGATCGCGACATAAAAGTGGATTGAAATTAGGTGGGGTGGAAGGGCATTGGTGTCAGAAGAATGTAAGTTGTAAAATGTAAATGAAACGCAAGACCCTTCTCGAACTTATTATGAAAAATATACCCATAACCGGGAGAAATGAGACCCATTGACGCTCATAAAAATGATTGGATTGTCTTCAATTAAGATTATGACTTCTTACGCCAGAATAAGGAGGATAATGCGAACAATAGAAATACACGATCTATCGATGACTCAATCAGCAGATTTTTCTTTTAACTCGCGTTTTGCGGTTATGGACCATTCTGAACAACTTTCTGAATCAATCCATCAGTCTGCGTATACGCATGAGTAAAATCAATTAAACATCATTTTCTCAGGTTCTTGTGATCCCATCAACCTCAAATTTTCAAGGTACTTGAGGAAGAACAATCCAATGATCTCTAATCAATTTCAACTTGACAGTACCCTGAGTAGCTAATGCGCAAGCGCTAACGTGAAATCCTGTTGCTAATTCACTCACTCACTGAATCGGATGTTGCCACTCATGTTGCTGTCCATCAGTTCGCTCTAGACCTAAAGTAGCGATTGGTTTAAAATGAGAGGGTAAACGGAGTGCGTAACGTCATGGTTGGTCTAGCGGTTCAGCAGCGAGGATGTTGGAAACAGGAACAAACGAATGTTGATCCTCACGTAATGAATTTGGAAAATAACAGTTCGGGAATACGTGGGAAGATACTCGGATTCTGAAGTAGATTGCCACACACAGAATACGTGTGATACAGAATTTGGTTGCTGTAATTATATAGTCAGTATCTCTTTCAAAGTGCACATATGGCCAGCCTAATTTTTGTTATCACTTTCGGGGGAAAAACAATTGTTTTCTTCAAAATCAGAATTCCCACTTGAACTTTGCACTTTAGACCATTCTGAACAACTTTCGTTTCATGTCTGTCTGTCCGTAAATCCTTGTAGCGTGCCTAATTTCCACAGTTTCCATCAGATGAAATTTTCAGGAAATGTGCGGGTAAGATTGTACATAGCCCAGAAATCAATACATTATTCTGCGGTGTGCAAATGTAAAATCGATCAAGCCTCATTTTCTCAGGTTCTAGTGATTGGATCGCGGTAAAATTTAAGGTAGCCCGAGATGAACAATTGACCAATTTCAACACGATCATCATCCTGTCCGCTATGCTACACTGGGATGGACCCGCAATTCATGTCAACTACCACTTCGAGAGCGTTGACATGTGCCGGAATATGTTCCGCAGCATTTCTATACTTTTGAATAGTTCTAACAAGGTTATATTCTTTCGAGATTATATAAAACATTTCAAAAATGCGATAAAATCGTATTAGCTCGACGTGGAAGCTAATGTAACACATCGGCCAGACGTTCTTTCTAATCATTCTTAATAGACGCCGACCCTCTTTTTTAAGTTTCGTCCAGTTCTAGTACAGGGACTCTCAGAATCTTCATGATTAAATACTAAAACAAAAAATCTTAATTGAACAAAAAGAAAATGGAATGAATCGGTCGCCTTAGCAGCGATTAAAATAATCGGCTATTACTCCTCCTATCAGCTGAACCAAAACATCCCAGATTTTATTTTTTTATTTTTATTTTTTTATTTTTTTTAGACTAAAATAAGGATTGAAAAGTAAATTGGTTAAGAATTTTAGGCTTAGCAGCGTCGACAATATATGTTACACACACATAGACTATCTTTTTTACACGAGTTTCTTTAAATTAAGAAACGAATTTCATTTTCTTCATTTCTCTTGTACTGTTCGTGCCACACCACCCCAGATTAATTATACGAGTAATAGGCGTCCTCATATTCACAAAGCCTTGGACGTTCTAAAACAACTTCTTTTGTATAAACCTTTTTTTGCCAGGTGCCTTATTTCTTATCATGGGCTGAATTTCAACACTTGCATTTTCAGGTCATTGTTCTCATTAGTAACCCCCCCCCCCCCCCCCCCAAAAAAAGGATTACTCCAAGTTCCCTAAAAGGGCATTTAGGGACCCATTATTCGAAGTCACTAATTACGGGAAAACCTTTCTACTTCTACGAAGTTGAGAACACTATCGTTCCCAGTTTTTTCAATCTTTGATTGGGGCGATGAAAAACAACTGAATAACATTTATTTCTTGAAAAGTAAGAGAGAGACAACGTTGAGAACCAGTCAGGTCAGTAAATGCTGAGATGGGTTTCGACGATTTCGTAGCGAATGATTTAGTTCGTGTTTGATTAGGGGTTAGTAACCCAATGGCTGCTTCAATTGGCACTTCCTGAACAAGAATCATTGAAGATTCACCACGTTTTTCATTTCTAATACTATACGTTCAAGCAAAAAAATTCATTTTACAGGGAACCTTCTTTTTTTTATCTGTTCGAAAACTCGATTGTCGCTCAATCGTAGAGGGTTGAGAGTGTCACCATTTGACTCAGCATAAAAAATCAATGTTAATAGCACCACTATCGCATACTATTATGCACTTCTCATGCCATGAGAAAGTATTTTTCCGAAAACAAAATCTCGATTTTCGCTGACAATTCCACGTTTTTTTAATTTAAACTTAACTTTCTCCTCTTATTAAAATTTTAAAAATGGAATATTGTATACCAATGGAAAATTGAAATTTGAGCCAAATTCTGCTCGTAACGGTTGCAGGAATGCACCTTAATGAAGAACGCTTTAATGATCCTGCCGATTTTCATGTTTCGACAATTTTTTCCTGGTGGTGTAGATTTGTGACTATTCAATCTGCATATTGTCACACGTTGTGTAGTCTGTCCTAAAGACTGAACTATCAAATTGAAGCTTCGGTAAGAGAGTTATGGCCGTTTAGCCGAAGTAAGATCGGAAACAAGAAAAAATCTCAGAAATGAAATAATTCGGAAGCGAGACCTCTAAAAGGACGGTACCACGTCGCACTTTTTGTCGGAAAAATATATAATCAATCCTCAGGAGGTTAGCTACCAAAAGATTAAACACCCTGTTCAGAAAACAGACGTTTATACCTGCCCGTTAATTATTGTACGTCAGTTTGCTCCTTGACGTAGTCTGCAATGGCTCGTGCCCACACACCACACCTAATTTTGAGAGTGTTTAGTTAATACAGAAGGACAAAAATCAAAAAACCCTCTTATGATTTTAGACGCCCAACCAAAGCTGCCATTTAAATTCCGGCTTTCTACGTTGGTTATGACAGAAAATAGACCTTGGGCCCTCTAACCTGATCAGGAGCGCCCTCGACAGTTTCCAGGTGTCAGACAGAATCTACCATTCAAATTTCAGCTGTCAAAATGTCTTACAATGGTGCAATCTGCTGAATATGGACAGAAATAAATAAATAGAAATCCACTGCCAGAATAACTGAACTTTAGTTAGGTAAAATGGAATACCGGCCACCGTCACTTGTACCACAATTATATTATATAAGACTTGAATAACTCGATTTCAAAAGAAAATCTTGAAACAAAATGCAGAAATATCAGCTATGATACATCCAAGCACGTTCACATTCATGTTTCCGTTCTTTTAACTGCCAAAGTTAGCCCTATCCCTTAGGGAGAGGAACGGATGAACATAAAGCGGTCCGGGTGGGCGCATTCGATTCTTTGATGACGTCCATCAATAACGAACATAAAAACAATAGTGTTATGTTCTCGATATTCAAATTTGCGTTTCAGGACAAAATTCTCAGGATGGAGAGTGGGCAGGCGAGATTATATTTCGTATTGCGAGAGCAGGTTAGGTTTGGAGAATCTTTTTAAGAAACTTTTTGTTCCACCTTGTCAAAGTGACCCCCCTTTCTTTGTGGCTGTAAGCTGTTCCGGTGTTCCGCAACTAGGGAGATTTCAATCGGTAGAGCTAGCGGGGGAATCATGATACTTGTAAAAAGGATGGAAGGGACCTTTATAATAGAAAGTTCAATATATTGGATATTCCGTGAGTTGGAGATTAATTCGCGCACCTTAGTGGTGGGTGCTATTTGCCTTTCTCCTCTAGTTCGTTTTAGTTAGTGTTGTTGTCTATTCACTATTCATGAGGCTGAGAGCATTCTCGCTTAATCAATGAAGAGAAAAATAACACGAGGAAGGATGTTTTCCGTCGATTTGCTTACTGTAGTCATTTTCAAGTGTCACAGATAACCAAATCGTCGTGCTCTCTAGCCTGGTTTTGATTTTCTTTTAGTAAAATGCGGAATCGTTGTTTATTTCTCATTATATATATTTTATTGGTTTATTATTCAATTTAAAAAAAAAGATTTTCAGGAAAAATCCGTGTTGGTCCGACAACGACCCAATTCTTGAGCCAGCTCTCTCACTTAATTTAAAGTGCCCTTTAAGGGTTGTCAAAGTTGTCGAAGGTGGTCAAAGGCGGCCTAAATTTGGACTCTTTTTTAAGAACTTTCCATGAGGAATCAAATGAGCCCCTCCCCAGGTCCGTAGCTCAAACCATTCCTGATGTATGGCCCGATTTATGCTGCAAACATTGCATCCACATTCACTACATCATTAGGTTACTGCGATCAAAACAAAAACAACGGTTTTTTTTTTTTTTTTTTTTTTTGCAGTAACCTAGTGATGTAGTGAACGTGGATACTGGAGTGAACTCCTAAAAGGGTTTACAGGCGATACACGGGTTGAAGTATTATGTCAGAATACTTCAACCTGTGCCTCGGAAGGAGTTCACTCCAGTATCCACGTTTTTACTTGTACAGAATGTATTATGTTCGCAACTACTTACGATATGGATTTTTCTACAACAAAGTGTTTTGATTTATTGATTTAAATTCAAATTTTTGGAATTTCCTCCCTTTGATCTCACAGTTTAAAATCGACTGAGATCAACGCCGAGAATTCAACTTCAACTATACCCCAAATGTGATTTTTGGCAAAAGTTTCATTAGCTTTCGTCCAGTAGTTCCGGGGAAAAGTTCCTTACTTTTTCACTTATTTCGTTTTATTTAATTATTTTTTTCTTTTAGTTTTAATTATTTTTTTATTATTATTTTTTTTTTTTTTTGTTTGATTTGTGAGTTCTACTCACCTTGAATCTAAAACAGCAAATTTTGAGGGGTGTTAAAAAAACGCTTTAGTTGGTCGATTATAAAGGTTTTTTATTGAAAATATTTTAATTTCAATTTTATTTTTACTGAAAATAAAAAAGCCAAAATCAGCTACTTTCATCAAATCATCAATCCAGATTATCAAATCATCAAAATGCAAGGCGTTAACTATCAATGGACTGTTCATTTAGACAGAGGTAAACGCTGTCATTTAGACGACGTAGACTTTCCGGTACCGTGATGAGCATTTTGCGCTATTGAATGATCTTTTGTTAAGTATAAATACTGTTTGTTGAAAGGTTCAGTGCAAACCATATTGACTGTGAGGGAGTTTGTCCCGCGAGGTTGTGGACAATTCATATGAATAATTCATTGACCGATCTGGAAATCGCATCACGTTGAAAAACCACTGGAATTAAAGGACGTTTAGAATCGTTTTTCCAAAGGTTTTGTCAGGAGGCGGCACACGAAAAGGGGAAACTTTCTCTTCCATTGAGGCGGAAGACGAGGAGCGGGGAGGGGCATCTCCCCGCGGGAAGTGTAATTCTGAAGAGTGAGTGCGAATGGGACTAGGCGTTCCTGTAGCGAGGGTGTAAATGTAAAGTCTGGCGAAGGGTGAGCAGAAGAGGGTGAGGTTCTGTGTAATTGTGTTCTGTGTGGAAGAGGTGAAGGTCGAGGAAGGAAAGCGGGGGAGGGGAGTCGAACAAACGCCTTTGAAGCGGCAGAACAAGTCGGATGACATTTCCCCAGAATCACTCAATCATGACCACTCAATCACGATCACTCAATCGCGATTGTTGACGAGCGACTCCGAACGTTTTGAATTGGTGAGAGTTGAACCTTGTTGGTTCAACGTGGGAGGGGGACGGACGATGAGTGCGTTCCTGTCCAACTCATAATCATCAAATACATTCGTGAATTACTTTCTAATAATTCGGAAGGGGAGAAAGGCTAATTACGTTAAAATGGATGGAATCGAGGAACTGAGGATCAAGGTGGACTTCACCCAAAAAGCAGAGTTTAGGGAAATCGCAAAAAAACTTCCCATGTTTCAACTATTCATCGAAACCCTTCCATTCCTCTTTTCATTTGTGAGCTATTGCATCTCTAAGGCTGGCATACAGTGGGCAAATACGTTGATGGAATACTTACTTCGTAATTGTATTTTAATCCACTAAAAAACGTATTTTTTGTAAAAAGCAAAGATAAAGCAAGTTCTGGAACCAAACACGATGGATGGGCACATTTTTGGAACAAACCCAAAAGGAAGGTACTACTGCTGTATAGGCAGGTGCGATAGTTGATAAAAATTATCCACAAATATAATTAATTATACTGCCCCAAAAAATAATAATAGTTATTCTTAATGTTCTTATGCCTCCATACTGTGTAAACCACACCAGATTACGTTTACCCAGGTTATTTCTTTATCATCGTTCTCTTTCTTCCGGTCTCAATATCCTAAATAAGTCGATATTCTAGCGAGCGTCGAAAGTTACTTTTGGTGGAAATATAAATGAGCCGGTAATAACGTAACCAGGTAAAATGACTATTTATTGAATTTCGGAGTTATCGAGGTTACTAGTTATTCGAAATAGAGGTGATTGGGAAAAACGCCTGAACTCAGACGCATGGAACTTGTGATGAACTGAACCACGATAAAACTGCCTGGCTTCAGTCTCAGATTAGACATCTGAGGGGTTGGGATAAGTCTAACGTGGAGGATCTATGAGGCCATTCAGGTAACCACCAAGGCTTGAGTCAGTACTATTGATGTACTAAATACATCGTGTTTTCTGTACCTACGTTTGAAGGGATAAGTATACCATCTTCCCCCTAACTTTTAAGAAAATAAAGCTTTATTTTACAAGAACTTATTGGAATCTATCAGTCACTAGTTCCTGACCTGACCATCGCTACCTGTGTGTACAAGCTATCTGAAAAAGGACCCCTTCAAAACTCCGTGTCAGCCCCATGAGCCCAAAATCCTGAATTGATACTTTTGTTTAATGACGCAATCAAGTTATTCTTTACTTTTTATGGTATAATTTTGATTTTTGATACGCTATTTTAGATATTATATTGTTATTTACCTCTATTCACGATTATTTTCGACTTTTTCTGTTTAGATGAATAATTTTGGCATCTCAATTTCAACTTTCGGCGACTCAGTTTCAACTTTCGGCATACCACTTTGAGCTTTTGGCATATCAATTTATACTTTTTACAATCCGAACAAATCCAACATTCCACCCCATATAATGATCAATAAACGTTTTTTTCTCTCATTAAAATAAATAAAAAAAATTTGCGTATGTAGTAAATACTTTCTTCTTCTTTGTTGAAAAAATTTGACCGTTTTTATTTATTATTTTTTTTACTCAATACCTTTCTTGGGTTCTTCGTACCTCCTAAAAAAGAATCCCGAAGTAGCAGCTCCTTACGTGTAAGGTAAGAAAATTAGGTAGGTTCTCAATATTCTAATTCTGATGGGAGTGAGTAACATGTTACTGAAATAACCGGTTATTATTACTCACTGGAAAATAACTGTTTGGTATTTCCGTACTCGGAACCCGTGTGGAGCTACTCTCGTTTTATACAATAGATATCTAAAATTAGGGGTACTTGATACTCACAGCTTGCAGAGCTGTGGTTCTCGATCACACAAAGACGCCTAACGGGTACGACGAAGTGAAAACGAAAGGAACAATAGAGACGTTATGAGACGGGGAGGGGAAAAGACACGTAAGTGCTGCCGTGAGGGTGGGCGTCTGCTGTCCGTTTAAGAGTGTTGAAGAGCGGATACAGGTGATCGCGATAGCCCTATCGCGTCTGTTTGTCGGACTACGAACAACTCAGGCTCGGAGAACGAGCTCTACCTACCGCAACACTTTGCCCTTGGGCCGCATTATTCTTTGAAATCACGATTTAACTCGGTGAAAGGGTTAAAAACGGGTTAAATACCATCAAAATTATCTCCAAAATCATCCAGAAAATTGTTCAAGAACGTGCTGACATTTCTAAAGACGAGAAAATTTGTATTGAGATTCTATATCTCAGTAAGATACACAACCTGAAATATAGATTTACTTATCAGAAAACGCTTCAAACAATCATCAAAACAGCTCTTCGTCAACTGATGTCAGCAGATAATAGTATACACAGCATGTCTCTCAAGATCCGTATTCCATGGATTGATTCTACACCAAATTTGGAACAAAAAGATCCTTCTAGACCTTTCCAAAAACTTTTTTTTCCAGAGTATTTCCATTTTTGTATATGTTCTCGGAAGTCCCGGAAACCCAAAACAATCCGACATGGTAAATAGATAATGAAGACATTAATAGTATCGTTGATAGAAGCGTCAAATTTCCAAGAACAAGAGATACAAAACCAATTTTGAAAAATGAAAACTACGATTTTTGAGTCGAAGTCAACCTTTTATATTTTTCAACATTTTTAAAGAATGCCGAATCTGAGTGGGCACCTGTATTAGCGTTTCCATTGATAGGAACAACGCCTCCAGTGATTTACTTTTACCTAGCCACTTACGGGAGAGTTTGAGCATTCATTGTTCCTTGTGGAGTTCACCCATCACGGAACAAAACGTAAAATTCTTGATAAACGCCTTTTGTATTCAAGATACCGTTTCTTTCTCATAGTTTCTAAAATAAAATAAAAATTCAATTTTCTAAGGGGTTATAAATTCAAACTATTAGGTACTGATTAGCTCATTTAGATGTTCTGAAGTCTCGACTGATTAAATGAATCTATGAACCACACTCAACTTAGTAGACTTTTCCTTTTTCTACAAAATGCTCTAGCAGGAACGCACTTCTTCAACTGTTATGCTTGAAAATCAAGGGACTGTCTTCAAAACGATTTATGTGAAAAGTTTCTTGTAGTTAACGTACAGAAAGAAAACAGAGAAACATCAAAATGACGTATCACTAGTAGAGACTTGCGAATCGGAGTCGATCGTCATTGGTCACTGTCAGCCTCCTCCCAACGGTCTCTTGGGTAAATAAGAAATAAGGTGTAGGAAAACCGAGATCAACTCAAGAGAACGAGCAAATAGAACAGGAAGGATGTAAGAATCCGAAAGTTGGTGCCAACACCTAAGCTTCATTCGTTCGGTAGGACGTCCACCTAAACGGTGATAGATACGGAAGGGAAATCCGTAGATCACCGCATTCAATGGGACATCTACATCAACATCTTATAAAAATTAATGACTAAAGTAAGATATAATGTATGTCATTTTATTCTTTGACTATTATGAGATACTAGTAGAGATTCGGTGATGTACAGAATCTATCTGTATAGGTGCAATAAATTTGTTAGAAATCTTTGAAACGCGAGAAGCTATCTATGTTATTTTAAGAGAAATTATTCTTCGTAGGAAATAAGATATAATATTCCTTATATGATAAGGCATTATATTGTAAGGCATTCTTTCCAAGGCAATAACGGTCTTAAGAATTTGCTCCTCCAGTTAACACTTGAACTAAATGTATTCTTCTAGAACATGTTGTTGAATGATGTGACTTCCTAGGAGAATAAGTATGAACAACGGCTCGTACGTGACTTTATCTCCGCCAGATAATTTAACGTACTTGGAATGTCTATCGCTCTATTAAATATCCGCTTATACTTACATTCAACGAGGCTAAAGGTTTATTAAGGAGCTTCACGTCAGATAAACTATTAATTATCCACCTAAGTGACTGATGGGATTTACATTGGCTTGTAATCCACGCTCGATTGCCTTCGGGGAAATTACTGAAAACAGGAGGCCGTTATTTATTTACTAGTACTTACCCACACAATTAATAGTATACTATAAGGACTTTAAACTATAGATTTTTTTTTAAGGAAATACAGTTTCAGAGAACGTATTTGAAGCACATGACAGGTATGGGTCCTGTTTTGATATTATTTAATCACAACCATTTTGAAACAACACGTCATTTTAGGAATAAACAACGAACCATTAGCCATAGCCTTAACGAACAATTCATTGACATGGAAAACTCACTCTCTCTCTAACCACCTACATATGAAATCTCGAATATGATAAACTCTGTCATGACATTCGATTCCTTGATCTCTTATGAGTTTTATGTACCTGGCCATTTATTCACTCAAAACTGTATTCTGTTTACTTTCAAATCAATCAAACTCTCTGTTTAATATCAAAATAAATTCCCTCGAATTGGTAATAGTAGTCAAAACTAGGGAACTCTGAAAGGATTACGACTTTTTAAAAATATATGAACGACGTTATCTACATTCATTTGTGCCTGTCTGTTCCGCTCTATAGACCACATTTCTGGAGCGACTTGAAATTTGGTGGAAAAATAATATGTATACATAATACATAATATATTATATTCCTTAGAGAACCGGAATATGCTATTACATAAGTTTTTCGTGGATCATCCGACGATGAATATAAATGTATCTTTCTAGGACAAATTCTACAACGTCTGTTTGAACCCCAATTGTCAAAATATTAGTGAATAGCGCATGTATTACAGTAACATCTCTATATATGTCCGGTTTGATACGATCACACTTGCAGAATTGTAAACACTTGAGAATATTTTTAAAACCAGGAATTCTAGTAGGTGTGCCTAGCGCTTCAATGGATCCCTTCCGTCACCTCCCTTCCCGTCATCAAATTCCAAATTTGTCAAGCTGATCACACAGGAGAGGACGTTTGGACAAAAACTGGGATAATTGGGATTGGGGGGGGGGGGGGGGGGCTTAAGTAAAATAGAACGATCTGAAATATGTTTCAAAACAAGATCAAACTTCTAATCGAGCAAAACAGAATCAAGAAATGTAACAGTAAACAGATTGAGCACCGCTTTAATGGAAGTGTATTAACCCCTCCGTTCCTACTCCCAAAAGAAAATTCAAAATTTCCAAGATTCGTTACACAACTAGACTAGAATTATGATCGAGCAAAAATAAAAAGTTTTTAATTCAATCAAATCAGATGAAAATACTGATAAACACATGGCTACTCACTCAAATAGGCACAAACACACATGGACACATTCTTTCGGTTTTTCGCGGATTCGGCAATAGAATGGCTTGAAAGGATTTGTTGACAGTTATTTTTCCCCATGATAGGGTTGGCCCACGGATCAATTCTGATAGGCGTCCTTTTACTGACGAAGCCTTGCTTCAGAGGGACATAATAAACCACTTACCACTCACTTTCAAATCTTCAATTTCCCACACTAAAAATCCATTCTAACCCACGGATGCTTCGACGTCCCTTGCGACTGAGACCTCTCGGATACAACTGGTAGAAACCCTCCTGCCAAATAATAGAACAATATGCAGTGGGTTTTGTGAGTACGTGTTCCAACCACAAGAGGAAAATGAGGGCTCCCACTTCCGCAATGTATTTCAGATGAAACCACTTTCCATGTGACTGTGGATGAAACTTTCACGCACCCATTCCACGTTTCTCACCGAAGTCAGAGGCCGACCAGGTCGCTTTTTCGGGCACGAGCAACTAGTATCTGAACGTTTGAAACAACTTTCTTATGCTGCGATTTGAAAACTCCAACAAAAAAATCACGCTGAACCGTTATCGCAGAGTGACACCCCCGCTCCCCCCACCACTCGTGACCCGCCGGGGCATCAAAATGAATCTTGTATAAGCTTTCTTTTATGCAGTAGGTAGATCATTCACCACTGCCCAGTTTTCCTTAAGTTACATTACACTAAAATCGAAGAAGAATTCTTCTATCACCCAGTACAACCTATGAAAATTTGAAATAGCGGTCATCCTGTTTCCTTTCTCAGAATATCAGATATGTTAGCTTAATAGCCCGCAGAGTCAAAAGGGCTCACTCGGCAAAAGGGCAGACCTACATCCCAAGAACAAAGTGCTCTGGAGGATGATTGGTGTAGATGTATATGATCGAAACCAATCACCAACAACGTATAAAACTTACAATCTGGCAGGAGGGATGCATCATTACGTTTTTATAAAACCAATCCAGTAAGCCAATCCGTCAACCCTCCATTTCACGTTTTATGTGATGACCGCCTGCTCGCCTCATCAATCCGTTATTCAGTATTGGGTTGAATGGTATTTTTGATACAGAAAAAAACGAATGCTCACGAAGAAATGTAATATTACCGCAACATTTAGCCGAGAGAATTTCAAAGGATTCAACAAGTGGGTCGCAAACCTCCCAAATAAAACCCACGAACACAAGCGTGAGATTCGTTTGATAATAATCTCGCTTCAAACGCATTACCACGAAAATGCTTGTAAACGTCACGCAACGCACGCCGTTACCATTGACGTCAAGTCGAGTGTAAGTAATTTCAACGAAAAGTTATAAACATAAGCTGAACCTTCAAAGCTAAAAGAAAACTGTTTCTTTCGGTCAATGTTCAGCGAATATTGGAAAATTGATTTAATTTTTTCTTGATTTAGTTAATTGGAGTTTCTCGGCTTAGTATTTATTTTTGAAGACTGTTGAAGGGTATTGAGGGAGATCAAAAGAAATCGTTCAACGTAGTTCGCGCGAAAAAAGATCTGGAAGCATTACATGCATGGAGTGATCCCAAATAGAAGCTTACGGAAGCTTTTTATTTTGACGAATGGATTTCTGGATATATTTTAATTTTTTTTTTTTTTTTATTTTTTCAGACCAAGTACTTATGTAGGAAAGAGGGATCCGTGGATTAAGAAAACGGATAAATACGAGAAATATTAACAAATTTATCCATAAATGGATTTTGTTTATTACCTACATGAACGTTAATGAGCTTCCTTCGAACAACTTACCATCTTTCAGTTATGTCTACCATGCAAGTGTACCTGAACCTTACTGCGTACATGGAGTGGTCGGGATTCTGATTGTGATTCAAATTTGATCAGATATCAATATCAAATAACCCCAATATCACATTTTGTATAGATTTATTGATCACTCGACGAATACTATCTAACCTTGGAAAATTTAACAAACTCTTCATTGCAACAATGCAACTGTTCTAAAAGCTCAAGGATAGAAAAATGGATAGGTTTGTTCTTCTCGTGGATGCCGACTCATGCAGGTCTATTATTTATTGATAGATTTGATGTCGCAGGTAAAACACAATCAATTAGTCAAAATAAATTTCGAAAATCTCGTTGATTCGTGATGCTAATTAATTTGGCTGAAGTTTCCACGAGCATGATGACTTTGAGGTATTAAATCAATAGACAATAATTGTTATCCATGCCGATTATAAATAATACTTCTAGTTTGCAATGTTTTCATCTCACCACTAAGTTTCTTTTGAGTCTGGTGTAAGAAATAATCATGGAATTCGTTAAAAAAAATCCCTTCCTTGTATGAAAAGTTATCGAAATGGAGCGTTGAGGAAGTTTTTATCCCTTCACATTGACCAACAGTATGTCCATGTTTCGAGGAACAACTGAATTCTAAAGAATATATTGTTGCAAATTTTACATTTTTGTCTACTTTACAAAATTATTACATTTCTTCCAGACTATGTGTATATTATTTTTTACCGTCTTTTTTTAATATCATTATTTCGATTTCGACTAGAAATGAAATTTTGTGGTTACTAAAATGAGGGCTAATGATATTGTATGCGTTTATTGGGCCGTTGACAAGGGTATTCAAATTATCGTTTTTCATGTGACGAAGAAAGAGGGTTCGCTCAAACAACGATTAAACCTTGGAAAGGGTCGAGAACGAGAAGCCTATCTGACGTAAATGCGGAAATGTTCCACATTGGAATTAGTTGAGCGACCATCACTCTCATGCGTAGATTTTTCAAATTTTCTATCGCTGGAGGGTAACATAACATACTTAACTTACCTAAAAGCCGTTCCTACTCACCGTCCTACTGCTAAGTTTTCGCGAACAGCATTAGGTCCTAGGAGAGGGTCAGAATTTGTACAAATGATTAAAACAAACCAAACCACTTGACTTTAACAGTAACGTGAAAACCTTGTCATAACAAACAAAGCTCTGTGATGCGTCTCAGTTCCGAATATTATCCATAGTTTTTTTAAATAATTTTGTTAATACTTGTAGCAATAAAGAATTTAGGAAAAAATTATGAATTTCTCTGTTTTAATGAATGTGCTGTGAAATTGGTTTAACATTTCGATTTTGGTACCTTAGTCGTTTGAAAAAAAAAATGCTTGGGTGATACAATACCTACAGATCAACAGCCTAGCGCACGTCGGCGTGAGTTACCCGATGTACCTGAGAGCTTTTAACAAATCATTCTGAACTTTCATTTCTAACTATACAAATTACAGGAGTGAAATGTATTCTAATAAAACGAGAGTAAACAAAAAATTATAACAATTCTCTTGAAATTAAGAAAATATACAACTAGAGATAGTCGAACAGAAAGATTTCACCCACTCAGTAGCTGATGAGGAATAAGCCACTGCACGTTGTTCTTGAAACATGTTGTCCACTTACGGTTTTATGTATAGATATAACAAATGAGAGGCCACTGAATTTATAAGTGACTAAGTGATGTTTTAGTTATTTTGTTTTTTAAATTTATTTAACGAATTACTACTTTATCTACATGTACCAGAACTATGTGGATAAGCACAGGCATTGTTTGTTATTATCGTTGTTCTTTTGTATCCATTTGTAGGAAAGTTGTAGGAATGTGCCCTGATTGCCCCGTATACACCCACTATGACGGCTACCGAAGGTGAACAGGATCTCAATTGAGAGTGATTAATACGTTTCTACTCTAACAGATAAACATCTTCAAAAGGGACAACCCTTCAACCTAAACGGAAAGTGGCTTTAAAAAAAAAAAATTGAAATTCTCCTTCGTAGTTCATTCTAAGTAATTCTTCTCTGTACAAATCCATAACTTATGTCCATTGTAGTAGAACCACCTGTCATTTCTCACATAGATGGACAGTGTTCAAGAAAAAACCCTCATCCAACTAGAAGTTTTCGCTTTTTGTCAACGAATCAAATCAAAGTTCTCCCCCTCTTTTTCCCCTTGGCACGCACAGAGAAAGAAGATTGTTCGGAAGGGGTTTTCATCCTCCCACAAAACCAAATCGCGTTATATCTTCCGACAACTTGTATATGTCACGTTCGCCTTCTTTCTACCATAAACTTGATTTTGGTGGAAATGAACCGATTTTATTTGGCGACGGAGAGTGTTATGCGGTTCGTATCAGGAACCGAGTTCTCAAGACACAACAGTAGACTTTTGGGTCACGTATACATAAGGACACGTATGCGTCACGTATACTGCTCACTCAATAATACGCAAATTGGCAAGTCATTAAAGAAATTATGTAAGTACAACAAGATTTTCTAGATCTTTCGTATGTGATCTTCATTTATCACATCTGCTAAGCATTATTATTCAGGTATTGATAACCTTCAGACGTAGAAATGTCATTTCAAAAAGACTCGTTACAAAAAGTATTTAAGCCAAATCATTATTATTTGGGTTCAACCCATCAAATAGTAACATGGATTAAATTTTTTTTAGCAATTTCAAGTTGGTTTCTCGTTTCTAATATTGACCGTTTTTTAAACGACCGATAATTAAATGCTTCATCATTTGTACCAATTAATGTAAGATATTATGATATTTGTCTTAAACCCATTACCGCACCTTTCAACTGAACCGTTCCTAGAGACACTTGATTTCGCCAAATTTTGGTGCTACACAACTGGTTCTCCACCCGTTGGACGGATCGCAGTAAACCGCCTAAATCGCTTTGGAAATATTGACAGCTGGACCAAACCGTTAGTCCTGAAGTAACTGAACTAAAACTATTAAACTGTATAATTTTATATCAAGCAATTCAACGAGACCTCTCTAGCATTTTTAAACATAAACGGGAGAGAAGAACGTCATAGTCTAGTATATAAACAGAAGAGTATATGAATAGATAATATATTATAAGTAATGTACTATTTGTATTATTAACTTTGGTAGGTTTCTTGGTATATCCATTTTATGTCATTGAGAGGTTTGTGTATTTAGACTGGCTCAAGGCGTAATTTATAGTTTAAGAAACAAGCATGTAAGTCTGTCCAATCTTCATGGTGCGCATTCCCTTCTTTTCTCCTTCAGAGAGCCTGTTTCTCGGAATTTCCACATAGGATTCCTTCGGTTGGGAACAATCCAAGGGAGGTACAACCGTTGTCGGCGCTTCATCTAAGGGCTCCAGCCGAAAATAACGTGTCCCGGAACCTCAGAGAGAAAAACATTACCAATTAGGTTTGTCGAAGCACTCAATTTCCGCTCAACAATTCTAAGTTTCCAACATTTATCTTTATGGGCGAAATCATTCCTATGGTCATTCCTTGCAAGCTTGTTCCGCTCAGTCTTCCCTGGTACTTATTTTCAATACTCTCCGAAGAGACCGAATTTCCCATGTGAACTCTATAACCCTCTCCGTTCATTTGAAAGAGTGAGCCAATAGCAAAAGGACTACACTTCATTTATTTTATATAAATGGTACCAATCAGACTGACTTATGCACATTTATCACAAATCCTAGATCATATGGAGGAGGGCTTACAACCTTCGAAGCACTCAGGCAGCAATCACCAGGCGTGATCAAAGAATCAGGTGAGCTCCAAATCTTCCTCAAATTCATAAATTTGGCTTTTACAATGCTGAATAAAACTTACAATAACACTTTCACAACAAACAGAAGAAGAGGATAAATCCCAGACTGACACCCTTAGGGGCCCTATCGTACTCTGTCAAGTGTTATGTATCCGCATTTCAATATCAACTTTGGATGATTCGTGGACGTTCAGCAAAATTTTGGAATCGACGGTACTGCTGTTTGGAAGAATATCTCCAACCTGAGATGAAGAGAATGGAGACTGATGAAATGCTGAGCTCGTTATTTTAACGGCTATATTTAGAATTATTTGAGTCCCAAAACTGGGCGCCCCCGCAGCCTCGGTTAGTTCTGCAGCAGCTCTGCAAACAACTAAAAACGCATTGTAGATGCTTCAGCTACATACTATTTTTGCTATCAGTGGAAAATAGTATGTGAGTAATGCATTTTCGTTCCGTATTATACTGTCCTCTTGGGCGAAGTTGAAAAAAAAAAGATGTTGCAAACTATCAAACAAAGATTTATTATTCCCGTAGAAGATAGCGAATTGATGAGCGTACAGCGATCCGGATGGTCTCAATTCTTTGAAACTGAGTCGGTACGTAAATTATACACACACAAAAAACACTTCAGTTATTTCAGAAGTTTGTGAGATCCCAATATTTCAACGTTTCAACCCTCGAATTATTCCATTTTAGGGTATTAGTAAAAAGTGATGCAGAAAATTTCCGAATGGCGTTCGACGTTTTGAGAGGAGTTAAATTTTGTTTTGGACTCGTTTATATTATTAAAAATAGTGTTTGAATACACTTTTTCTTCAAATATATCCTCTCAAAGGCGAAATAGGGCACACCAATAATTAAAAACGAAAAAATTAAACTTCTTTAGCTCAGAAGTGGCTTGCCGCAGATTATTCCTATCATATTTACTCATTTTAGCCCTCGAGGTCTGCCACTGACAACCTGGATATCCAAGACTATGGCAGACCCATCGGCTTGACCGCAACGGTATCTGGCGGCCTAGTCACTCGTTGACTTAGTCTCTTCCTCCCCTCATTCCAGCCGCTGGAAGAAAAAGCAGGTTCCATCAGCTTGGGATATGAAGGAGATCCGAAGAAATAAAAAGCACCGACAAAAACCGTACCCAGCAACACATGCAGTGCTTCTAACATGGGAATAATATATGTATGTTTTATAATTAGGCAGAGTGTAAATTAATTATAGGGGTTTCTCATTCTAAACAATCATAAGCAACGACTGCAGCTTCTCGCAAAAATTCGTTGGTCGTATACCCATTTTCTCGAATGAGACCTCGAAAAACCCAATGCAGGGCGGTATAAAGTGCCCTGAATTTATCCATTCGCCTACTACAGGAGCCTCTTTGAGCTCTCGAGAGTCACAAAGGCTCAAAAAGCCATAAAGAATTTCAAAGGCCGAAAGACGAAATTACAAAACTCCTGTCGGGCGCGGCGTTTTCGTATAAACGCCACCTATTAATTGCAGCGCAGTTATTACTGGGTTTCAAATCTCTCTCAACCTGATGAATTTGTACCTTGAGCTCTGCTAGAATTTTTAGTTTAGCTCGATTGTAGACATCCAAAGTAGGTCATAATATCAACTTTATTACGGAGATTGATTTTCATTTTCTTTCTTCTATTGGCATTGAAGTTACAGTCAAAAAGCCTTTATTTAACTTTTTATTCGGTTATTTAGGATTCTAAATTTTTTTATTAGATTCTTTAATGAAAACAACGAGTTCTGGATACACTAACTATGATCGCGTATAAATAAGATTCAAAATTATTTTGACAGATCATGAAGATGTGCTGGAATGTTTCCTCACTCGGATTACAATGTACATAATTTTTTAGGTTAGATGCCCAATACGGTGTGGGTATACCTCGCATAAACCTGGTTTTCGGAGGGAATACAACACACCAACAAATCTCCGGCCCACCTGATTTTACTCGGTTAAAATCATGAATTTACATAGACTCGAGAATGGTATCGTACACCCGTACTAGCGTCGATATATTGTATTTGTTGCCACTGACTTTCTAGAGGTCTTTGTACTAAAAAATAAATGTCTGAGTATGCACACTGATTTTTAAATTGAGCCATTTTGCAGTGCAAATTTCTCATAGAGTCCACTCATTTGCCATTAATCCATCACGAGCCATTCTTAACACAAACTGAACTTGTTTCCCCTCTCACCTCAACAAGGATTTGCTGGGTTGAAACTGTGAGGATTCAATCATTTACCAAATCTATTAGTTTTCTGACTCAACCTCCATTTGATAGAATTATACAAGTACGATAATACAATAATTTTAGACGCATGTAGTACGAGTACATCCGTGATTTTAGTGTAGGATGTTATCTTTCATCCTCACAATTGTTTTGTGACAGAAGAGTTTCCTAAGAATTTCAGACTCGAAGCCAACTTTTATACGAAACGATCTTTCATCAATTTGTTGGTGGCAATTTGTAACTCGCAAAGAAAGTTGGGGGGAAGTAAACCTTCATTAACCTCTGAAGTCCGTTGTGAAACGCGAGGGAAAATGTTGTCATGATCAAACGATCAACAAAATACGGTTCTTATAGAGATCGCTAATAATGAGAGCAATGACGATTTGCTTTACCAAAATGTATTAATGTCACAAGTATTTGAGTTAACGAATTATCAACAACAGAACAACCTGGAATCAAATGACCAACACCACTCTAAAACTTATTTTCTTATCTACCTCTCTGTTGATGATTTAGCCTCAGAGTCTTCTACGTGCGGAATCATTTTTACTATTGGGAAATGAAGCTTTGCCAAAATATAAATTATACCACTTTGAGTTTGGAACTAATCTGATCGACTTTCGTTTCGTATTTGTGTTCGTCGATACAGTTTTCATCTGATTCTGAGCGGGTTGGTGGGGTTTTCATTTGACTTTCAGAGAACGTGCGGGTTAGGTTGCAGATTGTCCACTTTAGGTGTTATTGGTTGAATCAAACCATCAAACAAAAATTATCATTCACTCTGTGGATGCCCAACTGTAAAACCTGCCAAAAATAATTTTCCTATGCCTTAATAGTCCGCCAGCTGCAATTTTTCGAGTATTCTGAGAAATACGTGTCATCAATCTCTCATCATTTTGAAAGCAACCGTATTTTTAGAAGCTGCCCGAATGTGGGATCCTTGTAACAATTTTTACAGCTTTCATCCCATTTAGATGAAAATTTCTAGGTAAGGGTTGGTTCTCCCTAGGCATGCGCGAATGTACAATTGATGAAGCAATATCTTCACGATGTCAATTTAATACTCATTGGTTTCACATGAATCTTGCCTTTCTTTATGCAAGTAAATGCTTTAGCTTGTTGATGGGATCAGTAATGGAGTGCGATGAGATTTCAGCTAAAGGAAGATGATTAGGACGAACGTATCGTATCGGACAAGTTTCAAACTCGAGTACGAGGGTATTCCATCACCCCCTTCTAGGCCCTATGGGGATGATTTACTGCCTAGATGCCTCATGGCTTCCTTGAAAGAGATAATCCGTGTTTCCAAAACTTTCGATCCTAGTTATCAAGTCTCCAAGTCTATCCCATAACCGGGACGTTCAGCCTTCCTCCTTGAGATCCATCTCAGGTTATCTCTGTGGCACCAGTTGTCAACATTTTGGTTACTAACTTGATTGAATCACCGACAGGATTTGGGAAGAGTGCCTTTTTTAAACACTGCTACTTGTACTGAAAGAGTGCTTTGTCATTATTAGGTAACTTTTTCTCAATTTGCGGCACTTGTTCTAAACCCGAACGAACACACACATGGGAGAATCATCCACGAATCATTCGTGCTTTCATTGAGTGATCAACAATCAGCAAGGCAAGATATATATTAAGTAAAGTAATCCATGGAAGCATTACAGGGAACCCTAAGTTGAGTTCGTGTTTTGATAGCGAATATAGCATGATTTTTCAGGATATACCCTCTCCATTATAACACAATATGAGTTTGCCACGAAAATAAGTATTAACGGATTTCAGATTATAATATTGACCAAAGACACATTCACAAAAATAGGTTCTAAATGTAGTACGGTGGAGAGTAGTGTAAACAGTAATGTAACAGTATGATCAGTGGATATGCCCTCTTTTGTTACCCGATTAGCATATTCTTTGCTCTCACTTCCCTTATGAGCATTAACCAAGCAGAAATAACTGACTGAGTGGCGCCTAATTACATCATGGCCACCGTTTCATGGCGCAGAGTGTGGTGAGGGAAGTTATTCGAACAGGACATCTCGTCAGGAGTACTTCGTGGTAACACCACCCGAGTCATCCGGGACTCTTACTAAAACTAGTGGTCATTCTATAGAGTACTTCCTTCCATCTCTGCCTCCCTTCTCCATCTCCCTCAATTTTCCAAATCCCAAGGGCCGGTGTCGGGTAAACCTAAACGGCCTCCACACTTTTTTTTTTTTTTTTTCCTCCGCCTTCGGGGGAAGATTATTTTTTTAAATACTGAAAAAAGAGTAGGGTGCACTTTTATTTGAAGTTGGGTTCCACGGTTCCAGAATGAGCGACTTAGCCAAGGCTGCCCTGTCTCTTTGCAGAGTGTCATCTAGAGAGCAGACCTGTCTGTCCGGCTCGTAATGAGGTACATTATTAGAAGTACCACGTACAAGGTACTGTTCAGTAACTATCTTTGCTCAGTGCCCAGACAATCACACTCCTCTTAATACACATTCTAGCCACGTCGGAGGCCACCCAGACCTCAGCGTCGAGTTGCCATTTAAAGCGTCACTTTAATTTCACCTTGAGCTTCGAAACAAAGACCTCAAAGGTTATTACTATTATGGCCCGGAACCACTGGAAGGAGAGTCTGGGGGCGCCCCCACTCAACGTCAATCTCGCGGAACCGCCCTCTAGATGGTAACTACAGCCACTCATTACCTGAGAGGTGTCGCCTGCTTCCTCCCACTTCCCACTCTCATTTTATTATTACTTTATTTCCTCATTACACGTCGACGTCATCAAAATATTACTTGTCTTCCAATTATCTCCATTAAAGGAAATATGAAGAACAGGTTTTGAAATTAAAACGCTGCAAATAATCACAAAAGAACCGTCATATTTCTGTATTTTATAACCTTTCAACATAAATCACTTATTTATGTTTATTATAGGTAGTCTGTGGTTATTATCCAAATTCTGCGCATTCCGAATTACAATTAAATTCTAGATAGCATAAAAAGAACCCCACTTATGGCTTAAGTTAGCCGCAATAACACTTCAGCTGATCAGTGTAACTGGTTCTATGTGTGTTTCCGAATGGCCCTGGGAAGTATCGAAAGCACTCCACACCCAGCACCTTCTCGTAGGCACTTGATCCTATAGGAGGGCTACCAAATACAACCAATACCGTTTTGTAATAATTTTCTGCGTTTTATGTAATGTTCTGGCAAAGTATTAGTTTACTTAGTTTTCAGCAATTTGTTGTAGAACTTTTCAAAAATTTTATCAACCTTAGGGGATCCAAAAATGCTGTCAAGCGAACTCAACATTTCATTTATCGCATAAAAAGAGGAGACGATGGAATGGACCAACTGCCTCTTGCAAAGGTTACTCCTACAGCCCAAAAGCTTTAGATGCTCAGTCTTAGCATTTCTAAGAAGCGGAAAGGAGGAACTATCCACATCCATTACAAGGAACATTCATAACTTATAGATTGAGGAACAGGGAAATTCAGAGCAACAAACCATGATTTCGGTGCAGAATGGTAAAAACGCGATTCTATAGGCTCAAAATTCAGAAATGGACAAAAAATCTTAAAACCTAATCTCAAACATTCTTCAGAAATTACTACCAGTTTTTGGTTTCGGCACTTGGACTACCTTGAGATAAAATTGTCCTCTGATTAGTCAATTATCGGTTCATAGCATTCTTATTTTTTCCGTTTCGGGCCCATAGAATTCTGTTTATGATTTCTACGTGGCGTAGGGGAAACCAATCCTTCCTAGAACGTTATCTTTAGTATTAATTGACAAATAGATAAACGAAAAGTATCAATATTACTTTCTAGTACGGTCGTGGAGGTATACCGTTGAAATCTATCACGTGTAACCTTCCCGAGTTCTCCTAATTAAGTGACCACAAGACGCAGAAAACAGAAATACGGGAAACTAGAGAATTGTGGAGGTGTATATGGATTTGAAGGATACTGTTGATCTTTCGTACCACAGCGTCGTGGGACGGAGATGAGTCGAGTATCATCTTACCCTTTTCATCAATAAACGATGCCTTGGACCCACGCTTTACACCTGAGCAAAGCTAGACTTCCATGAAATATCCTGACATCACTTCCCCCTTCACTACACCCTCGGATACATGACCGTTAAATACGCCATTTATTTTCGAGATCCCGCGAAAGCTGAAATTGAACGGGCTATTGAGCAGACGGTCAGGAAGCGAAAGGCTGAATTCTTGATTTCAAAACTGAGGAACCCAACATATCGTGTACCTTCATCTGTACATTCCCAGATGGGCAAATTCCTCCATGGAGATCTTTCTACCCCGTGCGTCTTAAATACACCGCAATCAAAGAGACGATTAAATAAGTCAAAATCAATTATCCGAAAAAGAAACGCCTTCGTGGCTTCCTAAATATACAACCTTAATGGAAAACTCGGCCCAACAATAACTTAAATTGGTTCGGAAAAAAATTAGAACAGCGAAATAAAAATCATAAAATATCGGGAAACTTGAATTAAAAAGTTGGGTGATTTATTCGTTTTCTCAAGGGTATCAAAGTATTATTTCCCTTGTTACGTCGTCCTAAAATATTCCTCTCATGATCCTATATAATATCTTAGGGAGGCGGTTCGTGATAATATATTTAGAATCTGAATAAAACACACTTCGCTGTTGGTTGGAATAGCCTGGTTCGACTTGAAGTTAATTTCGCTTAATATATAGGAGATGTATGTCTGTTAAACGGTTTAAAATAAATTTGAAAGTGAAATCAAAGTGTGGAGTTTCGCGCAAGGTTCCTAGTTTTTTGGACATCTCTTTGAAACTAGGACGCATAAAAGGTCAACTGGAGGGAGGGTCTATTAGCATTTGTTAATTTGGGCAGGAGGGGCGGGCCAAACATGAAACATGAAAAAACACCGAATATAATTCCATATCAAACCTTTCCAGAATTGAATCCGGGAAAACCTCATACGTAAATCAGTGGATTTATGGGATTTTGTGGATGTTGCGTGAAAGAGAATAAGTGTGAGTATGGATGTTTCACTGATCTAAAACGCTTTCCTTGTAGGGATTGTCCAGTTGAAACACAAAGTATTGTGTTGATCAAAAATTAATTAATAAATGAAAATATGCCTTAAATCCTTGATTATTAGAGTTTTGGTAATTAAATTCACTGGTATTAGTGATCAAGGCCCAACCAATTACAACATATGACCTGTGCCCAGATTTATACCTGTATTCTAAGGAAATCTGTGACAAACTATAAATTAGGGTGTCGCTGAGTTGGTGTGGCGATGTTGTAGGAATATTTTGAAAACAATTGAAGATTGTTTTGAAATCAACAGTAGATAGCTATTGGGCATAATCATAGGTGCAACTACACCCTCCTCATGATACATACGAATAACCAAATAAATAAATCTTCATCCTTATATCATCGATGTCTCTACGCGTTATAAATAAAAAATCAAAATCATCAAGAGCATGCTAAAATTCCAAGGAAGCATATGCACCACATTCATTTGGCACCTCTCTTCGCGAATCTCTGAAAATACTAAATAACCAACCCGTTATCATCGTGTTCAAATAAATCAATACTTACGCGTTTCAGCTTGATACGTCAAATACTTACCTGAAACAAAAAACACAACTGTTGAAGAAAGCCATGAAGCTCCAGAAAATCATCCAACAGGGAACATAAACATGGAAGCAACTAGCAAACTATCATGATAATTTATTGACGACGCTTATCGGTAAATTCACCAAAAAGAGGGAATCTGACATTCAACTTTTCAGAAAAATAATGACACAAGTCATTTCTGAAGCAAAAATAGTGAACGAGCGTCCAACCAACCTGATCCAAATTCCATAGTCACTCAAACATGAATAAACTAACTTATTTTATTACAAATAAATTAAGAACTCACTAAGGATTTGATCAAATTACAAGGGTGAAGGAATGTCATCGAAGTACATAACTTGAAACTTAATACAAAAATTGAGGACGATCCACTCATAAGATCATGTTGCATGACAGGAACTTTTTATTATTCTGAAGCTACTGACTACTATTGAGTCCAGCATTCAAAATTACATTACATACTACCAAAAACCTCAAAATATCCATTTTGTCATAAAAATGGGGTGGAATGTGGCACCCCACACATCGGCATACAAATTTTGTTGTTGGAATTTAATACGATTCTTGAAATAACTTTTTATAAAAAAGCTAAACTTTTTATCAAAAAATAATTACATACGGCATTAGAAATCATGTTAATTATTATCAAAATTTTCGTTTCTTTCACGTATTCCGTGATTAAATGATACTTTCTAACATTGTTGCCACCTCCCACCCCTCTAATTTTGATCCTTCGTAGGTAGGCGCTTGATTCCATGCATGTACCGCTTCGGACTGCCAAGCTAGGGACACAACTACATCCAGAATTAACATAAGAGCGTACATTCTCATTTTGGGATCATGTTAAAATAGTTCAAGCTTAACTCCATTTTCAAAAAGCGTGCTGAAAGCTTTCAAATTTAAGGAAATCTTTAATCAGTTTTCCGATGGTATGTTCAACTGATTCCGAATCGACGTCGTGGTGACGTTTTAGTTGGAAGGCGAAAAATCGTTGGTTATGATGTAGAACAGGTAACGAGGAACCCAGGGAACAAGAGGAGCAAAATTGTTGAACACCTGGGACTGCAAAAAAGGTACTTCAAGGATAAAAGCAGCAAAAGTTCATACAGCATGAACTGGGGAAATGATTGAATCCGGGAATGTTTCCAAAGTTCAAGAGATGGTTTATAAACAGTGCAAATATTTGTGAATAAAATTTATGTAGGAGGCCCTTAGCAACGAAAACAAAAGGTGGCTAACGTTTTTTCTTCTTATTTTTTCAAACTAGGATTTTCCTACGAAATCGATTTGGAATTCCACGGTTGATGTACCGATTATAAACCATTTGACAAATCCAAAAGTTTTTTCCAGATTTTATTATTTTGCTCATTTACACCGTTTGAAGCTCTTTTTACTTCTGGGTTTTCTCGCTAGCTGTTCTTCAACGTGCCTAACCCTTTTTCACCCTCAAACTGGAAATTCCCCATGAAAGTGAAACGGAATCGCAAAATCGACTGTACCATGATTAGATTTGCAAATATTCCTGAGATACATTTATCGGAAATAGAGTTGAAGTTCAAGCACATTCATAAACTTGAATTTTTTTGAACTGCTAATATGGTCCTTGGAAGTTAATTTTTGATTATGAATACAAGAAGCTTGTAGGAAATTTAACGTTGAATCCAAAAATGTGGTCAAAAGTTGAAAAAAAATTGGTTTTTTCTTATGCTCCAAAACGTGATTGGTTGGCGGCATTTTGCTAAATTTTCGGTCTGGTTTTTCCCAACCTCATATATGTAAATGGGTCATTTCCAAATTTCTGTCACATTTAAATATCGACTTTTCTTAAAAATAAAAGTTGAACTTGATCAATTTCCTTGTTCCTAATTAATCACTACGGTTCTCTCGGCATATCACCCAAGTGAGCACCATTTTGATACGCCATTTTGAAAAAAAAAAAAAAAAAAAAACCTTTTGTAGGGAGTGAGGTATATACTAATATTTTTCCCTCTCCTGAGCCTCCAACCTCCCTGGGAATCGCCGCTCAAGTTTTTCAAATTAGGTGAGTGGAACAGCACGAATTAACTTAATTTTGGCTACAGTAAATACTAAGGTATCCTTGCCAAAATCTCACTTGCTACAAGCAGATCCCACTCCCTTCAATTTAAGGAGCTATTGGCTGGATATTGTAGGGAGTGAGAGAGTAGGGAGTGAGGTTATAGCCTTTCACCGCCTTTATAGGCCACAAATCAATTGAAACTGGTTGAACCAAAATGTTGTGAACGAACATCCAACAACTACACTAATTGTCAACAAGTGCGATCAAGTTTTACTTGCCACAGTCAGAATGTTTCTGGAGTAGGGTGTCCTGTAGGCACAAGTTTTACATACTTTTCCATGGAACATGTACATCCACATAGGAGAAAATTTTAAAACACTTACAAAACTGTATTTAGTTGAGATTTGACGGCAACACTGATCAGTGACATAAATGTGACCGAAATTTTGAAATGAGCCATATGTACTTATTAATTTAAATACATCAAGGGCACGCATGGGATACCCTGGATAAACGGCTTGACTTCAATTTCAATAATGCATCAGAAGAAAAATGTGTACGTACATTCAATGGATATATCCAGGATTTCAAGTGTTATGTGGTTGTCATGTGATTGGCACAAAGCGACGGAACCAAGAGGGAGGAAGGATTACCCGGTGGGAAGGACAACCCAGTTAACTGATTGGCCTCAATACATGACTTATGAACTGTTGACTCTAGTCAATGTGACCTTTCTTGAATACTTCACTTGACCTTCAACTTCACTTGTGTTTAACTCGGCTAAAGGTGGAAATTCCCTTTGATTCGGCTCCCCTTTCGTTGTGATCTCGGCTCCTAAATTCCGTCCACTCCTTTGAGAGCGGTCGAGCGATTCGGTTTTCCAAAGTCGACTTCGAGTTTCGTTTATTGAATTTCTACTTAATTGAGTTATCGGAGAGTCTAACCAATTCAAAGGTTTTTAGAGGGAGCGAGACGACATACCTGTCACGGAACCTCATTTAACCAGCAACTCAACAAGACTTCTGTTATTTTTGAGGTGAACGTAGATGCTTTACAAATGTAACAGCAGGTCCATCCGAATGCTTTCATTTTCAGAAGATAAAACATTCTCTTCAAACATCCGAATTTTCCACTCTCATTAATCGTTTTGGATCATTCTGAACAATTTTATTTTTACGGCAGTCTGTTCATCTGCAAGTATCCGCAAATTCTTAAAAGAATTTTAATTTTTTAGTTTTCATCCATATTTAATGCATTTTTCAAATTTTGTACTCTGACTGCATCAAAAAGTCAATACTTTATCCGCAAAATAATCATTTTCTTATATTCCAGCAGTAGGATCTACCTAAAATTTGGAGGCCAGCCGAAAAAAGAGGCTTACTCATCGATTGTCAACTTCAACATGTAGTTAGCGTCAGTAACTGCTGATTATAAATGAGGATGAAAAATTAATAATAAAGTTCCAGAACTGCCGTATGATCGTATGAGCAAATTTTCCAACACATTAATGTTGAATTTGAGAGGAAATTTGAACAATTTTTATACTATGTTAACTATCAATTTGATTGCGAAAACACTTGTTTACTTAATACGCGAAATAGCAAACTACATCAAGTTTGGAATTCTTATCAACCCACTTGTCAGACCCACTCAGTCAGTCTCCCCTGCGGAACACCATAATCTTTGAGTAATGCGGTTCACTTCCAATGATCAACGCGTCAAGTAAACTCAAGTGCATCAATTCTTCGCTTGTTTCGGGAACCATCACCACATCATCCGCTTTTAAAAACCCTCGAATTGTATGTGTACCGATGGAAACTCCACAGAGATCCCCGAGAACAATAATGAGAAGAGAGGAAAGCAGAAGGTATAATAGACAACTCTGCTTCACCCCTTGTTCAATTTCAACCAGGACAGACCCTGAAGACCCCAAACAGTTGCTTTTCCTGCACCGTAGATTGCTGTGAGAATCCACAAAAATCGCATGCTCAGTCCCATGCTGTTCAACTTTCTAAATAACAAATATTGTCGAACTCCTTTAGATGTACCCCTATAGATGCCATAAATACCTTTTTTGGGGCTCCACTACTAAGCTTCAGATGCACTATGTTTGTCTGAGTGAAAATGGCATTCACAAGGTAATAACTCAATCTGAACCCAGTGTGTGAATGCAGGATCCAGCAGTCTTCACTCAGGATGGACTCAGTGACTACCGAACTCTCCAATCGAGCCAAGAGCAACCCCCAAAAATCGTTGATAGAGTATTTTTAAGAGGAAAGCGTCTGGAGCAGTTAACATCGTTGATATCCCGGAATGATGAACTGATTTGTGAGCGATGGAACTCACGTGGGACCAAAGCCATACTCTCAAATTCCCGGAAAATATCATTAAAATTGGATGAAAACTGCTGCACATAAGATTGTAGCAAGGATCTGCGGACACGAGAACAGACACACAGATTGACAGAAATACAAGAAACGAATGTTCGACAGAATAGTCCGAAATCAAAAAGCGATTGAAAATTTTGGAGAAAAAGAATTTTCCATTTTTCGAAAATTAGAACAAAGCTCCCGCTACTCCCGGAAGCAATAAATAATTGCATTTTAAATCTCTTTAATACCTTAGTTTTTTTTTGCATATTATTTGACCTTACTGTCTTCTTGATGTGCTGCCCAACAAGATGGAGGTACGTATTATGTTTAAATGTAAAAAAATGATCTGGACTGCGGACGAAGTAAGGGATTTTACCAGATTCAATAATGTCCTGTTAACTAAACGTTTAACAAAACACGTTCATATTCCTATAAAGAACTTCCCTCTCATTTTATATATCGCCATTGTCATTTCATGGGCGTTAATTTCACGATCATCGAGGCGTTTCGGAGCACCACATTAGAGTCCATTGGGTCCAAATATAATAACGACCAGGAGAATAACACAAATATAATCCCCAAAAGGAACGACTTGATTATATCGCTTTTACGGGTATTCAAACGCCTGGGATGTCCTTCCGTATACATTGCGAGTGGAACATAAAAGCGGGTGATTATTTAGCAACGAATTTAGTTAGTCGAACACAGAGCTTCTTGGTTGTTTTTACAACATCTGAACTTTAAGCGTGATCGTTGAATAAATTATGACTCCCTCTGGATAAAAGTGACCACATTTTTAGATGTCCATCTTCAACAAGGCTTCCTCAGTAGTGGGACTTTTTTTCGATTTGGCCTAGTCTTATAAAATAATCATGAGTTTTTATAATTATGTTTATATGTTTAATCATACATAACCATAACATGGAGACACCCCGAAATACTAGCAATACTTACCAATATGTTTAATCTTTAGATACCCATTCTGATTGCCCAGAGAGGGATTGATAAATTTCCTGTAGTCGATGATGGATATTGAATAGTCCCTTGAAACATCAGCTCAATCAGCTTTTCAAGTAATTTCAATATGAATGGGGCTCTATGGGTGTTTTGATTGAGAACAGAATTTCTTACATACTTAGAAATAAATAGGGAGGAATAAAAAACTTCAAGAATGACGATGTTTGTGAAGAGCTTATGTGAAGATGAGGGATAAAACATAACAATAAATAAACTTAATAATAAACTTAACATGTGAACAGTTTCTACTTACAATTAATGAACAAAAAATTTAGTGAAAAAGATGAAATTAATTAATTTAGTGGAATTAATGGTGAAAAATTTAGATTTACATCAGGGGGAGGATTCCCAGTTCAAGTCAACACTGTGCACTGCTAATGAAAACTGTTTGATTCATTAGCAGTGCACACCCCGGACGCTTCTTTTGAACAACTATACAATACTGACGAATCACCACCAACATTCCAAGGACCCAGAGGAACATCTGCAATTGATATCACAGCCATGTCTCCAAGCCTCGTATTTATCTGCACAAGGTCCGAAATTAACCAGGACGCCACCCTGAGTGATCATGCACTCATCATCACTGAGCTCACCCTCTCAGGGCACATACCACGGCCAAAAAATAAGCGGATACTGACGAACCAAATGAATAAAGACCTCCTCCTCAAGATGATATCATCTGAAACGGCAGAATGGTCTGAAGCACTCCTATGGCCAGCTAAGGAGATTGAAGAAGTTGACCAGAAGGCTGCAACTACATCGACAATATTGTGTGAGAAAATTGGAAGAGCTGTTGAGCCGCGACTGCGCAGGAAAAAGCACCCTTGGTGGAATGAAGAAGTCTTAGAAGCAAAGACGCATGCTACGGCTCTCCGAAGGAGGTACCAGCGGTGCCATGAGGAGAGAATGCCGGCACACTTCAGGGAAGAATACCACCACGCAAAGCGAGCATATGAGAGAACCCTCAATAGATCAAGACGCAGCAAATGGCACCAGTTTGTAGCTGAAGAAGATAACAACAACACTTGGGGATTCCAAGTCCAGCTGCTAGGGAAATTAGGAGCTAAACCAGCCCTTACTCCGTTCCGAGGTGGGGAGGGAGACAATCGAGAACATCGTAACATGGGAACAGGTCATGGGAACCTCGCTCAAGACTGCCTTCCCCTCCGACCAAGTAGTAGGAGAGAGGACAGTTCACACAGCAATGCGCCAAAACGTGCACGTGGACAGCCCAGCTGACATCACAAGAGACCCATGGGACATAGAAGAGCTCAAAGCCGCTGTCGCAGACTTGCGCCCCAACACAGCCCCAGGACCAGACAACATTGAGGTCGCAACACTGCAGAGAGGACTGCCAGCAATGGAGGAATATCTCTTACAGCTCATGGAAGATTGTCGAGTACTGGGATATTCCCAACAGCATGGAAGAAGCCACCATAGCTGTGTTTCCCAAGCCAGGCCGCCCACCCACTGACCCATCCTCTTATAGGTTGATCTCTCTTCTCTCAACCCTTGGAAAAACCTTGGAGAAAATGATTCTCCAAAGAGCAAACGTTAGAGGCACCGCACAAACGCATAAGCGACAGTTTGGAGCCACAAAAGAGCGTTCGGCTATGGATACCATCCTGACGCTGCAGGAGACAGTGAGTGCAGCTACAGGGAAGTACGTGTTTGTCATCCTCTTTGACATCAGAAAGGTCTTTGACTGTATATATACACATATGAAGCTCAAACGCATTCAATTTTATATGATTCATTTTCGGGGTGGCTAAATATGTTTGTGTTTAGAGTATGATTCGCCACTGTACTTGAATATCAGTATTTGTTGTTTGTGGACAGAATAGTGAAGTGAAGGTGTTTCTCTCAACTTCTATCACTAGCAGTATATTTAAAAAGTTCACAGCGTGTAAATAGGTAACAACGTTTAATCTCTATTCAACAGCGATTTTCATGAAAGAACTACAGAATAGAGAAATAATTAACCTTTATACAGCGTTTTAAAATTGTTTTTGCTAACAACCAATCCGTTAGCTAGGTAAATTAAGCCCACGCGTGTCGATCATTGTGAAATTCTCGATTTATCGCAACTGCATTCCCCCACTGAGAACGGCAATGGCGGTTTTCCCTCCTGGTCTCTATATTCCATTAACTCTTCATTTACATTTTCTGATTTGTTTGCGCATCATTGATTGCGATCAAATCTGTTTCTGATTTGATTCCCTAACCAAATATTGAGGTTAGGAATACAGTTCTCATTTAGTGTTCTGAAACCACAAGGTATAACCAGCACCTTACTTACGAAATATTAGACGAGATTTGGTATGTCTTCCTAGTCTGTCTTCCTTCCTTCCTTTCATCTGAAGTATGCCACTGTATACGGGCATTATTGCCTTTATTGGGAGACAATGGAATAAGGTGAACAGCATTCAATCACTGGAAAACTTGGGTTGGGGGGACTGTAGAAAATGGCTGAAATGCGCCCAGGCAAGCCAAGTGTGAAATTTACGGCATTGATGAGCACCGCGCACCTCACTAAGAGGTAACAGGGTAAGGTAACCCTTTCCTATAGAGTTCAATACTTTGGTCTAATAAGCTTGATGTAAAACTGACATGGAAGGATCATGTCCCCTGGTCCCAAGAATTCAAAATCGCATGAGGACTGGAATTCGTGTTATGTTTCCGCCAAAGCATGTCATCGGAATATAAGCGACTGATCAATGATAATAGCAGTACGCAAGTTGATTGTTAGGCTCAGCTGCCAACTGTAATATCAAATCGACAGAACATTCGAAACTGAGCACATAGGTCCATCAATAATGCTCCTAGTCCGTAAGCATTTCCGGACTAAACAAGGATCTGGGAATGAACGAAGTTTTACGTGCTACAAAAGAAAATTGCTGTCGGCTTCATTCCTCAGCATTAACAGAATTCCTTCATCCACCAAATTGGATCTCTTACTGCCCCCATATGAAAGCCGTCGGACAGTGATGTAATTGAGCAATTTAGGGAGAAGAAAATCTATAAATGAAAGTTTCAATGAAATGTTTGGAAACCTAGTGTAAGAGGAAATCTGTATCGATACATTCTAGTACGACCGTGAACAACGGTGCAATGCCACAAACATAATGAGCGATAATAAACCGGTTTTCGAACTTCTCCCACTCACAACCAAACAACCAAAGTACGGAGCTCTCATCATTCTAAAACTTATAACGTTAATGAAATACATTCTTCGACCCTTTTAGATTCGTACGCTCATATTCAGATGAGAATGAAAGCAGTACATATTTCGTTTCCTAAAAACAAACATTGAATGAAACACCAGTATGATTTTTTGGGAAACCTCTCTCCAACATGTACTTATGAAAATGCATCCGTCAGATTTTGACATAATCGCTTTAAAGTCAAATTATGGTAAAAAAAAAAAAAACTTTTGTGCAATTTTTTTAGAATGGAAATTAATTTATTGTTATTTTTGCCTTTTTCATGGAAAGGATTCCTCAACGACATCAAATAGAGAGGTTTTTGAAGTACGATTCTTTACTTCCTCTAAGCGTTCACAACATTCCTCCAAACAAATCACACACAGAAAATCACGTTATTCGAGGCTCGTTTCTATCAAAATAATTGATAACAGCCTACAGGTAGTAAATCCAATATCGTGTCAAAAAATGTACAAAATCCGACCTTCTTTTTAACTTCATTTTCGGTTCTACATACCCAAAGACGTAAATCTACGGATTTTCAGGCCGTTATGGTAAATTGCTCAGATGCTACCATTTTACACCCCCTAAATTACATCGTTTAAAAAAGAGGGTATTGCTAATCAGAAGTGCAAAGCCAATTTTACGTATACCTTCTACTTTACATAGAATGCAATATTAGGTTGCTATTTTTATTGATGTGTTCAGTGCCCTAGCTATTTGTTCAATACATTTCTTGGTCAAATTTTCACTCTGAATTCTCCTATAAATTTCGCATTTGTAATCACTCGTTTGTCATTTTTAATGTAATCAGAAGCAATAAGTTTTACTTGGATAACGGTTTACAAAGTAGTTATGTCACGTTATGATGATCATATTACATTTTTAATTCTACAAACGAAAGAATGAAAGAGTTAGTTACATCATCGAACAACAAGTGGTTGCTTTGAAAAGTTATTAATAAACACCATTTCATGTAAGATTTTAACTCGAAACGGCACGGATCCATTTCAATGAGTTAAAGCATGTTTAAACGTTATGGGGAGCCTGGTTTCCTTCATGAAATGAAGATATAAATAAATTGTTTTACCGAATCGAGGGGGCTCTTTCATAACTATGGATAAACTCTACATTGAAGCTAAACAAAGCATCCCAACCCAAACAATGCTAAAGCGTCATTCTAGAATTCCAAACGTCCGACGGATCTCCGTGAATTTCTGTTGGGATGGGACCTTCATTCTTTAATCTGGGACAGCTCAAGATTTCATGGCGACAGACGGAATGCCAACTATCCTCTAAGTAGGTGCCTGCGTTATCCAACCTACTAAGCTGTCAGTTACTCGCTATACCTATTCCTGTCCCAAATACACCATCATTAAATTGATAATTTCTTATGATTAGAAAGACGGATTTTAAGACACGGAAAACAAATCAATATTGTCAATCATTATTGATATAATTAAACTTAAGACACAGCCATTACTCAACTGTAATCGTCAGCAAAGGATAATTAGAATTGATTCAGGAGGGGGGGGGGGGGGGGGGGACAACCCAAACTTGAGAAAACAAATAACTAAATACAAATCCGTTTCAGAGCATTCTAAGACCGAATCCTTGAAAAAAACTATAGGTGTTTGTAAGGTGTATTTCACGGATCTGGTCTCAGAATGCTTTGATATATGAGCCGGTTGTGTCGCCTGGAATACTTTGTGGTATCAGCACCCGTGTCAACCCCGTGTGAGTAAATAGCGAAACTGTACTAGATTAAGAGGTTTCTTCTTTCAGGGACGTACTTCTTGTAGTCTTTGAGCATATTGGATTTGTATGAACGTTAATTGATTATAGCGAATTAATAAAACAACGAAAACGGTGTGATGGTTGGTGTAGTTAAAACCGAGTTTGATATGAATACAAACGGTGTCAAGTTTTACCCCATATGAACATCATTTGCGTTATTTTACCATAAATGTATCAAAGTACGATCTTTATTAGTAGCGATCAAATATAAATAGCTTCTTTAATTACCAACTAAGGTTTTTCAACTGTTGAATGACGCTGCCGATGACGGTATAGAGTTGGGCAACTTCGGGATGAACTGCTGATTTCATGTGATAATGTTATCATCGCCCACTTTCTCGCCAACCATTAAGAAGGGATGAGACCATTTGTACCGTTGAAGGTCTCTTGAGAAGTTTGTGTGTGGCGGACTGTTATAGTCCAAAATATGTAACTAACAACAACAACTCAACAACGCACAGTGGAAAATATGACCGATTTAGGTGAACAAAAGTCAAGTCAAAACTTTGGAATTTCTGAGTGCTTTACCTTTTTATCATTAGTTGGTGAGACTTTTAATACTAATATTTCTCGCCATACCGTGTTTACAAACAAATAGTGAACGAGTGAATCAGTCATGTTTACACAAGTGCATAATAACCGGCAGTGGGGTTATCTTTATTCGATGGCCATTCATTATGTTCAAGGTGTGTGTAGCGCGAATTTTTGTTGCTTTTGTTCAACAATGGACATTGCTGAGACAGGTAAGACATTAAATTTCTACATTCATTATAAAATATACATTGCATTCTTCCTGTAGATTTAATTTAGCAATTTATAAATGTATGCCCCTATTCAGTAACACAAAACTATATTACCCCCAAGTCACCCCAAGGATCTTTTTTGCAGGATTTGTTTCATCAATTCTTCTAGTCTCTAAATGTTGCAAAGAATTTTGGCTTTTTTGGTGATACATAATTTATAATTTTTTTCAGTCAAATTTTAGCAAATCAATTTGATTTTTGACCACTGAGTGCTCGCTAATCGTGCCAAAAAATTAATTAAATTTTTAAATATTTTTTTCCAATATTCTGGGACTTTAATCGTAAAATGTAGGAAAGTTTTAAGTTTTAGCAAATCAATTTTAGTTTAGACCACTGTGTTCACGCCAATCGTGTCAAAAAATTAATTCGATTTTTTAAAATTATTTTCTTCCGTAATCTGGGAACCCAGATGTTGAATATGGAAAACTTTCAGACTTTTGTCCACCTAAATCTGTCAAATTTTCCACTGTGCAACAGTTCATCTGTGCATGGAAACGATGTGGAAGTCCAGCGAGGTAAAATAAAACACCTGCCAACGCTTCACTCGTACAACAATTGTATTACTTAAGACTTTAAAACTCGATTTCAAAACTCGCTGTTGAATAAAATTTCACAGAAACTATGTTAGTTGATATGATTTACATTTGATAATAGGTGATTTTTACTGTGTAAGAGAGTACATATTCACATTCATGTTATCGTTCTTTTTTTCTGTTTGTGTTCTAGCCCTTAGGGAGAGCGAACGGAGGTACATGAAGGCGGACTGCTGGATTTTTTTCATTTGATTTGTGTAAGCTACACATCGTGAAACATAATCCAAAAAAGTTTGAGGGGGTTACATTTTTTTCATTATTGGAAATAATAAACCAATATTTTACGAAAAAGAAATCCCACCATTCGTTTCCGAAGCTCAAAGAGCATCTTGCTGGGAAATGCTTCGGTCTGATGAACTATGAAATGATGAACTAAAGACAGACAGAACTTAGGACTGTGTGGGTTGGCGGTAGATTGGTTGTACGGCGGAATTTAAACAACTCTTAATTCGTTTTGGAAAATGTTTGGAAAAAATAGCGACCATGTAAAGAAGTAGTTAAATATCAGTGGGCTCAAATAATAATTGTTTTATTTAATTTTCCATATTGTTTTTAATATTTCACAACGTAGGGGTTCTTACTTTTTGGATAGCCCTCGTATGCGTGTTGATGTCACGGTAACAAGCCGTTCACGGGTTCTCGAACACGAATTGGCGAGCGAACTTGTAATCGTCGAAAAGGTAGTCTTCTAATTCAACTTTATTAGATAGGTCAGAAGCAATAACGTTGCTGGAGATGTTGATTGTACAATTAGAGCTCAGTGTTTCCCTACTCTTGTTTTCCGTATCGGAAAATCAGTCGGCGTCCGCCGATATCGCGGCATGGCGCCTAACCGGTCTCTGCCCACAATTGCCGCCCAATCATCTGCTCCTGCGGAGAGGGGGTCTGATATACGCTAGTATTAAATAATAGTAAGGGTGTGGATTGGAGGTAATTCTAGCCGGGGTAGAGAGGGCAGAGACATTCGGCTAAACCAACCAATTCGTTGTGTCATCAAGGCGCGCTTCATATTGAACGGCCAGAGGTAGATTTCAGGTTCATTCAAAAGGATTAGTGGAGACGAAAGAGTCGAGGTTGAATGTTAAGTAATACCATGGGAAAATGTTTTTGAAAATTTGGACATGGCGAATTCATTTGCTCTAGAAAGCAATTGTCGTGTAAAAAGTCTGCCTGGTCAGATACTTTTATCACCCGTTATAGCTCTATTATCCCTAAAATTCAGCAACATAGATGGGTTAGGAAATAAATTAGTATCACGAGTCCCTTAAATGCGTGAGTTGATTCTGTTGAGAGTCTGGTGGTGAAAGGAAAGTGAAAGTGAAAATGGTGAAAGGGAAAATGTGTGAGATGCCTTGCACACTTTTTACTGCAAATAGTTTTCCTAGGAGGTACCGGTTCGTAAAGCCAGACAAGTTGTACTATCAATGTAAGGTACTAAGTGGAATGGCTAACTAGAGACGCAGTTGCTGATGATATAATTGTGGATCGCGATTTGTCTTGTTAAGAGCTGAACGGAAGTCCCCCTGACAAAGAATAATCATTCGGTAGAATAATTAGTAAAATGAACTATAGATTTCGGCGTTAGTCTAATTATAAATTTTATGGCGGATTTTCAATTACCCAATAAACTTGTAAATGCCCTTGCTACTTTGGACAAAAATTTTATCATATGACCTCAGAACTGAGGACTTTAGACACCCTACCACAATGTCGTCCTAGTATGTGAGCGACTTCCGTGAAATTTAATTCCTGCAGAATTTTTGCAATTTATTTAACTTGGTTTATTATTTTTAGTAGTGAAACTTTGTAATCGAAAAAGAAAAAATATGTTAGGCTCGTCGGAATTCTGCTGCCCTACTTTTCAAGATGTATAGAATCCGAAAATCAAATTTATAAAAAAGTCCGCTCTCCCGAGTTTTTTTCCGAAACTACTGAACGAAAGTTGATCAAACTTAGGTTAAAAATCACATTTGAGGTCTTGTTGAAACTGAATTCTAGGCATTGGTGAATCCTAAAGAGTCAGAAGGGCCGAAATTACAAAATCTGAATATCAAAAACTTTCGAAATAACACTATTGTTTTTATCTTCGATATTGATAGAATTCAAAAAATCGAATGATCCCACCCGGACCTTACGTTCACCGTTCGCTTTCCCTGAGGACCCAACTTTGACCGAAAAAAGAACGTAAACACGTATGTGAATGTGAACGTGCTTGTAGTTAACATAGCCCAGTATGTGAGGATCGCTTCAGTGGAATGTTGTTCAAGAGTTCTTTTGGGAATCGAATTTTTCAAGTCTTATGTAATATGATTGGTGTTTTATTTTACCTCACTTAATTTCAGTTGTTCCACTCGTGGATTTCTCCGCAGTGACCATATACTGTTACCAAGAATAATGTCTCCGCTGTGCCCTTTGTGGGTGTTGAAATTCCATGTCCTTACTTTCAGCTGAAATTGTAATAGTAGGATGATGATTTGAGGTAAGTTGCGGGCTTTCCAACTGAACTGACTGCCGTGAACGGACTAACCCATGGTCTGGCGCGTAAATCTTCGTAAGCTATGTTTTGATATCAGCTTCTGTTTCGTCCAAGGAGATTAGTAAATTCTGATTTTCACGGAGTTATCTTTAAAACGAAGTCATCCAACTGTCTTTGGGAGTATAGAAGTCAATTATAAGGTAAGGAGAACAGTGATCACTTGAAGGCTATGGGGCTAATTTCGTTATGATCAATCCAACGTGCTGAGCAATAAATTGACCTCTTTTTATGGCTTCTAGATAGGACAAGACTAAGTGTCGAGCTTAGATAATGAACCTCTGACAACGTCTAATACTCATAGATCATTAATTTGGGTACACGGGCTATTCTAATATAGAAATAATTGACCTGTGAAATAATTTGAAGCGTTTTTTTGAAGCGTGCTTACTATGACTTTACGCCACAAAGGAAAATTAGAAACCTAATTTAGGGCCGGTTTCAATACCCTTAAAAGGATTTGAGTGGATTAGCACCCTGTAAAGCCCCATGAGAATTTCACTACCATTGGATTGTTGGGTCCATTGAAAATACATCAGTTTTAACAATTTCCTCGCATTTGCATTGATGAAGCAACTCTATAGCAATAAATGAGGCACCAACTGTACAATACAGCCCACCCAATTCGGCAAGAGTTTTGAATAGACAGTTTGATATGTTCACGTATTGTTTGTTCAACGTATTGCTATTGTAACAGATGCCCAACGCGGGCACCAAGAAAGCAGAATAACCAACAGTACTTAATGATATCCGGGGGAAGATCGTTACAGTTGGAATGTGCCGACCGGATTTGAGGAGGCGTCCTTAATTAAGGGTTCGAGGAGGATCGTTGAATTGCCGGCTCCTATCCCAACTAGCCGTCGTAACAATTAGGTAGTTATGGTAACTAGTAATACTTGTGCCGCGCAATTAAATAGATGAGATGTTTGAGTCATTGATTTTATAGTCGAGCATCCAATAATGATTTTTGTAAGTGGCCTTCAAAATTCATTTGTTATACATGTTCCATTATTAACATGTTTCACGCCACGCGACTGAATTCATTCTCAGAAACCTCTTACTGCTCTCTATCGTTTGTGCCAGTGATTGACTACCTATACGGCCGATTGTATTGCGAATTCTTCGTGCTATCGCATTCTAGTTAGTTCATTCTACAAGAGAATGACAGGATTGTGCTTTTTGATGTCTTCTTTGGAATTGGTGCTTTTTCACACATGAAAACTTTTGCTGGTGGTTTTCGACCTTCTTTTCTGTCATGTCATTGTAAGCTGTTTTATTCGTTTTGCTCATCTGAGTTACAGGGACTCACAGCGAAAATTGCCCCAACACTGGCGGCGTCAACGTGTTAAGGCACCACTTCTAAAACTATAATTGATAATAGTTCATTAGTATTCTTCGATCAAAGGTTGGAAATCACTGCTTATAATGCTCAAGTAGGTATTAGTTAACAGTAAAGATCTCAAGTTTGACCATGTAGGACGAAGACACCCAAGCACAATTCATAAATTTAAAATTTTGCTTAACACAGCTCAACAGTTTGTTGCAAAGTATTTTCGAGAACCTTGGAGAACTGATAGCAACTTAACGAATGTAGCCTATTTATTACCTTAATTAATTTTCGAAAATAGATTCATTCTGAAGTTGAGTTCAGTGTTATTTCTTATTAGTTAGGTAACTAAATTATTTCTTCAAGTCAGTTACTACTTTAGACATGAACTTTAAATTATCACTAGTTATTGTGTGAAATATTGCATTCGGTGGCGAGATTCAAGGATTTACACCTCGAATACTGCTAAAGCTAACTAATCTCTAGATCTCGATGACATCTACGGAAACCGCGTTCACGGGAAACCAGCGCCTTATGGCCTATTTATCAATAATCCCGAGGCACCCTAGGACAGGAGATGGAACGCGATTTCCAACTAATGAGTAGTAGCTCCTATTAGTGAACCTAGATAGCGGTTAATCAACATCTGAAACTCCCTGTGTTTGAAGGGAGCTCGTCTGGCCTCCAGATAGCTGCGCCAATTACTAAGCCTGACATGTAACTCTCCAAGGTTACCAATAAATTGTAAGGGCAAATCCGAGATAGATATGCATTTTTGCCGAACTTTTACACAAAAGCAGTTGCGTTCAACAGCCAACGTTTATCGTGTTGTGCCAATAACAAATTGAAGGAACTTAGTGTTTAGATGTTGGAAGAGTCGTAATGTCAACCAGAGTTGGGTAAAAATTGATTCCGCAATTGAAAACTAAACGGGGGAATTTTCACGAACCGAAGAACTAGATATTGGTTTTTAATTTAAATATAGAAACTAAAAACGATTTTTTTTCCTAGGTGGTCTTGGAATAAGGCGCCGTGGGAAGGGAGGAGGCGTTGAGATTGGACAACAGACACATATTGCTGGCATTTTAAACTTGGTCGTATGTGGTCAACGTCCAATAATGAACCATATTATTTGTTATTTACGGGTTTATTATTAAAGATAATAAACCGAAAATCCCTCCTCCCCCCCGTCCGAAAGTTCTCGCTGAAACAACTGGCCCAAAGTTACGTAATTTGGCCAATCTATCATCTATCCGGGATGTGGCAGTGATCTCAGCGTCATGATCAATCAACCCTAAGGAGTAATATCCGAAGGTTGGAATATCAACAAAAAAAAGGTCGAAATCTCAAAAACTTTCCATGTAAGTTTGTTTGTTTGATTCAGATAGAAATTTGTTCCGTGAATTGAAGATCGAGCACAAATAGAACAACTAAAATTGTGCGAGATGGAATAAAAGGGGTAAAAATAAAACAAGAGCTAAAATAAGGCCTCCGCTTGTTATTCAACTGATCGAAGCTTGGAAAACCGCGTTAAGACTAACTTATTCGTATATAGCTTTTCCAAGTCAGGTTCAGAAATTTCCAAATCAATTTCAGAATTTTCCATTTCAATTTCAGAAACCGCTCCCACCCGGATATTGATCACATTCTGAAATTGAAATGGAAAATTCTGAAATTGGTTTGGAAATTTCCGAATCTGACTTGGAAAAGCTATAGTATCCATTATGATCCAGGGCTGTCGGTAGCAATCTTTACAGTTTCCACAAAAAAAAAAAAAAAACAAGACAGCCCTGCAATTATTGAGCAAATGAATGATCGTACAGCTATTGGAGTGGTCTCATCTGATTCATAATTAACATTTAAAACACTACTCTCTTACATAGAAAGTGTTTGAGATTTCAATATTGTAATGTTTCTACCACTAAATATTAACAATTAGGATTGCTCGATGAAGACCCCGAGATTTTTGGCACCTCCCGGATTGATGTAGAATTTTTGAGACACATTACTTGAGCTTTGGCTCAGTAGTTTCAAAAAAAGAGCATCAAGTAGCTGAAGGCCAGATTTTCTTTGTCTATTTTTTTTTTTTTTTTTTTTAAATTTTTCTGAAATTTAAACCAACACTTCAAAGGAGCAACAAACAAACAAATTTATCGTCGTCGATTACAAATTTAATTAATTACGGGGAATAATTAACCAATATCAAAACGTGTTCCATGTTTCTTCAGTGGATTTACCTATGCAAACTTGTGAACGGTGTTATGGTGGTGGACATTGCAAACAAAATGGAAGGTAGGTACATTTCTAAATCGCGGAAAGAATTCGTTCTCTGTCCCTTTTCATTCCGCGTTGAACTTGATATTGCTGCCGGGCCTCTTACGGGAGATCAAAGAAGTTGAACATGATCCTCCTAAAGTGTTCTCTCTTTATCCCGCGTCGCGCGGAAAACATCTTGCTAGTACTACCGTCTTTTGTGAATCAAATGCAGTAAAAACGAATGAATGAATGTGTCACAATGTTTTGAGCAATAACTTTAATACCAAAAAAATTTATTCATTTACTACTTTTTTATTTATTTTTTTAGAGAACACGGTCTAGTTCAGAGCCAATTCCGAAAACATTACGAAATTTGACACCAAATCAATCGTTAATAATAAAACTATTGATTACACAAAATTATTACACAACGGTTTATTGTTTCTGCATTAGGTAGGGCGCCTATGTGGATTACCGTCATATCACAATTCGACTATACAACCTGAAACGATGGGTCCTAGGTACACACAGAAACACGCAGAAATCCAACTGACATTTTACGAGATGAACATATCATTACAATTTCATTATTTTGCCTGTCTTTTTATATAATAAAAATACCGCTTCCGCTTGTTGCCCTCAACTGAATTGAAGCTTGGAAGATGGTATTATGGATATCATAATCATATAGCATCAACCGTGATATTTGTTCTGCCACTCTTTACAGGGCTTAAAGGACTCTGCGACGGTGGGAAGGATTTTTTTTTTTTTTTATTTATTTATTTTATTTTATTTATTTTTTTTTTTTTTATTTTTTTTTTTTTTTTTTTTTTTCTATTTTTTTTTTTTTTTTGAAATCTACACAATATGCTGACCTTATTAAGATAATATCTTGAAATGTGTGATGGATATGGGTTCCCAATTATTGAAACCAACGCCTCTTCTAGCGTCGATGTCATTCTCTAGGTGTGACGGGCATTACTCGCGACAGCCCTTGGAAGGGGAGAGACCAATCCATCAACTCGCACGTTACAAACGTAAACCAACAAACTTTCATTGGGGTTGAAAATTTTTTTTCGCGATTTAAAAGGGTCTTATGGAGAAAAATCAACCAAAAACTGTAAGATATTACCTACACTGTACAAAAAAAAAGTAACAAAAATCTTTAGTACATTCTTGTTTTATTGCTTTACGAAATATCCTATACGTATGACCTACTGAAGCTGCCCACCGCAGAGTTCATTCCAGAGGAATGATATTCCCTTGTCCGTAAACAACAGATTAATGCTTGAGATATCCAGCTCAGTGAGCTTCAACTGTTGGAAACTTCGTTCTGGGAAGATCAAGTTGAACTGAATCCCATAGTATAACCCTTTCTATTTCGTTGTACATAATTATCTCAACTTTTGCCAGTTTGAGTGATCCATAGTTATCTATAACAAATCGTATATAGGGTGTCCCACTTCAGGATGTACATCCGGCAATAGGTGACTTCTAAAACTAATTTGTGACAAAAAAAACTCCTACGATCCAAATTTTTAACTGCCCTTAAAACCCAGATTTTTTCACTTTTCAATTTTCTTGTGGTGTTTGGATTATAAACTATCGCAACTTGCTTGTTTTTCAGAGTAATTTCAAATCTGAGGACACCTTTGGAAAGAGCATTAAATCTCCAATCTCAGTGGCGCCTAACCAAATTATTTTGCTCAGGTTTGACGAGTAACATGAAAAAAAAATTTGTCAGATCCTAGAAATGTTTTTTTCAGACGCCTATAAGGCCTCTTACTCTTACCTCAAAAATCTTACCAGTAACTTTCACTTGAAAAGTTGTTCAGAAAGCTCAGCTTCCTAACGGGATCATCAAATTTGAAACCACCTAAGATAATAACGGAGAAAATGTCGTTCCCCGTCGGAAAACGTGTTTTTTTTTTTTTTTCTTTTTCAAAACTGAGGGTATTGAATGAAATTGCTACCTACGATGGGTATATTTTATCCATGTATAGTTATAATTGGAAATCAACTAAATATTTCCAATAATTACAGGTATATTTTATGAGTAGAATTGCTATCTAATACATAAGTTATACGCCAGTGTGTACTAATTTGCTGTCTTTGGCGAATCCAGGCGTTCCCTTACCTTTGGTTAGTATAACTTTTCTGATGTGATAACAAAAATATTAAGGAGAATAAAAAAGAATTTTTTAAATATGAACTGCCTACGTGCGATTGGACGTGTAATAAACCAGTAAAGTGAGATTCTCTCTCCCCCAGTTGCTGGCCTTGGTCATGTGGCATGAAGGGTAATAGCATTTACGTGGTTATATCGTCAGAGAATCCTCAACTGACGTCACTGCCATGCACGACCCAACACAATAACGCTAAATTTGTTACCACGGTAGGACCGGTACCCACAGGCAACCGAGATGTTGAATTTCGGAAGAATAACTATTTCTTCATTAAATTTGGACCGATTGGGCGAGAGACGAATATGCAGAATATGTAAATATGTCAATCAAATATGTAAATTGACAATAAACGACAGATCAACAAGTGACTCGACTGGTACACTCTTCAGGATCCAGTTTTTAGCAAATGTTGAAATCAACCAACCACAAAATAGAGAAGATCATTGATTCACAGTTCTACAATAGAAAGGACTGATGACCAACACAAATTAGATTATTATTCGGGAGTTATATCTTAGTGGAATCCCAGCTCTGCCAATTTTTCCAAATAACATTAACAATCGAATGCTCAAAGCTAGTAATAGAATACATCTGATATGAAATGAGATCTATTACATGACATGCATGATTTCATAATCGTAATAGAATAAGATAAACCATTCACTATACTCCTAAAGTACTTTTTAGTCAAATTCCATCATTTTGGGATGGTTGATTTATGGCTGAATAACAGTTTTTTAATAGAAAACCAATTTTTAATCAAAATTGTACATACTGATGCATTAAACGTTCCAGGAGTCGTTTTACAATGCTTCAATATCTATTTGTTCTTTAATTTTAAAAATCTGATTTCCAGTTGATTACTTGCGATGCTTGTCTCTGTAATCTACCGCTATAATTGACTATCCCATCTCAAAATTTGTCGGCTTCCGTTTCAAGATACGTAGATTCAAAAAAGCGAATTTAAAAAAATCCATGCGTCTGCTGCACCCCGTCCATAGTTAATCCCTCAACCTGGTGCAAAAAACCTCCAAATTTTAATAGACCGTCAGAAGTGAGAATAGAGGAAGTAATCCCCCAACTTTTCATCCGTTATTCAAGAACTTTCGACCGATATACGACATTCTCTTTTTCGAACCGAATTTCATTAAAATCATGTGACAAACCTAGAGGATTTTCAATTGGTCCTTGATGAGGGTGGATGGAGAGGATATATGAGAAAAGGGGGATATTGGTGACAGCTATTTTCCTTGTATTTTTATTTTGTGTGAAACCTCAGTCAGATTTCATCAAATTTCAAGCTGATGGCGAGCAGTAACATGATCATTTCAATATATTCCGTGAATGATTCATGCTCATGCTTAATTATAGTGAGGGAGGGGAATAATAGTTGATTGGAACACATTCAAGTTGGAACGTCTAGGAGCGTAGTGATTGATTCGTGTCTCTGACCAAAATCATATTCAAACCAGACCTAGGACGTTCCAGTAATGCATCCATTACTTACCTATACGTTTTTGTTAGTTTCGGTGAAAAACGAACAGAGCTGGGAATACTGATGAGCCTACGAATAAATTCACGGCGACATTGATCTCCGACGGGAACGGATTCCTCGGGAGGGGGAAAAATAAATAAAAAACGTGGCGGCAAAGAGAGACAAAGCGGTCACGTGTCAGGAGAGTTGTGGGCTTTGGAGGGGGAAAGAGTGGTATGCACCCCCCCGTTCCTGACATTACTGTTTCAAAAGTGCCACGGGCTGGAAACGGCGTAACTCAAAGGGAACAAACCTACAAACAACATAAACTTGGGAATAGACTATTCCCAGTACTGCCAACCGAGGTGCAGTGTGGAGTCGTACGATGGACCTAGCCTAATTATCACGTTAAACCAACTTTCAAGCAACGAAACTTTTCTCGCAGAATGTTTTTATAAAAGTAACGAGCGTTCAAAGTACTTGAAAGGTATTATTTGCTTCCACTTCTTGACTCACGCTCTGGTAACGTGTTTCAGATCTCATTCTCCGGAACAAAATATTTGTACGTAATGCCTTCCATTCTCCACACAGCACAGACTAAGAACACTTCAAATTATTATAGAAAGTTCTATTATTTGTGCATCTATGTTCATAGATGTAAAATTAAAAGTAAATTAGCCATAAAAGACCTTAAGCTGATTAGTCTGTTCGTACTTTTTAATTTTCTTCATAACAACAGGACGTTTCGTCAAAATGTAACTCCGTAAACACTAACACTTCATCATTCGCTCAGTACTTGACAAAAGCTGATATTTAATTACCTACAAGTTACTATAATGAATATAGGCCTATTTAATGTCTATCAATAAAGAACATTAAAAAAATTATGTGTTACTCCGAGAGTTTTCGATATTCTGATTTTTTGACATTTCAGAATTTTTTTTTGACCAATTAGGATCGACTGAATAGATTAATTCAAGCCGAGCACTAAGTTATATTAAATTCGGTCGGTAGTTTCGGACCGAAAAAAGCTCCGAATGACGGACGACAAACGGTGGGTGAATTTTTTTCGATTCTTGGTTTTACTCGTCTTGAGACGTAAAACAACAGATTTCGAAATCCAGGTTGATCCTAACTCACAGTCTACAACTGTGTATGTAGCTTAGGTATAATCTTGTATCTTATTGTGGTAACCACCACGTGGTTTTTTGTTTCGAAGTTAAAAGTTTGGTAGTGCAGTTATAAGTAAAGTTTGGTTCTGAAAATGTTCGTTTGGGTTGGTGAGATTCTGCATCGTCATTTTTGTGGGGTTTTACAACGAAATCACCCAATTTGTCGAAATCAGTAACAATTCATACCCCAATGATTTGTCGTTATTATTAATCATTGGTGCCAAAAGTCTTATGACTTATACGAAATGATTAAATTTATAATTTCGGGTCTGTCTAATTCCAAAGCGGATGGAAAGATAATGCGATCCAGTTGGGATTGACAAGTGATTATTAGACTGTTGATAGTTACAGGATTGAATAGATGACTCCCCAATTTAATATTGAATTCATTCTACAGGGTGGTCCAGAATAAACGGACACATTTCAAAATCCTCTCACATTCACAAATTTGGTAGTAGGGATTGAAAAATAAGCAGAACGTGTAAAGGATATCTGTAAGTTTTATTTACAATCGAAAAATTAAAAAGGTAAAAGTCATTTAAATGACGACCCCTTTCGGTAATGCACTCTTGAAGACGCTCCCCGAAGTTCCGCATCACGCGAACAATTAATTACTGAACAGAATAATTTGATGATTGGTACTCGAAGGTTTTGGTGGTATTGGAAGTATTGGGGCTTTTAATATTGGGAAATTTACATTCCCGTGGTATGTCAGCCCCATGGTACATTCGAAACAACAAACTCCTTATTGAACTACACATTCCGGAAGTAAAAGAGGTTCTGAAAACCACTTATCACTATTTACATGAATCCATGTCGACTCTTCGCAACGCCCTCCTGCGACAGCTGTCCACCAACCCACCCCTTCCAAAACACCCAAGGCGACCACCACCTGATTTCCTCAACCTTTCCTTAAGAATAATCTTCAAATTCCCCTCCATTAAACTTTCTTATAATTATAATACTGCAAATCAACGCAATCCGATATAGTTATGATGTAATGTGTTGTTGTTATGCTATCTCTAAAACATTGTTTAACTGTATTTTTTCAAAATTGTTGATGACATTGTTGATATGTTAATCTTGACTTTATTCAAGCAATCATAGCATGCATTTAAAAATCTATATATATATATATATATATACATTTACTAACTCAAATATGTACTTACACGAGGTCTATCAATGGACAGTAACGAATAACATGAGGAGGCAACTCCCTCTATACTATAAACAGAATTTAGAATAAAGTTATCACTTATTAAAAAAAAGAAGAAAAAGTATGTCAGCACCATATTTTAAAGGATGGACCAAGATATTAAATGTAATGGGGTAATGCTGGTAAATTACTGTTACCGTCCTTGTAGGTCGATCAGAATATTATTATTAAAATTGCCCTCAAGAAGAGTTCCCTACGCCCAAGGTTTCTGCTCAACAGGGAGTTTAATGTACTTAATGCACGAGAACTGTTTTTGCTGAATCAAGCATTTTTATGTCCAAAACTGTCATTTGCCCCGAACACAGATGTTGCACTTTATTCACACGTACTGCACTGTCTTCTAAAATTGTTCTAATTAAGTTGAACACTGACAGAGCGAGACAAATCGCTTATTACGAGGTGTTACTTTTTGTTTTGCATGTAAGATTAACCCTGTTGTCTATGACGATTTTAATATTTATAAACAGGATTTTTTTTCTGGATAAGAGCATTAAGTTTTTAAAGATTCTGAGTTGTAGTTACGTGCCATTTTTAATGATTCTGAGTGATAGGTCTGGGTTTTATCAAACCTAGTTCTGCTTTCTCAAATAATTACGTGTTTCTAATTTTGGTTGAGAGTAATTCCACCAGCACCCACAAGTTTGTAAGAACTTATTATGTTGGTTGACAGGAGTCGACTTCTAAATGTTATTCTTCATGTATAAACTTCATTCTTATTCCTGTCAATAAGTAAAAATTCTATATTGAAGACTCGGGAGTCCTTATTTTTATAGAGTAATACTGTCATATTGAAAGGTACCAATTGTTTTGACGTAAGAAAAAAAAACAAATTAATTTGACTTGGAAAACTACCAACATTCTTTTCCCTCTCGTCCAACTTGACGTTCGACAGATGCTGGCTCTAGTTCTCGAATACGGTCCAAATGTCATTACCTACGATGCGGACAATTTGGGGAAATGAAAGAGAGGTGGACGAAGTCCCCTTTTGTCAACACCTATTTTTTCCCTCTCGCGTTTTCCGATCGATGACCGGGAAAATCATTGTTCGCCCGAGGCGTCAAACTCACACGACGTCGCGCCACATTCAGAGGCCGCACTTCTCAAGTCGAGAGCGTTTCGTTCATTCGCACGCCTGGTGGCTTCCTTGAGCACGGGGTTCAGACAAGGCTAAAACCGCCACCAAATCATAATACTTTGAACAAAGGACAAGATATGAATAATCGATATTTTTTTCCAAGTCTGAAGGTCCCAAACTGTGACTAGATAGTTACGGTCAAAAAACAAGCTTTCGTGACCAAAGAAGATATTATTTCTTTCTGGCTAACGACCAAAATCCTTCAAATAGCATACCAACCTTTCAGTATTGATTTTTAAACGTCTCTCAGAATCAAGGCTGAGCAGCAGGCTGCATATGAACATCATCGATTCTTCCATGCAGGTCATCTTTTAACGTTCGGAACAGTTTGCCGTCACAATAAAGAAGATGTGTCTATCTTACCAGCTATCGTAGAGACGAACGATCATTCCCGTGTTTCTAAAGCGGCGAAAGGGGATATCCATACCTCGGACATTCGTTCAGGAACTCCCTGATAGCTGCAGCCCTGTTGTATCGTCTAGGATCGGATAGTTCCGAACAGCATGACGCTAAACATGAATATTCAAAGCTAGTCCGCACATTATCACGCCTTTGTCATACATGTTGGCACAGCCCCTTTGGTTGGTTGGTCTTCTCTTTTGATCTTTATCAAGCGGCCAGTGAGCTGCGTGATAGGGTTTTCTAATGCAGAGATAATGAACCTGTGTGTAACAATTAGCCGTATTAGATTTATTTTTCCGTTTTTTTTTAAATGAACCTTTTTAATTGACCAAGAGAAACATTTTAACCACCCTCAAAACTGGTTGGTTCCCTGGTGCTTCAATACGCGCAGAATCCAAAAAAAAAATCCTGTCCCTCTTTCGGAAATTAATCGACCAAAATTGAAGAAACGAGAGTCAAAAATCACAAGTGTGATCAAGTTTTGACAGAGTTTCTTCCTGTCAATCCTAAAGGGTGACATCGAAGTGCTGAAATATTAAAAAATTATAATAGCACCAATTTATGTTCCTTGTTGATAAATATCCACCTTTACGTTCATTTGTTCACTCACCCCATGGGCAACAACTTTAACAGAATTGGAAAATAAAGTTTGAGATCGGAACAGATACAACTGATACTATCACGCTGAAATTATTTTGTCAAGAGATCTCTTAAAAATCAAGTTTTATGACATTTTATGAAGTTTTTTTTGACATTTTTTTTTTTTTTTATATTTTCAGATTAGTATGGAGGTTTTTTCTCATAAGAAGACTAGTAAGGTGTATGTATTTACGGAGTTACATTTATGATCAACTCATCCTATCGTTGATAACCACAAAATTGTGTTTAGAAATAGGTTGCAAAATGGTGTTAAAAAAACGCTGCGAATTCTTTCAATGGTGTTTAGTATTCAATGGGCTTGCGTTCATGATTTGAATTTCTACTAAGCTTTGGAGTGTGCGTGTTTCACAGGTGATAGAGCGATTATTGAATTTCAACCCCCCCTGAAAATTTCATGGTTTACGTTTCAAAGGGTGTAGAATCCGAATCTGCAATAAAAAATTTTCCGTCCGTCCGCCGTACGCCGTACGCACGATTTCTCCCAAACGGCTGAAGCAAAAAAGGTAAAATTTTTCAGGAAAAATCCATGTAGCATCACAACGCCCCAATTCTTTAGCCAGCACTCTCACTTAATTTAAAGTGCCCTTTAAGGGTCGTCAAGCTAGTGATGTAGTAATGTGGATACTGGAGTGAACTCCTAAAAGGCTTTGTAGCCGATACATGGGTTGAAGCATTCTAATAAACATTAAAAAATAAAAAAACGCTGCAAATTCTCTTACTGGGGTTTATTGTTCAATCGGCTTGCGTTCATGATTTGAATTTCTACTAAGCTTTGGAGTGTGCGTGTTTTACAGGTGATAGAGTGATTATTGAATTTCGGGAGATGTGCATAGACCACGTAAATCGGTTCTCGACCAAAATACCTATTTGTATTGATCATTTGATCATATTTGTGTGCCTCCTCTACATCAGTCAACCGTTGGCTACATCGTTTAAATTTGGATTTAGAGAACTTTTAAGGCAATACGAGTGCTAAAGGACTTGATAAATTATAGATGTTTTTATTGTGGGGGGCTATTGAGGTTCAATAAAAACGCTGCAAATTCTTTCACAGGGGTTTATTATTCAATTGGCTTGCATTCATGATTTGAATTTCTACTAAGCTTTGGAGTGTGCGTGTTTCACAGGACAGAGCGATTATTGAATTTCAGGAGACATGCACGGAGCACGTAGATCTGTTCTCAACCAAAATACCTATTTGGATTGATCAGTTGATCATATTTGTGTGCCTCCTGAAATTCAATAATCTCTCTATCCTGTGAAACACGCACACCCCAAAGCTTAGTAGAAATTCAAATCATGAACGCAAGCCAATTGAATAATAAACCCCAGTGAAAGAATTTGCAGCGTGTATGGTTTATGTATGGTTTGTGTATGGTTTATATTATATCTCGTATTTGTCGTATGAGTCATATAATGTATGCGTTGTTGTAGTCTGTACTCTGTAACTCAAAGAGATCGTAAACTTGAGGTTCTATATTTGGAACACAATGCTAGTTCCGATAATCTATCCGATAATTTATTACACCTTCGTTATCAAGCATTCGATCGGGTTCAGGATTGCAATTTGAGTTGGAAATTTTCAAAGTACGTTGCTACTTATTCACGTATTTTACTAACCACGTATGCAACGAATGGAGATGAATGCCAGAATACGATTGAATTTGTGTTCTCGATTTGAAATGTGATACACAATCTTGTAATGTAATGTACATGATTCCACGGAAATTTCTCCGGATTGATATTCAGTATCAACAGCTATTCCTTATCTCACTAAGCATCCTTAGATTATAATGAAAACTCAATTTTGCTCCGAAACGAAACTTGAGTCGTCCTTTAAAATTTAGTCCCCTAAAGCGAAGACAACTCAATTCTATCGAAATTATGATATTAGGTGGTCTATGAATTTCATTGCAAGAATTCAAAATTCGTAGTCAATGATGAAATGGAGAAATATTAGCGAAATTCGACTTATTGTATGGATTGAAATGCTCGTATCTTACACTTTCCTTAAAAGGCTTGCCTAGAATGCAGAAACATGTCCACACCTAATTTCTGTTAACCATTTCCAACAATAACCGGTTGTAATGTATAGAAAAAAATGGCATAGGTAACCATTTAAAAATGTGTCATTTTTTGTTCCAAGGTGCGTAGATTCCAAATCTGTTACGTCCCGAAAGGGGGAAAAAATATGTTATCCAAAATTGCGAAATTTCCTCTTTAGATATGTGTTTCTCAATCGTTTCATGACAGAACAGAGGTTCAGCTAGAGAGCTGATATGGATTTCGGTAGGAAAGGAAGTCATCCGCAGCATTATACCAACTTGAAAACTAACGAATTTCACTGAAGAAAACAAAACACCCTTCGCTACATAGAATGGTTGTGTAACATCTCCATATAAGAGAAATTATTGGATAAACGCGAGAAAAGAATTTCAAGCGCTTAATTAGCTAAACTCAATTTTTGAGACTTTTGGAAGATTTGGCGTTGAAAAAAGTGCCGCGTTGCATTTCTTTTTCTTTATCTCAAACCCTTTGCTATAAATCATATTCCTTTTAAAAAAATGTGCTCTTGGAAAATAATGGAATAGCATGAGCTTCATCCAGTGAATCTTCCTTTTTTCCAGCTAAAAATGTCTCGTTTTCAAGTCTACGTACTGATCCGGAACATGTTTTAGTTGCTTCAGTTATGGAAAACATTTGAATTTTCTACATGTGAACAAAAATTGGATTTTTTAGAATTTTTCGGACCCCGAAATTGTAAATGTTGTTTTGCCGATAAATTTTTATTTCTGTGCACTAAAGGCGTTCAAATTTTGAACCATTTGTCATTAACATGGTTAAAAAAATCACTTAAATGGTCATGCTGTATGAATTTCACGTTTTAGTGGTTCCTTAGGACTTTCTACCATTTGACTTCAATTCACTGACTCGTTCTCACATTACAAAATCGCTGCAAATTATTATACAATGGTTCATTATTTATTTATTAAAAAACCCTTTCACGTAAATCATTAATCTATGTGTAGAAACACGTAATTTGAGGAGTATTATCAAAATCTGACCCCTCCACGCTCCCATACCTTGTATCCAGATGCTTCAAAAAGAGCCCCATTTATGTTTCGTCTCTGTTTGATCTGTTAGGTATGAAATTAGGCACAAGGGTCCTTCATTCACTATGCCTCCATACCTTGTAATTGACTACTATATTTCCGAATGACTGGAGGATGGCTTATCCGCAGATGTATAACAAATGCTATGAAACACAATTTCAACGGAAACTCTTGTAAATGAAATACCATTGCATCATCTGATGCGATCGTCACAATGTATTAGGCAATTCGTACTATGCTCAGACACGCATTCGTTCAGAATCACATTCGCGTTGAGGCTCTTTTATTCTGTCAAAGTTCAAGCCCTTAGGGAGAGAGAACGGATGGATGTGAAGCGGTCCGAGTGGGCTGCGATTCATTGAAGGGATGTATATCCATAACAGACTTGAAAACATTTGCCTTATGTTGAAAGCCTGATTGAATATTCCAGTCCTATGATTTCACTCAAAAGGTTTGCCCAAGATGGATACAGTGATTCAGAATCATCTTGCTCCTTTGTAATTTAATGTACAAGTTTCAATAAGTCTGGTCCAGTAGTTTTGAAGAAAAGTTCCGGACGGGGGAAGTGGTTTGTTCGTTTTGGATTCTACTCAACTTGAAACGTAAACCAACGGATTTTGAGGGGGTCCAATTTTTATTCATGGTCGTTTATAAAAGGTTCATAATTGAAAATATTAAACCAAAATTATTGCTAATAACTCGATTCCCTTAATTTAGTTCTGGGAGGTTGAGAAAATCTTCCGAACCTTTTCTTTTAGCACCATCTTCTACTCGTCACTTAATTTTTTCTAATTGTCGGAACACACTACTTAAATAGGTTTCTCATAAACCAATCTTCAACTTTTCGAAAATATTAGCGACCTTTCCAATCATTAAATTCTGTGGAATATACATATGTTATAGGATAACTATAACTCAATTTAATGCCCTATAAATTATAGTTTTTTGTACCTACATGGGTAGATACATTTTGCTATGTACTGCCTCTGAAGAGTAATATTTGAATGCATTCTGATTTGAATACCCCAATCATTTATGCGAATCACATTGCTTGACTCGAACGACTACTTTTGATGAATTCAGTTCCACATTTTAGTTTATTTCTTCACAAATATGATAACTTCATAGTAGTTATCAAAAAAACCTTACTGCTAGTTGTATTACAAGTTATAATTAATTATTCCAGTTATAAATAATTGTAGTGTTATGTAGCTGTAATGCTTAGAGAATAGGTAAAATTGACTAAATTAATTATTAATATTGATTATTTTACGTCATAATTAACTAAAATATAAATAAATTTAGTCCTAGATAACCAATACTAGGAATATAACAGAATATCAGAATAGTAAACGAAATTTTTTCTAATCCAATTTTTTGTACTACTGAATGATACTTATTCGGTCAGATTTGCATTTTCCTTTTTTACCGCACACTACAAAATTGTCGTTTTCGTTGAACAGGTTGCCTTGAAAAAATTATGTATCTAATTTTTTTCTAATTCAAAAATTCTCATTTTGACCATTTGGCGGCGAGTGGATAATGAGATAATTTCAATAAATGAGCATGCATATGTTATCTTTTACTGACTCACTGTCGGTTTTCTTTGATGGTGCGGTTCTCCTGGGGCCTCGAGTCCGAATGAACGGACGCGGAATGAAGTGAGAGGTTTATATAGGGTAGGAAGCCGCCCACTCACCCCTCGTCGGCGCAACACCCTCTGTACACTTCCCACCCCCTTGGAAGACTTTTCTAACCACCCATTCAGTACACTGCCCCACCCCCTTGGACGATATCGTGTCATTTTTCCTACATCCCGAAAGGTTGAGGGGAAACTGACATACCTAATCGGTCATGTAAAAATATTATACGGGACTGTTTCAATGCGTGGATCTAAAAACTGTATGAATTCTAATAATCACGTTGACAGAAAAAGATTTTTCCAATCACCTATTCAGTATGTTGCTTCATCCGGACGATTTCGTGTCACTTTCCCTACATTCCCACTCACAGTGGTACAGAACCCCGATTTACCACGGCAAAATCCTTGTTCTCAGAAAATCGACCGAATCAACGGGAAATATATTCGGATGCTCTAAATAGCTGAAAATTTTAAGGCAACCATTCCAACCACATCGTGCGTACTCTTAGGTTTCTGGAGGGGCATGCTAGGGGTTTCACATACATCAGTGCCAAAACCTTGCTCTACAAAGTATTAGTTCTTCCGAAGCTTGAGTATGCCTGCGTGACATGGACTCCCTTCTGTGCAACACAAATGTACTGTCTTGAACGGATTCAAAAGGGGTTAAAAGATACAGTGCCTTCAAGCATGGAACACTGCAGTATGAAAAATACTACGATTCGTTGCTCACTACCAGTGTATTGTTGCCATTGAGCAGAAGGCGTTGCCTTGCTGACCCCTCAGTTTTTCATAAACGTATAAACGACAGAATAAACTGACCCGCATTTACGGAGGAAATTCATTTCCCTGTGCCTCATCCTAATACAAGATCATCGATGCGCTTCAAAGTGTCGTTGTGTACCACAAACTATTTAATGAACTGGCCCCTGGTGAGACTTCACCGCTCAGTAAATCTTTTGCTTTCCTTAAACCCTGATTTTGACTTCTTCATCCAATCAGTGTCCTCATCAAAAATAATAGTTGCATCATCTTCCATCTCTTTTACTTAGTACCCAACATAACTGTTGCCCCGATTTTCCGTACGAAATGCCATGTACTTCACCATCGCTTACCTACCAATTCAAATCATTATTAGTTTTCCAAATTTCAATCCTTGTTATGTGCTTGTTAAAGAAGTATGCCTCTCAGTCGGAGAGATTTAATTGAATCGGCCTCATAGCTCATTTCGTTAGTGTTGTAACAAAAGGAAATGTTAGTTGTAATGACGAGTTCTAACTTGGTCAGAGGTATCAATTTTCGGGCTGGAGCGTTTGTAATTGGGCCCTCCCGTGCTCTTCAACTAAACAGATACTTTCAGTGCGGCCTCTGAAATCTAATGAGGGCGTTCCTGATCAGGATAGAAAGCTGACATTTGGTTACATGATGATTTGACATAAATCAAGTGCCATCCATAGTAAAAGAAAATGGACATATCCATGGCCCCTCGTGTAGGGCTTTGTCAGCTATAACTTTGAAATCAGCTTCTGTTTCGTATAAAGGAACTGGACAAAATTGAAGTTCACGGAGTAATATTTAAGACGAAGTTATCCAACTGTCTTTTGACATCTAGAAGTCAATTGCAAGGTATGACGATTAGTGATCAGCTGAAGGCCCTTGTAGCTAATTCCGTTCCTAATCGAGCTAACAAGCTGACCACTAACTACATCTAATGAACGTAGATATGAGATGTTTTTCTTCAATCAAGTGTTCCGTCTTGTTTTTAAGAATATTTATGAGTGTTCAGTATTATGATATCATGTCCATTACTGAGGGGACAGGTTGTCCGAGCGAGGTAAGGCATCAGTCCTTAAGCTGTTTACTTTCAGTGGGAGTACTGATTAGCCCAGTTCGAATCCGGCAGGCACCAATGATTAGGGCCAAATTCCTATCAAGTGTTGTATAGGTATACCTGTCCTGTCGTTAGACAGTTCACCTCTGATCTCGATGTCACGTGAATCTAAATCGCTCCCAACCCAGAGGCGTGAGGCAACGGGAAGCCACGAGCGAAATCGTCAGACCTAGTTCCGATCCTCTCTAGAAGATGGCAGGCGACGTCCGCAACACCTCCGGGTAGTCGGACAAAAATCCAAGGTGAAATTCCTTGTTTTTCTTAACTTTGACTTACTTTGCTCATGTCTATTACTGTGATCATATAAAAACCGGACATGGAGAACTCCCTGTAATGTTTGCATTACTTATCAATATGTTCTTCATCACTGTATTTGATTGTAATAGGAACAAACTGGTTCAAGAACATTCTGGTTGATTCCGAAATGTCTTGACATCGGCTGTCTTGATGCTTCTAGCAGCTAGAACATATCACGAAGTAGCTCTTCCTTCAATGCCATAGCATTTCCTACTGTACGACACGACAGTTATCGAGAATTCCCTGACCCTTCCTCTCGACCACTTCGGCTAAAGTAAAACCTAGTTGACGTTAATCGCTACGTTTTTGAGGCTTAGTCGACGCCGATGTTGTTTATCCTCTTTGGTCTGTCCTCGGCCGAAGGACCCTGTTTGATTCTCTCTATTTGTCGGCCGGACACACAAACTTCAATAACTAAGGCCCCGAGTGTACACAGTCCAGTCCAACAGTCTATTAACCTCGGAAGTCTTTCCCCTTTTTTTTCGTGGGATCCGTAAATTGAAAATAGTTTCATTAGATCAGGTCCCGAGGTGTGTGCACTTCGAGGTGGAAGTTGGGCGGAGAGGTGGGAAATAGGCGAGACAAGGTCATTCAATTGAATTCAGTGATCGGGAGGATAGTTGTATCGAATCATCCCCGAAGGTGAAAATTAAGGGACGCAGTGTTTCGACCTATATATTTCAGGGGGAAAAAAGTCAAATAAAAACTTATTGGTTAATAGTGAATGCAATACTGGAACGTCTATGTCCGGTTTTTGTATTATCACACTTACAAACACTTGGAAATATTTTGTAAAACTAACCCAAATCATTACAAACAAAAATTTTTCTAACAAAAAGGACGAAAATCAGCGCTTGAGTGGATCGACCATTACCCTCTGCATCTTCCTTCCCGAGATCAAATTCAAAATTTCCGAAGTTTATACCACAAGAGAGGTTTGCTGGACAAAAGTTGGGATCGAATGGAAACATATTAGTATGTAATGTATTACAGGGACGTCACTCTCGGCGGTGTTCATATGATCAAACATTTAGGTTAATTACTTTTGATCATCAATCATAGTAATTAACCTAAATCAAATTTAAAAATCCCTTCGTCTGTGACGTCTGTAGCTTAACTCCTGAACCAATGTTAATGGAACTTGTATAAAAATATCACAAATGATCGGAGGATTATTGTAATTAGTGTAATGAGGAAGGACTGGAGAATTTGATGAGTGATCAAGGTAATGGTAGTTTTGCTTTTTGCCCATCTGAGAACCGTATTCCTTTTATCTGTTAAATCACAAACAATTTCACAAATCTCATTTAGTGACTTTCTTACATTATAATGAAAGTCACTCAATATTTTGTTTTAAAAGGTAACACCCATTAGTCAAGGGAAACAAAGGGCCTTATAAAAGCAATTAGGGGCAAACAATTGAAAGTGTGGTTGTACGTGGTGGTGGTCAGATGAAGTGGGAGATGGAACCTACTGTTTTCACATTATCAGGTGATTCTAAGAGGTGAAGAAGAGACTAATTCCATCGTCACAGAACTGGTTCTATCAATGGTGAATAATTGTCGTTTTGTGGTTCGGTTTTTGAGTTGGTTGGGAATTTTCAAGGGTTAGTTCAGAAGTTGTATTTGAAGTTTCTTGGTCGTGAACAGATTTTTCAAAAATATTTCAAGAGTTGGTTCTGATCCATTTATGAGTTGCATGAGCATTTTTATAACCAAGAAAATATGGACAAATGAATGCACATATGAATTCCCCTACTAGAATGAAGAGCTTTAGCTACTGTAGAAATATGATGATTGTAAAGAAAAAAAAAAAAAAAAAAAAAAAAAAAAAAAACGTAGTGAATTTGGTAAAGATTCTTTCACTTCAGAACAACAGTGTTTTTTTAGCTTGTGGATTTAGGTGGAAAAAAGTCCGAAACCACTCCAAAAAAGCTGACATGTTTACTTGATACTTTTAACGCACTTTTACTTTTGGGGGCCCAGAGGTCCATAGCCAACGGGGATATGAGGAAAAATGAGAGTTCCCTAGGGTTTTCTGACATAAGCGTGTGGGATATCGTTTTACAAGTAATTTGGACGTGGAATCGAGTGAGATGGGTCTCGGAATGGATTAACCTGCACCCTCTATGTGCCATGGGTGGGAAATAAGCGTGAATATGGAGTTTTTCGTTTGAATAAACCTAAATACTTACGACTTACTTTGTGTTGAACGTACATACAAAGCAAATCGAGACTTTGAATAAAACTCCAACAAATCAATTAGATTATGCAGGAAAACCTAGTAAATACCTTCTGGAGTAACGTCCATGATGAAATGAGGAAGGCAACTCCCCGGCAGCTCTAGCAGTAGGGAGGTGATTTGTCAGAGTTTCGTCTATTGTACCCTTGCGGCGCATTGTGGGCAAAATAGCTAGGCGGACAAAAGTAATTTCAAAGAAATTAGACGTTTTGTATCAGATATCATTCTTCACAGGATAATTCCAGAAAATAAGTGCAGCGTTTATCAAGTAATACGCAGAACTCCAAGCTTTCATATTTCGACAAAACGTCAAAATAAGATCACGACGACGACGTCATGATAAGGCGTCGGATGTTCTTATTCGAATTCCCCGAACTGACTTCTAGAAGTCTCATAGCTGATCTCAGCTCAATGTAACTGAAATTTTAGGGGTAAATATAATTATTAAACTGATTCAGTTCGGTGATGTAAGATTTTATAATTAAGATCAATTATAATGATCGGACTCCATTATAAGATCAATTGATTAATCAATGATCAGCTGAAAGAAACTTGTGGCAAACTTCATTTCTAATCAATCTACGGAGATGCCCTATACTTAGGTGGAGCTCTTCTTCAGGAATGTAGAATTAGAATTACAAGGTACGTGGGAGCCGCGGGGCACAAAACGCAGGCTATCGATCAGAGGTTTACCAAGTAGCCTTATCAAAAAAATATATATATACCTTTGGGTAGTAATTTGCATCGTCTCTTGGGTTCTATACATCTTGAAACGGAAACCAACAATTTTGAGGAGGGTTGAACATTTGTTTGTTGATCAATTACAAAGGTAAGGTTGAATATAGTTGTTAAACACAGTAACAGTAAAAAAAAAGGTGTTAGATCGTTAGTGATAGCCTTGAACACTTTTTTTACCGTAAGGGTATATAGGATCTTTGGCCCCGGACTCTAATTTTCTCTCTATGGTCCTGACCATGGATTAACATCTAAGAATCATGGGATTATTACATTTTCTCTATTTCATCAATGCGGCTCGTGATTAGCCTGAATCATGATAGTTATCTACCCGAAATGAAACGGGCCAAATACAGATATACAAAATGACTGATTGGAGGAAAAGAGCGATGGGCGAAGATTCCAAAAGGCTCGATTGAACCAGTGATTGGTCTCTTATTCCGCCTGATTCATAGGAGGCTGTTGGTGTCCACAAAACAACTAATTGCCAACGGAGTGGATTCCAACTCTCCCAGCGCGGCGGCAAATGGGGCTCATTTACTCCAAAACAACCGTTGTCCCAAAAGCCGTAGCTGGAGTGAAACAAACTCAATGGAAATTGGAGTCCCGAGTATTTTTCATGTACTTAAAATACAAATTACTTGCGATTAAAATAGTAATAATGTTACTGTATATTATAGAGTATTAACACCGGTGTTTTGGGGGTAACGACGTTGAAATCAGCCATGTAGTGTCCCACATTACGTGAAATAATTTAATAAATTAAAACTAGAAATGGTCTAAATCTGGTAAAACTAACTATCGATTCGTATGTACCCAAAAATACTTGGAAGTACGGTGTTGTTAAACAACACGTTTTTTCAATTTCGTTTATGGGGGTAGTGCTGATGAAGGGGAAAATGAGGACATGGAACGTTTTACAGGAAGATGCCCGATCCTGAAGACGTCAAGTATTTCGGATAGCCTACACGGTCAAGAACATGAAACATGAACATACACATGATTCATGTTAACGTATATTGAATGGAGGGAATCGGACTGCATTTGATAATTACATACAGGAAGAATGGGCCTTGAGGAGCTTACTTGCAGAGAAGTTACAATAGGTATGGATTTTTTCTAACCTTCTTGGCTTATTAAAACATTTTTGACATTTTTCTTGAAATTAATTGTTATTGCTAATTTAATACCTTGCTGCTTACGTTATAAAGTTATTGTTTGTTTCTTACATACGTTAATGTTTTTTGATGAACGCCCTTTGCTGCATCCTTTGTTGAGTTTTTTAATCCACTGCATACGAGATGTCGCCAGGTGTGAACTGTTGAAAAGGTACAGTATTGGATTACCATAGATATCACCACCATTTTTACACATTGTATTAATAACCTTTAAAATACTTGGAACAATAATATTGTAACAAGTATTTTTAAAAGGTTATATTATAAAAATGTCATGTTTTATGTTTCCGTTTAAACTACTTATGCTTGCCATGTCTACGAAAACAATCACTTACTATTACCACTAACAACCACACTGATGTTGGGTTTATTCAGTCAGAAATGTGCACATGAAAATTTTTGGTTTTGGGTTTTTGAAAAGTGTCTCTTACTACAACATAGAAACAATTGAATAAACTTTATTTGAATAAAGTTCTCAATTAAGAACATTTTTTGTTAGAAAACGGCAGAAACTGACTTTTCACCACAGTTTTCTCAAAACTGTCAATAAAACATAAAAATATCACTTTAATAGTCTATATTACCTTTTTAATCCTTTATAAACTTCAATTACAGCCAGAGGAGGTAATGAAGACTACTAAAGTTTTTTTTAAATGTGTTTTTCACGTAAAAATTTTGTGTTTTGCCATTTTCTAACCAACATGTTCCAAATGGAAAAGTTCATCTTCATAAAAAATTTCCTGTAGTTTCTATTCTTGTAGTAAGAGACACTATTCAAAAATCCAAATTGTTCCTGTCCATATTTAAGACTGAATCAGAGTGATGGGTTTTTTTCATTGGTGGGAGTACAAACACCAGAAAACCGCACTTCAAATTGAGCGCAAAACTGACATTTGAGTCCAGTCAGCTTGCCGGGTTCCCGAGTATGTCTCAATTGGAAACGGTCGGACTATCGTGGGAAAACTATAATCGTACGACAAGGGGCCGCGGGAGATACCCCTTCGAGAGCAATGGCGATTAGCCTGCAAGACTCAAAGAACGCCTAGAAAATTAAAGGCACCTGGTATAGGCTCAGGGGCAGCAATTCAAAAAATGGGTAAAGAGAGAACTAAACATATTCACCTTGAACAACTATTACCCTACCATAACTGAGGCAGTAGGTCAGTTTCAGGGATTGGACGAGTTACATGCCTCCTTAGATTATGTTTATACAATGTACAAATTAATGTCCTTCCATTGTGATTCGTGTTCCAGCTATTAAAAAGCGTAAGCCACTGTATTGCATTTGGTGGGTAGACGGAGATAAAATTATACACATTCGTTTTCCATTCCACATACCTCTAAATGTACACGAACAACTTCCATAGGGGCTTACTTTGTTTTAAATTCCGATTATAACTAGTGAATTATAAACTGTATAGGTTACAAATATTTTTTTAAAAATTGAATATTGTAGGCCTACTAGCTGACCCGGCAAATGTTGTTTTGCCGTACAAATTATTTCTAGTTTCTAGATAAATTCTAGCGTAGACAAAAAGTAACTTACTTATAATAAGTGTGTAAGTGTGTGGTACATGCGTGAAATAGACATGGAGCGGTATGAAAGACAAGGGAATATAAAAATAACAAACGCCAAACAATATTATTTTCAAGTTGTTATAGTTCATTTCTTAAAGTTACATATCACATATTAATTACGACAGTAACACTAACAAAGAACATCAATATTTTAATGCTATAGCGTGAACAATATTTTTTGTTATCCCATCTTTAGCGAGCACAAACAAACTGGATGGTTTACCCACTCGAGAGCATGCTACGTACAGCTAAGGGAAATTTTAATCGAAGTACAGTTAGAAATACTATAATTATAATTGATCAGTTATCGAGCGGGATGATAATGATTAAATTACTATAAAGGCTATAAAAAAAGGGATTGGTGATAGAAAAGTAAAAACATACGGTTGTATGTAGTATTTAACGCCACATCATAAAAAAATTATAACAACAACTTTCGTCCAAAAATGTTTAAAAAAATATTAAGGGTGAACAACCCCTATCACTTGGGTGTGTGAAAATAGATAGTAGCCGATTCACAGACCTACTGAATACGCATATAAAATTTGCTAAAAATCGGTAAATCCGTTTCGGAGGAGTACGGTAACTAACATTGTGACATGGAAATTTTATATTCCTTTATATTCTTTTATATTCTTTGTGACATGAAATTTTAAATTCATTAGATTTGAACATACTTCACCTTCTAAAGGAGAGCCTCACCGGTGTGGAAACTACAGGTAATTTTTTTAACGTTCTATTCACCTGTTCACAACCAACAATATGAATTATTCTTCACCATGGTGAAAAATGCAGATCGCATCTTTACAAAAGTTCAGAACGGAATAATTTCTCTCCGTTTGTTTGCACCTAGGTAGTTTGTAACAGACAATCTATAACCTGATAACCGTTTCTTCCGAATTTTAAACGACGTCCAAGAAATAACAGCAATTTCAATTTCAAGAAGGTAAGTGCGTCAGCCACGCTATTATTTTAGTTGCTAGATTAACATCCTCTTGAAGTATTGATACGCCAATAGAAGAAGGTAGCTATACCTAGAAGACCCAGGTATAACACATCATTTTCTTGTAAGAACCTATTTATCACCATTATGCAGCAACCTGGGTGATCTCTGCACTCTCTTTCATCAAAAGTTGATGAAATTTGCATTTTTCAATAGTTCAATCCTTAAATATAAGCCCTCATGGTTGTTTGACGAAAATGGCGAGATTACTGGCCGTCCCGGATTGATGTAGGATTTTTTAGCCACATTTTTTTAAACATTGGTGTAGTAGTTTTGTATAAAAGTTTTGGACGGCGACGGAGGACGGACGGATTTGGGAATCCGAATATGAAGAGAGAGAGAGAGAAAAACATTTATTGATCATTATATGGAGTGGAATGTTGGAATAGTTGGGGTTGTGAAAAGTATAAATTGATATGCCAAAAGCTCGAATTGGTATGCCGAAAGTTGAAATTGAGTAGCCAAAAGTTTAAATTTAGATGCCAAAAATATTAAAATTTATTTGTGCCAAAGGTTCAAATTACTTTGCCAAAATTTTCAATTTGATAATATGCCAAAAATTCAAATTGATTTTGCCAAACTAATCTGATTTTATTTTTTTCCTAAATGTGTGTGTTTGTTTGTTTGTGTGTGTGTGTGTGTGTGTGTGTGTGTGTGTGTGTGTGTGTGTGTGTGTGTGTGTGTGTGTGTGTGTGTGTGTGTGTGTGTGTGTGTGTGTGTGTGTGTGTGTGTGTGTGTGTGTGTGTGTGTGGCAAAAAATGTGTGTGGGTGATTTCATTCTTCTGGTAGCCAAATCGCTGCTCCGTCCTCCAGTCTAAGTCCTCGCACGTGTTTCCTCGGGCCCCTTAGCCTCATGGAAACTGCTAATATGAATAATAATTTCAATAGTATATAACCTCCTTTCCTAGTCTTGTAAATTTACTGAGATGTTTGATCTTTGTTATTTGTTAAGGATGGCACTGAGAAGCTTAGGAGTTTTGAGACGGATGCTGAACAAGCATGGACTAACGGGATGGGTCCAGAAGATCCAGATGCATGGAACTCCGCAGCCCCTTGCTGACCCCACAGACTCCGATTTCGACTGTAAGTATGAGGTAAGTGAACGACTTCCTGTTTTATATTCAAAGTACTACCTACTATGTTGAAACATAGTCAACTGTTATTGAAACTTTACGAACTTACATTTTGAAACTTGAGTGTCCAACTATTGAACCGCGAGGCCTGCCTAGCGCTTATGCTCAGCAAATCTTTACACTCTTGCTGGAACTTAGAAGAACTACACCCGATCCGACCAAGAGCTCTAGTATGATGAAGTAAAAAAAATGAATTAAGCGTTGCATACAAAAGAAAACTAACTGCCAAGTTACAGTTCATGGAGAAAGTGCCTGTGAATTTTTGGGCACATTTCATAGAATTACCTTGAAGATTTTCCATTTTATTGAGTTAACAACTACCTCCTTCGAAAATACCCATATTTCATTGATTCCCTTATTTCATCAACTTTCGCCTAAAGACGCCTACAACACCAAATTTGTAACCAACCAGTAACAGTAATAGAAGACACCAAAGTCTGTTAATGCGGAAGAAGAAATTTAGGTGTACAATAACAATCCAGGGTACCATTAGTGAAACTCGATTTAGAGAGATCCGGAAGACCAAGTCTCAAAGCTCCCAGGACGAGTGGTGGAATCTCAACGCTTTTTTTCCAAGTTACAATTACAGGAGATTAATCGTGAAGATGTAGTAGCAGTCACTTGTTATCTGTATCTACCATCATACATACTTCTACAGATACGGAATGTAGTCGGAAAGTAACTACCTACGGATACACATACAGTTACTTATATCTGTACCCATAGTTACTTTCCGTTGACAAGTATCCGCCGATTTCAGATCCAGTCACTCAGCCGTAAAAGGATCCGACATAAAGAACAATCCTAGTGACTATGATTGGGAGCGGATTTACTTGAACCTGTTAGTAACTGTATTCGTACTCGTAGTTACAATTTGCCCAACTCTGGTTTTTGTACGTATACGTATTTTTTGGAAATGATATTTGATTTCATCAGATTGGGAGTGAATATCTTTGCGTAATAATGTAACCCTTACTTATGTAAGTGATCATGCGTTGGAACATAGTGGAAATAACATTGGCTCAGTAAGTATACAGGGTGTCCACTAGGTGCAGATTCGGATTCCAAGTTCTATTACATGAAAACTTGCTACCAAAATCGTTATTTAGGGCTGAAAACTTCTTTTCAATGTTCTTAAGCCACGTTTACACTGCTCGAGCATTTTCCGCGAGCACAGTCTTAGAAGGAGCATTCGGGAGCTCTTGGGTGATTGAACTAGGTTACTCGCAAGCAGAACAGGTGATCAAAAGTGAATATGTTTAAATAATTTACATTTATTAATGTGAATAATTACAGTTTAATTGCCCCCCCCCCCCCCCCCCCCCCCCATTCGAAAGCTGATATTACTTTCTTTCTTTTTCTATATTCGCTCCTTTTGTTATTCCTCCTACCTTCCCGCTCATTGTAAACATCCTGGACCAATGTTCGTCGAATCTCGATAATAACGCGGCTGCCATCTGATCGCAGGAACTGCTCGCAAGCAACTGATCGTCGGAAATGCTCGGGCAGTGTCATCAGTGTTGCTTGTTGAAAACCGGCAAATGCTAGATCGCGAGTACTCGATGATCGAGGATGCTCCAGCAGTGTGAACGGGGCTTTATATGTACGTAAATACGTTTAGGTTTATACCGGTAAGTACAAACGATTTTATTTTTTAGGATTGCACTAGAAAAGTACGATTCTATGTTTAGGCCTACTTCAACCGCGGAGATATAGACGGCTGGGAGATCCGCAAGGGATTGTGTGACCTACACGGAATGGACCTCATACCCGATCCTAAGGTACGTTCAGCAACTACAGGTATCCTCGCAAGTTGGTTGTATGTTTCCCAGTAACTATTGCAGGTTCGGAATTTGACAGGACACTGCCTGAATTAAACAGCGAAACAAAGTAAAATGCACCACCAAGTGCTTTCAGTTAATTTAGCTGATCCCATATACGA